>OX422215.1:163687576-164039093 GCA_949130495.1 Sambucus nigra | reverse complement strand
GGTCAGTTCTTTCGAGTTACATTGGTCCCATGGGATGTGTTGGTGCCACCCACAGGGCCGTTCGAGGGTTGTTTCCAGTTTCCACCCTCTAACGACATGTTTTTAAGCCTAAGTCTAGAAATATGCAAATTATCGTCGTATTCTCAAACAGGGAGTCCCGTGGCTGTGCTACCAGTTCCTATGAGTTACATTGGTCCCATGAAAGGTGTTGGTGCCACCCACGGGGACGTTCGAGGGCTGTTTCGAGTTTTCAACCTCTAACTCCATGTTTTTAATCATAAGTCCAGAAATATACAAATTATCGTCGTATTCTCAAATCGTGTGTCCAGCGGCTGCGGGGGAAGTTCCTACGGGTTACATTGGTCTCGTGGCAGGTATTGGTGCCACCCACGGGGACGTTCGAGGCTGTTACGAGTTCTCACCCTATAACGCCATGTTTTTAAGCCTAAGTCTAGAAATATGCAAATATTCGTCGTAATCTCAAACCGAGAGTCCCGCGGTTACGAGGTCAGTTCCTACGAGTTACATTGGTCCCGTGGGAGGTGTTGGTGCCTCCCACGGGACCGTTCCGGGGCTGTTTGGAGTTTTCACCCACTAACACCATGTTTTTAAGCCTGAGTCTAGAATTATGCAAATTACTGTCGTATTCTCAAACCGAGAGTCCCGCAGCTGCGGGGTCTGTTCCTACATGCTACATTGGTCCCGTGGGAAATGTTGGTGCCACCATGGGGACGTTCGGAGGCTGTTACAAGTTCTCACCCTCTAACGCCATGTTTTTAATCTTAAGTCTAGAAATAAACAAATTATCATCATATTCTAAAATGGGGAGTCCCGCGACTGCGAGGTCAGTTCCTACGAGTTACATTGATCCTGTGGGAGGTGTTGGTGCCACCCACGGGGACGTTCGGGAGCAGTTTCGAGTTATCACCCTCTAACGCCATGTTTTTAAGCCAATGTCTAGAATTATCCAAATTATTATCGTATTATCAAATCGGGTGTCCCGCGGCTGCGGGGTCTATTCCTACGAGTTACATCGGTCCCCCGGGAGTTGTTGGTGCCACCCTCGGGGCCGTTCCGTGGCTATTTGGGGTTTTCACCCACTAACGCCATGTTTTTAAACCTAAATCAAGATATATGCAAATAACCGTATATTCTCAAACCGGGAGTCTTGCGACTGCGGGGTCAGTTCCTACAAGTTACATTAGTCCCGTGGGAGGAGTTGGTGCCACCCACGGGGCTGTTCGGGGGCTGTTTCCAGTTTTCACCCTCTAACGCCATTTTCTTAGCATGAGTCTAGAAATACACAAATTACCATCGTACTCTCAAACTGGGAGTCCCGCGGCTGTGGGGTCAGTTCTTTCGAGTTACATTGGTCCCATGGGATGTGTTGGTGCCACCCACAGGGCCGTTCGAGGGTTGTTTCCAGTTTCCACCCTCTAACGACATGTTTTTAAGCCTAAGTCTAGAAATATGCAAATTATCGTCGTATTCTCAAACAGGGAGTCCCGTGGCTGTGCTACCAGTTCCTATGAGTTACATTGGTCCCATGAAAGGTGTTGGTGCCACCCACGGGGACGTTCGAGGGCTGTTTCGAGTTTTCAACCTCTAACTCCATGTTTTTAATCATAAGTCCAGAAATATACAAATTATCGTCGTATTCTCAAATCGTGTGTCCAGCGGCTGCGGGGGAAGTTCCTACGGGTTACATTGGTCTCGTGGCAGGTATTGGTGCCACCCACGGGGACGTTCGAGGCTGTTACGAGTTCTCACCCTATAACGCCATGTTTTTAAGCCTAAGTCTAGAAATATGCAAATATTCGTCGTAATCTCAAACCGAGAGTCCCGCGGTTACGAGGTCAGTCCTACGAGTTACATTGGTCCCGTGGGAGGTGTTGGTGCCACCCACGGGGACGTTCGGGGGCTATTTCGAGTTCTCACCCTCTAACTCCATGTTTTTAAGCCTAAGTCTAGAAATATGCAAATTATCGTCGTATTATCAAACCGGGAGTCCTGCGGCTGCGCGACCACTTCCTCCGAGTTACATTGGTTCCGTGGGAGGTGTTGGTGCCACCCACGGGGACGTTCAGGGGCAATTTTGAGTTTTCACCTTCTAACGCCATGATTTTAAGCCAAAGTCTAGAATTATACAAATTACCATCGTATTCTCAAATCAGGAGTCCCGCGGCTGCGGGGTCTATTCCTACGAGTTACATCGATCCCGTGGGAGGTGTGGGTGCCACCCACGGGGCCGTTCGGGGGTTGTTTCGAGTTTTCACCCTCTAACGTCATGTTTTTCTGAAATCTAGAAATATGAAAATTACCGTCGTATTCTCAAACCAGGAGTACCGCGGCGACGGGGTCATTTCCTTCGAGTTACATTGATCCCGTGAAAGGTTTTGGTGCCACCCATGGGGACGTTCGGGGGCTGTTTCGAGTTCTTACCCTCAATCGCCATGTTTTTAAACCTAAGTCTAGAAATATGCAAATTATCATCATATTCTCAAATCGGGAGTCCCATGGCTATGCGTCCAGTTCCTACGACTTACATTGGTCCTGTGGGAGGTGTTAGTGCCACCCACGAGGCCGTTCGGGGGCTGTTTTGAGTTTTCACGCTCTAGCGCCATGTTTTTAAGCCTAAGTATACAAATATGAAAATTACCGTCGTACTCTCAAGCCAAGAGTCCAGCCGCTGTGGGGTCAATTCCTATGAGTTACATTGGTCCCGTGGGAGGTGTTGGTGCCACCCACGGGGACGTTCGGGGGCTGTTTCGAGTTCTCACCCTCTAACACCATGTTTTTAAGCCTAAATCTAGAAATATACAAATTACCATCGTATTCTCAAACCGGGAGTCCCGCAGCTGCGGGGTCCGTTCCTACGAGTCACATTGGTCCCATGGGAGATCTTGGTTCCACCCACGGGGTCGTTCGGGGGCTTTTTCGAGTTTTCACCCTGTAACGCCATGTTTTTAAGCTTAAGTCTAGAAATATGCAAATTATCATCGTATTCTCAAATCGGGAGTCCCGCGGCTGCGGGGTCATTTCCTACTAGTCACATTGGTCCTGTGGGAGGTCTTGGAGCCACCCACGGGGTCTTTCGGGGCTATTTTGAGTTTTCACCATCTAACGCCTTGTTTTTAAGCCTATGTCTAGAAATATTCAAATTGCCGTCGTATTCAGAAATCTTGAGTCCCGCGACTACGGGGTCAATTCCATTGAGTCACATTGGTCCCGTGGGAGGTCTTGGTTCCAACCACGGGGCCGTTCGGGTTTTTTTTTGAGTTTTCAGCCTGTAACGCCATGTTCTTAAGCTTAAGTCTAGAAATATGCAAATTATCATCGTATTCTCAAAAAGGGAGTCCCGCGGCTGCGGGGCCATTTCCTACGAGTTACATTGGTCCCGTGGGAGGTGTTGGTGCCTCCCACGGGACCGTTCAGGGGCTGTTTGGAGTTTTCACCCACTAACACCATGTTTTTAAGCCTGAGTCTAGAATTATGCAAATTACTGTCGTATTCTCAAACCGAGAGTCCCGCAGCTGCGGGGTCTGTTCCTACATGCTACATTGGTCCCGTGGGAAATGTTGGTGCCACCATGGGGACGTTCGGAGGCTGTTACAAGTTCTCACCCTCTAACGCAATGTTTTTAAGCTTAAGTCTAGAAATAAACAAATTTTCATCGTATTCTAAAATGGGGAGTCCCGCGACTGCGAGGTCAGTTCCTACGAGTTACATTGATCCTGTGGGAGGTGTTGGTGCCACCCACGGGACGTTCGGGAGCAGTTTCGAGTTATCACCCTCTAACGCCATGTTTTTAAGCCAATGTCTAGAATTATCCAAATTATTATCGTATTCTCAAATCGGGTGTCCCGCGGCTGCGGGGTCTATTCCTACGAGTTACATCGGTCCCCCGGGAGTTGTTGGTGCCACCCTCGGGGCCGTTTCGTGGCTATTTGGGGTTTTCACCCACTAACGCCATGTTTTTAAACCTAAATCAAGATATATGCAAATAACCGTATATTCTCAAACCGGGAGTCTTGCGACTGCGGGGTCAGATCCTACAAGTTACATTGGTCTCGTGAGAGGTGGGGGTGCCACCCACGGGGCTGTTCGGGGGCTGTTTCCAGTTTTCACCCTCTAACGCCATTTTCTTAGCATGAGTCTAAAAATACGCAAATTACCATCGTACTCTCAAACTAGGAGTCCCGCGGCTATGGGGTCAGTTCTTACGAGTTACAATTGTCCCATGGGATGTGTTGGTGCCACCCACAGGGCCGTTAGAGGGTTGTTTCCAGTTTCCACCCTCTAACGACATCTTTTTAAGCCTAAGTCTAGAAATATGCAAATTATCGTCGTATTCTTAAACAGGGAGTCCCGTGGCTATGCAGCCAGTTCCTATGAGTTACATTGGTCCCATGAAAGGTGTTGGTGCCACCCACGGGGACGTTCGAGGGCTGTTTCGAGTTCTCAACCTCTAACTCCATGTTTTTAATCATAAGTCCAGAAATATACAAATTATCGTCGTATTCTCAAATCGTGTGTCCAGCGGCTGCGGGGGCAGTTCCTACGGGTTACATTGGTCTCGTGGCAGGTATTGGTGCCACCCACGGGGGCATTCGAGGCTGTTACGAGTTCTCACCCTCTAACGCCATGTTTTTAAGCCTAAGTCTAGAAATATGTAAATATTCATCGTAATCTCAAACCGAGAGTCCCGCTGCTACGAGGTCAGTTCCTATGAGTTACATTGGTCCCGTGGGAGGTGTTGGTGCCACCCACGGGGACGTTCGGAGGTTGTTTCGAGTTCTCACCCTCTAACGCCATGTTTTTAAGCCTAAGTCTAGAAATATGCAAATTATCCTCGTATTATCAAACCGGGAGTCCTGCGGCTGTGCGACCACTTCCTACGAGTTACATTGGTCCCATGGGAGGTGTTGGTGCCACCCACGAGGACGTTCAGGGGCAATTTCGAGTTTTCACCCTCTAACGCCATGATTTTAAGCCAAAGTCTAGAATTATGCAAATTACCATCGTATTCTCAAATCGGGAGTCCCGCGGCTGCGGGGTCTATTCCTACGAGTTACATCGATCCCGTGGGAGGTGTGGGTGCCACCCACGGGGCCGTTCGGGGGCTGTTTCGAGTTTTTACCCTGTAACGTCATGTTTTTCTGAAATCTAGAAATATCCAAATTACGGTCGTATTCTCAAACCAGGAGTACCGCGGCGACGGAGTCATTTCCATTGAGTTACATTGATCCCGTGAAAGGTTTTGGTGCCACCCATGGGGACGTTCGGTGGCTCTTTCGAGTTCTTACCCTCAATTGCCATGTTTTTAAACCTAAGTCTAGAAATATGCAAATTATCGTCATATTCTCAAATCGGGAGTCCCATGGCTATGCGGCCAGTTCCTACGACTTACATTGGTCCTGTGGGAGGTGTTAGTGTCACCCACGAGGCCGTTCGGGGGTTGTTTTGAGTTTTCACCCTCTAGCGCCATGTTTTTAAGCCTAAGTCTACAAATATGAAAATTACCGTCCTACTCTCAAACCAAGAGTCCCGCCGCTGTGGGGTCAATTCCTATGAGTTACATTGGTCCTGTGGGAGGTGTTGGTGCCACCCACGGGGAGGTTCGGGGGCTGTTTCGAGTTCTCACCCTTTAACACCATGTTTTTAAGCCTAAATCTAGAAATATACAAATTACCATCGTATTCTCAAACCGGGAGTCCTGCAGCTGCGGGGTCCGTTCCTACGAGTCACATTGGTCCCATGGGAGATCTTAGTTCCACCCACGGGGTCGTTCGGGGGCTTTTCGAGTTTTCACCCTGTAACGCCATGTTTTTAAGCTTAAGTCTAGAAATATGCAAATTATCATCGTATTCTCAAATCGGGAGTCCCGCGGCTGCGGGGTCATTTCCTACTAGTCACATTGGTCCTGTGGGAGGTGTTGGAGCCACCCACGGGGTCATTCGGGGCTATTTTGAGTTTTCACCATCTAACGCCTTGTTTTTAAGCCTATGTCTAGAAATATTCAAATTGCCGTCGTATTCAGAAATCTTGAGTCCCGCGACTACGGGGTCAATTCCATTGAGTCACATTGGTCCCGTGGGAGGTCTTGGTTCCAACCATGGGGCCGTTCGGGGGCTTTTTTGAGTTCTCACCCTGTAACGCCATGTTCTTAAGCTTAAGTCTAGAAATATGCAAATTATCATCGTATTCTCAAACAGGGAGTCCCGCGGCTGCTGGGCCATTTCCTACGAGTTACATTGTTCCCGTGGGAGGTGTTGGTGCCTCCCACGGGGCCGTTCAGGGGATGTTTGGAGTTTTCACCCACTAACACCATGTTTTTAAGCCTGAGTCTAGAATTATGCAAATTACTGTCGTATTCTCAAACCGAGAGTCCCGCAGCTGCGGGGTCTGTTCCTACATGCTACATTGGTCCCGTGGGAAATGTTGGTGCCACCATGGGGACGTTCGGAGGCTGTTACAAGTTCTCACCCTCTAACGCAATGTTTTTAAGCTTAAGTCTAGAAATAAACAAATTTTCATCGTATTCTAAAATGGGGAGTCCCGCGACTGCGAGGTCAGTTCCTACGAGTTACATTGATCCTGTGGGAGGTGTTGGTGCCACCCACGGGGACGTTCGGGAGCAGTTTCGAGTTATCACCCTCTAACGTCATGTTTTTAAGCCAATGTCTAGAATTATCCAAATTATTATCGTATTCTAAAATCGGGTGTCCCGCGGCTGCGGGGTCTATTCCTACGAGTTACATCGGTCCACCGGGAGTTGTTGGTGCCACCCTCGGGGCCGTTCACTGGCTATTTGGGGTTTTCACCCACTAACGCCATGTTTTTAAACCTAAATCAAGATATATGCAAATAACCGTATATTTTCAAACCAGGAGTCCTGCGACTGCGGGGAGAGATCCTACAAGTTACATTGGTCTCATGAGAGGTGGTGGTGCCACCCACGGGGACGTTCGGGGGCTGTTTCGAGTTCACTCCCACTAACGCCATGAATTTAAGCTTAAGTCTAGAAATAAGTAAATTATCATTGTATTCTCAAACCGTGAGTCCCGCGGCTGCGCGGCCTATTCCTACCAGTTACATTGGTCCCGTGGGAGGTGTTGGTGCCACCCACGGGGCTGTTCGGGGGCTGTTTCGAGTTTTCACCCTCTAACGTCATATTTTTTAGCCTGAGTCTTGAAATAAGTAAATTATCATTGTATTCTCAAACCGGGAGTCCCGCGGCTGCGCGGCCTATTCCTACCAGTTACATTGGTCCCGTGGGAGGTGTTGGTGCCACCCACAGGGCCGTTCGGGGGCTGTTTTGAGTTTTCACCCTCTAACGTCATATTTTTTAGCCTAAGTCTAGAAATATGCAAATTACCGTCGTATTCTCAAACCGGGAGTCCCGCGGCTGCGGGGTCAGCTCCTACGAGTTATATTGGTCCCGTGGGAGGTGTTTGTGCCACCCACGGGGACGTTCGGGGGATGTTTCGAGTTCTCACCCTCAAACGTCATATTTTTAAACCTAAGTGTAAAAATATGTAAGTTATCGTCGTATTCTCAAATAGGGAGTCCCGCGGTTGGGGGGCCAATTCCTACGAGTTACATTGGTCCCGTGGGAGGTGTTGGTGCTTCCCACGGGTCCGTTCAGGGGATGTTTGGAGTTTTCACCCACTAATACCTTGTTTTTAAGCCTGAGTCTAGAATTATGCAAATTACTTTCGTATTCTCAAACCGAGAGTCCCGCAGCTGCGGGTTCTATTCCTACATGCTACATTGGTCCAGTGGGAAATGTTGGTGCCACCACGGCGACGTTCGGAGGCTGTTACAAGTTCTCACCCTCTAACGCCATGTTTTTAAGCTTAAGTCTAGAAATACACAAATTATTGTCGTATTCTCAAATCGGGAGTCCCGTGGCTGCGCGGCCAGTTCCTACGAGTTACATTGGTCCCGTGGGACGTATTGGTGCCACCCACAGGGCCGTTTGGTGGTTGTTTCGAGTTTTCACCCACTAACGCCATGTTTTCAAGCCAAAATCTAGAAATACACAAATTATCGTCGTATTCTAAAATGGGGAGTCTCGCGACTGCGAGGTCAGTTCCTACGAGTTACATTGATCCTGTGGGAGGTGTTGGTGCCACCCACGGGGACGTTCGGGGGCAGTTTCGAGTTATCACCCTCTTACGCCATGTTTTTAAGCCAATGTCTAGAATTATCAAAATTATTATCGTATTCTCAAATCGGGAGTCCTGCGGCTACGGGGTTTATTCCTACGAGTTACATCGGTCCCCCGGGAGGTGTTGGTGCCAACCTCGGGGCCGTTTAGTGGCTATTTCGGGTTTTCACCCACTACCACCATGTTTTTAAACCTAAATCAATAAATATGCAAATAACCGTCATATTCTCAAACCGGGAGTCCTGCGACTGCGGGCTCAGATCCTACGAGTTACATTGGTCTCGTGAGAGGTGGTGGTGCCACCCACGGGGACGTTCGGGGGTTGTTTCGAGTTCACTCCCACTAACGCCATGAATTTACGCTTAAGTCTAGAAATAAGTAAATTATCATTGTATTCTCAAACCGGGAGTCCCGCGGCTGCGCGGCGTATTCCTACCAGTTACACTGGTCCCGTGGGAGGTGTTGGTGCCACCCACGGGGCCGTTCGGGGGCTGTTTCGAGTTTTCACCCTCTAACGTCATATTTTTTAGCCTAAGTCTAGATATATGCAAATTACCGTCGTATTCTCAAACCGGGAGTCCTGCGACTGCGGTGTTAGTTCCTACGAGTTACATTGGTCCCCTGGGAGGTGTTGGTGCCACCCACGGGGTTGTTCGGGGGCTGTTTCCAGTTTTCACCATCTAATGCCATGTTTTTAAGACTAAGTATATAAATATGAAAATTACCATCGTATTCCCAAACCGGGAGTCCCGCGGCTGCGGGGTCAGCTCCTACGAGTTACATTGGTCCTGTGAGAGATGTTTGTGCCACCCACGGGGACGTTCGGGGGCTGTTTCGAGTTCTCACCCACTAACGCAATGTTTTTAGACCTAAATCTAGAAATATGCAAATAGCCGTCATATTCTCAAATCGGGAGTCCCGCGACTGCGGGGTCAGATCCTACGAGTTACATTGGTCTCGTGAGAGGTGATGGTGCCACCCACGGGGACGTTCGGGGGCTGTTTCGAGTTCACTCCCACTAACGCCATGAATTTAAGCTTAAGTCTAGAAATATGCAAATTATCGTCGTATTCTCAAACCGGGAGTCATTCGTCTGCGCGACCAGTTCCTACGAGTTACATTGGTCCCGTGGGAGGTGTTGGTGGCAACCACGGGGCCATTCGGGTGCTCTTTCGAGTTTTCACCCTCTAACGACATATTTTTAAGCCTAATTCTAAAAATATGGAAATTATCGTCGTATTCTCAAAACGAAAGTCCTGCGGCAACGGGGTTAGTTCCAACGAGTTACATTCGTCCCGTGGGATTTGTTGGTGCCAGCCATGGGGCCGTTCGGGGTGTTGTTTCTTGTTTTCACCCTCTAACGCCATGTTTTTCTTGAATCTAGAAATATGCAAATTACATTGGTCCGGTGCAAATTACATTGTCGTATTCTCAAATCGGGAATCCTGCGGCTGCCGGGTCAGTTCCTACGAGTTACATTGGTCCGGTGGAAGGTGTTGGTGCCACCCATGAGGACGTTTGGGGGTTGTTTCGAGTTCTCACCCTCTAACGCCATGTTTTTAACACTAAGTCAAGAAATATGCAAATTATCATCGTATTCTCAAATCGGGAGTCCCACGACTGCGCGCCAGTTCCTACAAGTTGTATTGGTCCCGTGGGAGTTGTTGGTGCCATCCACGGGGTCGTTCAGGGGCTGTTCCGAGTTTTCACCTACTAACGCCATGTTTTTAAGCCTAAGTCTAGAATTATGCAAATTTCCATCGTACACTCAGACCGGGAGTCTCACGGCTGCGGGGTCAGTTCCTACGAACTACATTGATCCCGTGGGAGGTGTTGGTGCCACCCACGAGGCCGTTCGGGGGCTGTTTATAGGTTTCACCCTCTAGCACCTAGTTTTTAAGCCTAAGTTTAGAAATATGTAAATTACCATTGTATTCTCAAACCGGGAGTCCCGCAGCTGCGGTGTCAGTTCCTACGTGTCACATTGGTCCCGCGTGAGGTGTTGGTGCAACCCACAGAGATGTTCGAGTGATGTTATGAGTTCTCACCCTCTAAATCCATGTTTTTAAGACTAAGTCTAGAAATATGAAAATTATAGTTGTATTCTCAAATCGAGAGTCCCGCGGCTGCGTGGCCAGTTGCTACGAGTTAGATTGGTCACGTGGGAGGTGTTGGTGCCACCCGCGGGGCCGTTGGGGGCTGTTTCGAGTTTTCACCCTATAACGCCATGTTTTTAAGCATAAGTCTAGCAATATGCAAATTATCATCGTATTTCAAACCGAGAGTCCCGCGGCAGCGGTGTGAGTTCGTACAAGTTACATTGGTGTGTGGGAGGTGTTGGTGCCACCCACGGGGCCGTTCGGGGGTTGTTTTGAGTTTTCACACTCTAACGCCATGTTTTTAGTCCTATGTCTAGAAATATGCAAATTACCGTCGTATTCTTAAACCGGGAGTCCAGCGGCTGCGGGTTCAGTTCCTACGAGTTACATTGGTCCCGTGGGAGGTGTTTGTGCCACCCACGGGGCCGTTCGGGGGCTGTTTCCAATTTTCACCCTTTAACGTCCTGTTTTTAAGCCTATGTCTAGAAATATGCAAATTATCGTCGTATTCTCAAACAGGGAGTCCCACGACAGCGAAGTGAGTTCTTACGAGTTACATTGGTCCCGTGGGAGGTGTTGGTGCCACCCACGGGGACGTTTGGGGGCTGTTTCGAGTTTTCACCCACTAACGCATGTTTTTAAGCCTAAGTTTAGAATTATGGTAATTACCATTGTATTCTCAAACCGGGAGTCCCGCGGCTGCGGGGTCAATTCCAACGAGTCATATCGGTCCCGTGGGAGGTGTTGGTGCCACCCACGGGTCCGTTCGGGGGATATTTCGAGTTCTCACCCTCTAACGCCATATTTTTTAGCCTAAGTTTTGAAATATGGAAATTTCTGTCGTACGCTCAAATCGGGAGTTCTGTGGCTGCGGTGTCAGTTCCTACGAGTTACATTGGTCCCGTGGGAGGTGTTGGTGCCACACACGGGGTCGTTGGGAGTGGTTTCAAGTTTTCACCCTTTAACGCCTTGTTTTTAAGCTTAAATCTTGAAATATCCAAATTATTATTGTATTCTCAAACCGAGAGTCCCGCGACAGCGGGGTCAGTTCCTACGAGTTACATTGGTCCCGTGGGAGGTATTGGTGCCACCCACGGGGCCATTCGGGGGTTGTTTCGAGTTTTCACCCTCTAACGCCATGTTTTTCTTAAATCTAGAAATATGCAGATTACCGTTGTATTCTCAAATCGGTAGTCCCGCGGCTGTGGGGTCAGTTCCTACGAGTTACATTGGTCCCGTGGAAGGTTTTGGTGCCACCCACGGGGACATTCGGGGGCTATTTTGAGTTCTCACCCTCTAACGCCATTATTTTAAGCCTAAGTCTAAAAATATGCAAATTATGGTTGTATTCTCAAACTGGGAGTCCCGCGGCTGCGCAACCAGTTCCTACGAGTTATAAGGAGTCTCGTGGGAGGTGTTGGTGCCACCTCTTGGGCCGTTCAGGGTCTTTTTTGATTTTTCATCGTTTAATACCATGTATTTAAGCCTAAGTCTAGAAATATGTAAATTACTGTCATATTCTCAAATTGGGACTCCCGCGGTTGCGGGGTCAATTCCTACGAGTCACATTGGTCACGTGGGAGGTGTTGGAGCCACCACGAGGCCGTTCGGAGGCTATTTTGAGTTTTCACCTCTAACGCCATGTTTTTAAGAATAACTCTAGAAATATACAAATTACCGCCGTATTCTCAAACCGGGAGTCCCGCGGCTGCGGCGTCAGTCCCTACAAGTCACATTGGTCCCGTGGAAGGTGTTGGTGCCACACACGGGGCCACTCGGGGGCTATTTCGAGTTTTCACCCTCTAACGACATGTTTTTAAGCCTAAGTCCAGAAATATGCAAATTACCGTCATATTGTCAAATTGGGAGTCCTGTGGCTGCGGGGTCACTTTTTTCGAGTCACACTCGTCGCGTGGGAGGTGTTGATGCCACCCACGGGGCCGTTTGGGGGCTGTTTGGAGTTTTCACCCTCTAACGCCATGTTTTTAAGCCTAAGTCTAGAAATATGCAAATTACCATCATATTCTCAAACCGGGAGCCCCGCGGCTGCGGGATCAGTTCCTACGAGTCACATCGGTCTAGTGGGAGGTGTTGGTGGCACCCACGGGGCTGTTCGGGGGCTATTTCCAGTTCTTAACCTCTAACGCCATGTTTTTAAGCCTAAGTATAGAAATATGCAAATTATCGTCGTATTCTCAAACCGAGAGTCCCGTGGCTACGCGGCCAGTTCCTACGAGTCACATAGTTCTCGTGGGAGGTGTTGGTGCCACCCACAGGGCCGTTCGGGGGCTGTTTGGAGTTTTCACACTCTAACGACATGTTTTTAAGCCGAAGTCTAGAAATATGAAAATTACCATCGTATTCTCAAACCGGGAGTCCTGTGACTGCGGTGTTAGTTCCTACGATTTACATTGGTCCCGTGGGAGGTATTGGTGCCACCCACAGGGTCATTCGGGGGATGTTTCCAGTTTTCACCATGTAACGCCATGTTTTTAATACTAAGTCTAGAAATAGGCAAATTACCATCGTATTCTCAAAAATGGAGGCTCGCGGCTACGGGGTCAGTTCCTACGAGTCATATTGGTCCCGTTGGAGTTGTTGGGGCCACCTACGGGGCCGGTTGTTTTGAGTTTTCACCCTCTAACACCATGTTTTTTAGCCAAAGTCTAAAACTATCCCAATTACCATCGTCCTCTCAAACTGGAGTCCCACGGCTGCGGGGTCAGTTAGTACGAGTTACATTGATCTCGTGGGAGGTGTTAGTGCCAACCACGGTGACGCTCGGGTGCTGTTTTGAGTTCTCACCCTCTAACGCCATGTTTTTAAGCCTAAGTTTAGAAATATGAAAATAATGATTGTATTCTCAAACCGGGAGTCCAGTGGCTGCGCAGTCAGTTCCTACGAGTAACATTGGCCTCGTGTGAGGTGTTGGTGCCACCCACGGGGATGTTCAGGGGCTGTTTCGAGTTTTCACCCTCTAACGTCATGTTTTTAAGCCTAAGTCTAGAAATATGCAAATTACCGTCGTAATCTCAAACTGAGATTCCCGCAGCTGTGGGGTCAGTTCCTACGAGTCACATTGGTCTCGTGGAAGGTGTTGGTGCCACCCCTCAGGCCGTTCGGGGGCTTTTTTTAGGTTTCACCCTGTAATACCATGTTTTTAATCCTAAGTCTAGAAATATGCGAATTATAGTCGTATTCTCAAACCGGGAGTCCCGCGGATGCGGGGTAAGTTTTTACGAGTCACACTGGTCCCGTGGGAGGTGTTGGTGCCACCCATGGGGCCGTTCGGGGGCTGTTTGGAGTTTTCACCCTCTAACGCCATCTTTTTAAGCCTAAGTCTAGAAATATGCAAATTACCATCGTATTCTCAAACTAGGAGTCCCACGGCTGCGGGGTTCATTTTTACGAATCACATCAGTCCCGTGGGAGGTGTTGGTGCCACCCACGGGGCCGTTCAGAGGCCCTTTCTAGTTTTCACACTCTAACGCCATGTTTTTAGGCCAAAGTCTAGAAATAGGCAAATTACCATCGTATTCTGAAATAGGGAGTCCCGCGGCAGCTGGTTCAGTTCCTAAGAGTCACATTGGTCCTATTGGAGTTGTTGGTGCCACCCATGGGGGCCGTTTGGGGGTTGTTTCGAGTTTTCACCATCTAACGCCATGTTTTTAAGCCGAAGTCTAGAAATATGCAAATTACCATCATACCCTCAAACCAGGAGTCCCGTGGCTGCGGGGTCAGTTCTTATGAGTTTACATTGGTCCCGGGGGAGGTGTTGGTGCCACCCATGGGGACGTTCGGGGGATGTTTTGAGTTCTCACCCTCTAACGACATCTTTTTAAGCCTAAGTCTAGAAATATAAAAATTACCGTTGTATTCTCAAATCGGGAGTCCCGCGGCGGCGCGACCAGTTCCTACGAGTAACATTGGTCCCGTAGGAGGTGTTGGTGCCACCCACGGGGATGTTCGGGGTTTGTTTCAAGTTTTCACCCTCTAATGCCATATTTTAAAGCCTAAGTCTATAAATATGCAAATTTTCATCGTATTCTCAAATCGGGAGTCCCGCAGCTACGGGGTCAATTCCTATGAGTCAAATTGGTCCCGTGGGAGCTGTTGGCGCCACCCATGGGGCCGTTCGGGTTTTTTTTCGAGTTTTCACACACTAACGCCATGTTTTTAAGCCAAAGTATAGAAATATGCAAATTAGCATTGTATTCTCAAACTGGGAGTCCCGCGGGTGCGGGGTCAGTTCCTGCGAGTTACATTGGTCCCGTGGGAGGTGTTGGTGCCACCCACCGGGCCGTTCGGGGGATGTTTCGAGTTTTCACGCTCTAACGCCATGTTTTAAGCCAAAGTTTAAAAATATGCAAATTTTTGTCATATGCTCAAACCGGGAGTCCCGCGACTGCGGGGTCAGCTCCTACGAGTCACACTGGTCCCATGGGAGGTGTTGGTGCCACCTACAGTGCCGTTCGGGGGCTGTTTCGAGTTTTCACCATCTAAAGACATGTTTTTAAGCCTAAGTCTAGAAATATGCAAATTACCGTAGTATTGAAAAACTGAGAGTCCCGCAGCTGCGGGGTCAGTTTCTATGAGTCACATTGGTCCCGTGGGAGGTGTTGGTGCCACCCATTGGGCCATTCAGGGGCTTTTTTGAGTTTTCGCCCTGTAATACCATGTTTATAAGCCTAAGTCTAGAAATATGCGAATTACCATCGTATTCTCAAATTGGGAGTCCCGTGGCTACGGGGTCAATTCCTACGAGTCACATTGGTCCCATGGGAGGTGTTGGTGCCACCCATGGGCCGTTCGATGGCTGTTTTGAGTTTTCACCCTCTGACGCCTTGTTTTTAAGCCTATGTTTAGAAATATGCAAATTGCCATCGTATTCTCAAACCGAGATTCCCGCAACTGCGAGGTCAGTTCCAATGAGTCACATTGGTATCGTGGGAGGTGTTGGTGCCACCCATAGGGCCGTTCGGGGGCTGTTTCGAGTTTTCACCCTCTAACGCCATGTTTTTAAGCCCAAGTCTATAAATATGCAAATTATCATCGTATTCTCACACCGTGATTCCCGTGGCTGCGAGGCCAGTTCCTACGAGTTACATTGGTCTCGTAGGAGGTGTTAGTGCCACCCACGGGGCCGTTCGGGGGCTGTTTCGAGTTTTCTCCCTCTAACGCCATGTTTTTAAGCCTAAGTATTGAATCATGAAAAATACCGTCGTATTCTCTAACCGGGAGTCCCACGGCTGCGGGGGCCGTTCCTACGAGTTACATTGGTCCCGTGGGAGGTGTTGGTTCCACCCACGGGGACATTCGGGGGCCGTTTCCAGTGTTCACCCTCTAACACCATGTTTTTAACCCTAAGTCCAAAAATAGGAAAATTACCATCGTATTCTGAAACAGGGAGTCCCGCGACTGCAGGGTCAGGTCCTACGAGTCACATTGGTCCCGTTGGAGTTGTTGGTGCCACCCACGGGGCCGTTCGGGGGCTGTTTCAAGTTTTCACACTCTAACGCCATGTTTTTAAGCCTAAGTCAGGAAATATGCAAATTACCATCATACTCTCAAATCGGGAGTCCCGCGACTACGTGGTCAGTTCTTATGAGTTACATTAGTTCCATGGGAGGTGTTTGTACCACCCACGGGGACGTTCGGTGGTTGTTTCGAGTTCTCACCCTCTAACGACATATTTTTAAGCCTAAGTCTAGAAATATGAAAATTATTATCGTATTCTCAAATCGGGAGTCCCGCGGATGCACGGCCAGTTCCAACGAGTAACATTGGTCCCGTGGCAGGTGTTGGTGCCACCCACAGGGATGTTCGGGTGTTGTTTCGAGTTTTCACCCTCTAACGCCATATTTTTAAGCCTAAGTCTGGAAAAATGTAAATTACCTTTGTATTCTCAAACCGGGAGTCCTGCAGCTCCGGGGTCGATTCCTAGCAGTCACATTGGACCCGTGGGAGGTGTTGGTGCCACCCATTGAGCCGTTCTTTGGCTTTTTTGATTTTTCACCCTGTAACAGCACGTTTTTAAGCCTAAGTCTAGAAATATCCAAATTACCATCGTATTCTCAAATCGGGAGTCCCGTGGCTGCGGGGTGAATTCCTACGAGTCACATTGGTCCCATGGGAGGTGTTGGTGCCACCCACGGGCCATTCGGGGCCTGTTTTGAGTTTTCACCCTCTAACGCCTTGTTTTTAAGCCTAAGTTTAGAAACATGCAAATTGCCATCGTATTCTCAAACCGAGATTCTCGCAACTGCGAGGTCAGTTCCAACGAGTCACATTGGTCCCGTGGGAGGTGTTGGTGCCACCCACAGGGCCGTTCGGGGGTTGTTTCCAGTTTTCGCCCTCTAACGCCATGTTTTTAAGCCCAAGTCTATAAATATGCAAATTATGATCGTATTCTCACACCGTGATTCCCGTGGCTGCGAGGCCAGTTCCTACGAGTTACATTGGTCTCGTAGGAGGTGTCAGTGCCACCCACGGGGCCGTTCGGGGGCTGTTTCGAGTTTTCTCCCTCTAACGCCAAGTTTTTAAGCCTAAGTCTAGAAATATGAAAATTACTATCGTATTCTTAAACCGGGAGTCCCACGGCTGCGGGGGCCGTTCTTATGAGTTACATTGGTCCTGTGGGAGGTGTTGGTGCCACCCACGAGGACATTCGGGGGCCGTTTCCAGTTTTCACCTTCTAACGCCATGTTTTTAAGCCTAAGTCCAGAAATAGGAAAGTTACCATCGTATTCTGAAACAGGGAGTCCCGCGACTGTTGGGTCAGGTGCTACGAGTCACATTGGTCCCGTTGGAGTTGTTGGTGCCACCCACGGGGCCGTTCGGGGGCTATTTCAAGTTTCACACTCTAACGCCATGTTTTTAAGCCTAAGTCTGGAAGTAGGCAAATTACCATCATACTCTCAAATCGGGAGTCCCGCGGCTACGTGGTCAGTTCTTATGAGTTACATTGGTTCTATGGGAGGTGTTTGTACCACCCACGGGGACGTTCGGTGGCTGTTTCGAGTTCTCACCCTCTAACGACATCTTTTTAAGCCTAAGTCTAGAAATATGAAAATTATAGTCGTATTCTCAAATCGAGAGTCCCTCGTCTACGTGACCAGTTGCTACGAGTTACATTGGTCCCGTGGAAGGTGTTGGTGCCACCCGCGGGGCCGTTGGGGGCTGTTTCGAGTTTTCACCCTGTAACGCCACATTTTTAAGCATAAGTCTAGCAATATGCAAATTATCATCGTATTTAAAACCGAGAGTCCCGCGGCAGCGGAGTCAGTTCGTACAAGTTACATTGGTGTCGTGGGAGGTGTTGGTGCCACCCACGGGGCCGTTCGGGGGTTGTTTTGAGTTTTCACACTCTAACGCCATGTTTTTAGTCCTAAGTCTAGAAATATGTAAATTACCGTCGTATTCTCAAACTGGGAGTCCCGCGGTAGCGGCGTCAGTTCCTAAGAGTTACATAGCGCCCATGGAAGGTGTTGGTGCCACCCACGGGGTCGTTCAGGGGTTGTTTCGAGTTTTCACCCACTAACGCTATGTTTTTAAGCCTAAGTCTAGAAATATGAAAATTTATGTCGTACTCTCAAATCGGGAGTTCCGTGGCTGCGGTGTCGGTTCCTACGAGTTACATTTGTCCCGTGGGAGGTGTTGGTGCCACCCACGGGGCGGTTGGGAGTGGTTTCGAGTTTTCACCCTTTAACGCCATGTTTTTAAGCATAAATCTTAAAATATGAAAATTATCATCATATTCTCAAACCGAGAGTCCCGCAACAGCGGGGTCAGTTCCTACGAGTTACATTGGTCCCGTGGGAGGTGTTGGTGCCACCCACGGGGCCATTCGGGGGTTGTTTCGAGTTTTCACCCTCTAACGCCATGTTTTTAAGCCAAAGTCCAGAAATAGGCAAATTACCATCGTATTCTCAAAGAAGGAGTCCCGCGGCTGCGGGGTCAGTTCCTACGAGTTACATTGGTCCCGTGGAAGGTTTTGGTGCCACCCACGGGGACGTTCGGGGGCTATTTTGGGTTCTCACCCTCTAACGCCATTATTTTAAGCCTAAGTCTAAAAATATGCAAATTATGGTCGTATTCTCAAACTGGGAGTCCCGCGGCTGCGCAACCAGTTCCTACGAGTTATAAGGAGTCTGGTGGGAGGTGTTGGTGCCACCCCTTGGGCCGTTCATGGGCTTTTTTGAGTTTTCACCATTTAATACCATGTTTTTAAGCCTAAGTCCAGAAATATGCAAATTACTGTCATATTCTCAAATCGGGACTCCCGCGGCTGCAGGGTCAATTCCTACGAGTCACATTGGTCCCGTGGGAGGTGTTGGAGCCACCACGAGGCCGTTCGGAGGCTATTTTGAGTTTTCACCCTCTAACGCCATGTTTTTAAGAATAACTCTAGAAATATATAAATTACCGTCGTATTCTCAAACCGGGAGTCCCGCGGCTGCGGCGTCAGTCCCTACAAGTCGCATTGGTCCCGTGGAAGGTGTTGGTGCCACCCACGGGGCCACTCGGGGGCTGTTTCGAGTTTTTACCCTCAAACGACATGTTTTTAAGCCTAAGTCCAGAAATATGCAAATTACCATCATATTGTCAAATCGGAAGTCCTGTGGCTGCGGGGTCACTTTTTTCGAGTCACACTCGTCGCGTGGGAGCTGTTGATGCCACCCACGGAGCCGTTTGGTGGCTGTTTGGAGTTTTCACCCTCTAACAACATGTTTTTAAGCATAAGTCTAGAAATATGCAAATTACCGTCATATTCTCAAATCGGGAGTCCCGTGGCTACGGGATCAGTTCCTACGAGTCACATCGGTCCCGTGGGAGGTGTTGGTGCCACCCACGGGGCTGTTCGAGGGCTATTTCCAGTTCTCACCCTCTAACGCCATGTTTTTTAAGCCTAAGTCTAGAAATATGCAAATTACGGTCGTATTCTCAAATCGGGAGTCCCGTGGCTGCACGGCCAGTTCCTACGAGTCACATAGTTCTCGTGGGAGGTGTTGGTGCCACCCACGGGGCCGTTCGGGGGCTGTTTGGAGTTTTCACACTCTAACAACATGTTTTTAAGCCTAAGTCTAGAAATATGCAAATTACCATCGTATTCTCAAACTGGGAGTCCCGTGACTGCGGTGTTAGTTCCTACGAGTTACGTTAGTCCCGTGGGAGGTATTGGTGCCACCCACGGGGTCGTTCGGGGGATGTTTCTAGTTTTCACCATGTAACTCCATGTTTTTAATACTAAGCCTAGAAATAGGCCAATTACCATCATATTCTCAAACACTGAGGCTCGCGGCTGCGGGGTCAATTCCTACGAGTCATATTGGTCCCGTTGGAGTTGTTGGTGCCACCCACGGGGCCGTTCGGGGGTTGTTTTGAGTTTTCACCCTCTAACGCCATGTTTTGAAGCCTAAGTATAAAAATATGCCAATTACCATCGTACTCTCAAACCAGAGACCCACGGCTGCGGGGTTAGTTAGTACGAGTTACATTGATCCCGTGGGAGGTGTTAGAGCCAACCAAGGTGACGTTCGGGTGCTGTTTTGAGTTCTCACCCTCTAACGCCATGTTTTTAAGCCTAAGTCTAGAAATATGAAAATAATCATCGTATTCTCAAACCGGGAGTATAATGGCTGCGCAGTCAGTTCGTACGAGTAACATTGGTTTCGTGGGAGGTGTTGGTGCCATCCACGTGGATGTTCAGGGGCTGTTTCAATTTTTCACACTCTAACATCATGTTTTTAAGCCTAAGTCTAGAAATATGCAAATTACCTTCGTATTCTCAAAATGAGATTCCCGCAGCTGTGGGGTCAGTTGCTACGAGTCACATTGGTCTCGTGGAAGGTGTTGGTGCCACCCCTTGGGCCGTTCGGGGGCTTTTTTGAGTTTTCACCCTGTAATACCATGTTTTTAATCCTAAATCTAGAAATATGCGAATTACAATCGTATTCTCAAACCGGGAGTCCAGCAACTGCGGGGTAAGTTTTTACGAGTCACACTGGTCCCGTGGGAGGTGTTGGTGCCACCCACGGGGCCGTTCGGGGGCTGTTTGGAGTTTTCACCCTCTAACGCCATGTTTTTAAGCCTAAGTCTAGAAATATGCAAATTACCATCATATTCTCAAACTAGGAGTCCCGCGGCTGCAAGGTTCATTTTTACGAGTCACATCAGTCCCGTGGGAGGTGTTGGTGCTACCCATTGGGACGTTCGGGGGCTGTTTCGAGTTCTCACCCTCTAACGCCGTGTTTTTAAGCCTAAGTCTATAAATATGCAAATTATCATCGTATTCTCAAAACGGGAGTCCCGGGGCTACGCGGCCGTTTCCTAAGAGTTACATTGGTCTCGTAGGAGGTGTCAGTGCCACCCGCGGGGCCGTTCGTAGTCTATTTCGAGTTTTCACCCTCTAACTCCATGTTTCTAAGCCTAAGTCTAGAAATATGCAAACTTCCGTCGTATTCTCAAACCGGGAGTCCCACGGTTGCAGGGTCCATTCTTACGACTTACATTGGTCCCGTGGGAGGTGTTGGTGCCACCCACGGGGCCGTTCAGGGGGCCTTTCTAGTTTTCACACTCTAATGCCATGTTTTTTAGCCAATGTCCAGAAATAGGCAAATTACCATCGTATTCCGAAACAGGGAGTCCCGCGGCTGCTGGGTCAGTTCCTACGAGTCACATTGGTCCCGTGGGAGGTGTTGGTGCCACCCACGGAGCCATTCGGGGGTTGTTTCGAGTTTTCACCCTCTAACGCCATGTTTTTCTTAAATCTAGAAATATGCAAATTACCGTTGTATTCTCAAACCGGTAGTCCCGCGGCTGCGGGGTCAATTCCTACGAGTTACATTGGTCCCGTGGAAGGTTTTGGTGCCACCCACGGGGACGTTCGGAGGCTATTTTGAGTTCTCACCCTCTAACGCCATTATTTTGAGCCTAAGTCTAAAAATATATAAATTATGGTCGTATTGTCAAACTGGGAGACCCGTGGCTGTGCAACCAGTTCCTACGAGTTATAAGGAGTCTCGTGGGAGGTTTTGGTGCCACCCCTTGGGCCGTTCAGGGGCTTTTTTGAGTTTTCACCATTTAATACCATGTTTTTAAGCCTAAGTCTATAAATATGCAAATTACTGTCATATTCTCAAATCGGGACTCCCGCGGTTGCGGGGTCAATTCCTACGAGTCACATTGGTCCCGTGGGAGGTGTTGGAGCCACCACGAGAATGTTCGAAAGCTATTTTGAGTTTTCACCCTTTAATGCCATGTTTTTAAGAATAACTCTAGAAATATACAAATTACCGCCGTATGCTCAAACCGGGAGTCCCGCGGCTGTCGCGTCAGTCCCTACATGTCACATTGGTGCCGTGGAAGGTGTTGGTGCCAGCCACGGGGCCACTCGAGGGCTGTTTTGAGTTTTCACGCTCTAACGACATGTTTTTAAGCCTAAGTCCAGAAATATGTAAATTACCATCATATTATCAAATCGGGAGACCTGTGGCTGCGGGGTCACTTTTTTCGACTCACACTCGTCGCGTGGGAGGTGCTGATGCCACCCACGGGGCCGTTTGGGGGCTGTTTGGAGTTTTCACCCTCTAACGCCATGTTTTTAAGCCTAAGTCTAGAAATATGCAAATTACAGTCATATTCTCAAACCGGGAGTCCCGTGGCTGCGGGATCAGTTCCTACGAGTCACATCGGTCCCGTGGGAGGTGTTGTTGCCACCCACGATGCTGTTCGGGGGCTGTTTCCAGTTCTCACCCGCTAACGCCATGTTTTTAAGCCTAAGTCTAGAAATATGCAAATTATCGTCGTATTCTCAAACCGGGAGTCCCGTGGACACGCGGCCAGTTCCTACG
This sequence comes from Sambucus nigra, assembly GCA_949130495.1. Classification (NCBI taxonomy): domain Eukaryota; kingdom Viridiplantae; phylum Streptophyta; class Magnoliopsida; order Dipsacales; family Adoxaceae; genus Sambucus; species Sambucus nigra. The sequence goes on along the minus strand of OX422215.1, from coordinate 164,016,969 downwards.
AGTCACATAGTTCTCGTGGGAGGTGTTGGTGCCACCCACGGGGCCGTTCGGGGGCTGTTCAGAGTTTTCACACTCTAACGACATGTTTTTAACCAGAAGTCTAGAAATATGCAAATTACCATCGTATTCTCAAATCGGGAGTCCCGTGACTGCGGTGTTAATTCCTACGAGTTACAATGGTCCCGTGGGAGGTATTGGTGCCACCCACGGGGTCGTTCGGGGGATGTTTCCAGTTTTCACCATGAAACGCCATGTTTTTAATACTAAGTCTAGAAATAGGCAAATTACCATCGTATTCTCAAACACGGACGCTCACGACTGCGGGGTCAGTTCCTACGAGTCATACGGGTCCCGTTGGAGTTGTTGGTGCCACCCACGGGGCCGTTCGGGGGTTGTTTTGAGTTTTCACCCTCTAACGCCATGTTTTTAAGCCTAAGTTTAAAAATATGCCAATTACCATCGTACTCTCAAACCAGAGTCCCATGGTTGCGGGGTTAGTTAGTATGAGTTACATTGATCCCGTGGGAGATGTTAGTGCCAACCATGGTGACGTTTGGGTGCTGTTTTGAGTTATCCCCCTCTAACGCCATATTTTTAAGCCTAAGTCTAGAAATATGAAAATAATCATCGTATTCTCATACCGGGAGTCCAGTGGCTGCGCAGTCAGTTCCTACGAGTAACATTGGTCTCGTGGGAGGTTTTGGTGCCACCCATGGGGATGTTCAGGGGCTGTTTTGGGTTTTCACCCTCTAACGTCATGTTTTTAAGCCTAATTCTAGAAATATGCAAATTACCTTCGTATTCTCAAACAGAGATTCCCGCAGCTTGGGGTTCAGTTCCTACGAGTCACATTGGTCTCGTGGAAGGTGTTGGTGCCACCCCTTGGGCCGTTCGGAGGCTTTTTTGAACTTTCACCCTGTAAAACCATGTTTATAATCCTAAGTCTAGAAATATGTGAATTACAGTCGTATTCTCAAACCGGGAGTCCCGCGGCTGCGGGGTAAGTTTTTATGAGTCACACTGGTCCCGTGGGAGGTGTTGGTGCCACCCACGGGGCCATTCGGGGGCTGTTTGGAGTTTTCACCCTCTAACGCCATGTTTTTAAGCCTAAGACTAGAAATATGCAAATTACCATCGTAATCTCAAACTAGGAGTCCCGCGGCTATGGGGTTCATTTTTATGAGTCACATCAGTCCCGTGGGAGGTGTTGGTGCTACTCATTGGGACGTACGGGGGCTATTTTGAGTTCTCACCCTCTAACGCCATGTTTTTTATCCTAAGTCTATAAATATGCAAATTATCATCGTATTCTCAAACCGGGAGTCCTGTGGCTCTGCGGCCAGTTCCTAAGAGTTACATTGGTCTCGTAGGAGGTGTCAGTGCCACCCACGGGGCCGTTCGGGGTCTGTTTCGAGTTTTCACCCTCTAATGCCATGTTTCTAAGCCTAAGTCTAGAAATATGCAAATTGGTGCCACCCACGGGGCCGTTCAGGGGCCCTTTCCAGTTTTCACACTCTAACGCCATGTTTTTGAGGCAAAGTCCAGAAATAAGCAAATTACCATCGTATTCTAAAACAGGGAGTCCCACGGCTGCGGGTCAGTTCCTACGAGTCACATTGGTCCTATTGGAGTTGTTGGTGCCACCCACGGGGGCCGTTTGGGGGCTGTTTCGAGTTTTCACCCTTTAACGCCATGTTTTTAAGCCCAAGTCTAGAAATGTGCAAATTATCATCATACTCTCAAACCGGGAGTCCCGTGGCTACGGGGTCAGTTCTTATGAGTTACATTGGTCTCGGGGGAGGTGTTGGTGCCACCCATGGGGACGTTCGGGGGCTGTTTCGAGTTCTCACCCTCTAACGACATCTTTTTAAGCCTAAGACTTGAAATATAAAAATTACCATTGTATTCTCAAACCGGGAGTCCCGCAGCTACGGGGTCAATTCCTAGGAGTCACATTGGTCCCGTGGGAGCTGTTGGTGCCTCCCATGGGGCCGTTCGTGGGTTGTTTCTAGTTTCACCCACTAACGCCATGTTTTTAAGGCAAAGTATTGAAATATGAAAATTAGCATTGTGTTCTCAAACCGGGAGTCCCGCGGGTGCGAGGTCAGTTCCTGCGAGTTACATTGGTCCCGTGGGAGGTGTTGGTGCCACCCACCGGGCCGTTCGGGGGTTGTTTTGAGTTTTCACCCTCTAACGCCATGTTTTAAGACAAAATTTATAAATATGCAAATTTTTGTCATATGCTCAAACCGGGAGTTCCGCGACTGCGGGGTCAGCTCCTACGAGTCACACTAGACCCATGGGAGGTGTTGGTGCCACGTACAGTTTCGGTCGGGGGCTGTTTCGAGTTTTCACCATCTAATGACATGTTTTTAAGCCTAAGTCTAGAAATATGCATATTACCATCGTATTGTCAAACTGAGAGTCCCGCAGCTATGAGGTCAGTTCCTACGAGTCACATTGGTCCCGTGGGAGGTGTTGGTGCCACCCATTGGGCCATTCGGGGGCTTTTTTGAGTTTTCACCCTATAATACCATGTTTTTAAGCCTAAGTCTAGAAATATGCGAATTACCGTCGTATTCTCAAATCGGGAGTCCTGTGGCTGCGGGGTCAATTCCTACGAGTCACATTGGTCCCGTGGGAGGTGTTGGTGCCACCCACGGGCCGTTCGGGGGCTGTTTTGAGTTTTCACCCTCTAAGGCCTTATTTTTAAGCCTAAGTTTAGAAATATGCAAATTGCCATCGTATTCTCAAACCGAGATTCCCGCGACTGCGAGGTCAGTTCCAACGAGTCACATTGGTCCCGTGGGAGGTGTTTGTGCCACCCACAGGGCCGTTCGGGTGCTGTTTCGAGTTTTCACCCTCTAACGCCATGTTTTTAAGCCCAAGTCTATAAATATGCAAATTACCATCGAATTCTCACATCGGGATTCCCGTGGTTACGAGGCCAGTTCCTACGAGTCACATTGGTCCCGTTGGAGTTGTTGGTGCGACCCACGGGGCCGTTCGGGGGTTGTTTCAAGTTTTCACACTCTAACGCCATGTTTTTAAGCCTAAGTCTCGAAATATGCAAATTACCATCATACTCTCAAATCGGGAGTCCCGCAGCTACGTGGTCAGTTCTTATGAGTTACATTGGTCCCGTGGGAGTTGTTTGTGCCACCCATCGGGACGTTCGGTGGCTGTTTCGAGTTCTCACCCTCTAACGACATCTTTTTAAGACAAAGTCTAGAAATATGAAAATTATTGTCGTATTCTCAAACCGAGAGTCCCGCGGCTACGCGACCAGTTCCAACGAGTAACATTGGTCCCGTGTGAGGTGTTGGTGCAACCCACATGGATGTTCGGGTGTTGTTTCGAGTTTTCACCCTCTAAGGCCATATTTTTAAGCCTAAGTCTAGAAAAATGCAAATTACCGTTATATTCTCAAACCGGGAGTCCTGCAGCTGCGGGGTCGATTCCTAGGAGTCACATTGGTCCTGTGGGAGGTGTTGGTGCCACCCACGGGGCAGTTCGTAGGCTTTTTCGAGTTTTCACCATCTAACACCATGTTTTTAAGCCTAAGTCTAGAAATATGTGAATTACCATCGAATTATCAAATCGGGAGTCCCGCGGCTGCGGGGTCAGTTCCTACGGGTCACATTGGTCCCGTGGGAGGTGTTGGTACCACCCACGGGCCCGTTCGGGGGATGTTTCGAGTTTTCACCATCTAACGACGTGTTTTTAAGCCTAAGTCTTGAAATATGAAAATTACCGTCGAATTGTCAAACCGAGAGTCTCGTGGCTTCCGTGTCAGTTTTTACGAGTCACACTGGTCCTGTGGGAGGTGTTGGTGCCACCCACGGGGCCGTTCAGGGGCTGTTTGGAGTTTTCACCCTCAAACACCGTATTTTAAGCCTAAGTGTAGAAATACGAAAATTACCATCGTATTCTTAAACTGGCACTCCCGCGGCTGCGGGGTCAGTTCCTACGAGTTACATTGGTCCCGTGGGAGGTGTTTGTGCCACCCATGGGCCCGTTCGGATGTTTATTTCAATTTTTCACCCTCTAACGCCATGTTTTTCTTAAATATAGAAATATGCAAATTACCATTGTATTCTCAAACTGGGAGTCCCGCGGCGGTGAGGTTAGTTCCTACGAGTTACATTGGTCCCGTTGAAGGTGTTGGTGCCACCCATGGGGACGTTCATGGGATGTTTTGAGTTCTCACCCTCTAACGCCATGTTTTTAAGCCTAAGTCTAGAAATATGAAAATTATCATTGTATTCTCAAACCGGGAGTCTCGTGGCTGCGCGACCAGTTCCTACCAGTTACATTGGTCCTGTGGGAGGTGTTGGTGCCACCCACGGGGCCGTTCGGGGGCTGTTCTGGGTTTTCACACACTAACGCCATGTTTTTAAGCATAATACTAGAATTATTCAAATTGTCGTCGTATTCTCAAACCAGGATTCCCACGACTGTGGGGTCAGTTCCTACGAGTTACATTGGTCCCGTGGGAGGTGTTGCTGCCCCCACGAGGCCGTTCGGGGGCTGTTTCCAGTTTTCACCCTCTAACAACATGTTTTTAAGCCTAAGTTTAGAAATATACAAATTACCATCATATTCTTAAACGGGGAGTTCCGCGGCTGCGGGGTCAGTTCCAACGAGTCACATTGGTCCCGTGGGAGGTCTTGGTGCCACCCATGGGGCCGTTTGGGGGTTGTTTCGAGTTTTCACCGGCTAACACATTGTTTTTTAGCCTAAGTCCAGAAATAAGCCAATTATTGTCGTACTCTCAAACCCGGAGTCCCGCGGCGGCGGGGTCAGTTGGTACGAGTTACATTGGTCCCGTGGGACGTGTTGGTGCCACCCACGGGGCCGTTCGGAGGCTGTTTCGAGTTCTCACCCTCTAACGCCATGTTTTTGAGGCTAAGTCTACAAATATGCAAATTATCATCGTACTCTCAAACCGGGAGTCCTGCGACTACGGGTCAGTTCCTACGAGTTTCATTACTCCCGTGGGCGGTGTTGGTGCCACCCACGGGGCCGGTCGGGGGTTATTTCGAGTTTTCACCCATTAACACCATGTTTTTAAGCCAAAGTTGAGAATTATGGAAATTATCATCATATTCTTAAACCAAGAGTCCCGCGGCTGCTAGGTCTGTTCCTATGAGTTACATTAGTCCCCTTGGAGGTGTTGGTGCCATCCATGGGGCCGTTCGTGGGCTGTTTCGAGTTTTCACCCGCTAATGCCATGTTTTTAAGCCTAAGTCTAGAATTGTGCAATTTACCATCGTATTCTAAAACTAGAAGTCCCGCGGCTGCGGTGTCAGTTCCTACGACTTACATTGGTCCCGTGGGAGGTGTGTGTGCCACCCACAGGGCCGTTCGGGGGCTGTTCTGAGTTTTCACCCACTAACGCCATGTTTTTAAGACTAAGTCTAGAAATATGGAAATTGTCATCGTATTCTCAAATCGGGAGTCCCGTGACTGTGGGGTCAGTTTCGACGAGTTACATTGGTCCCGTGTGAGGTGTTGGTGCCACGCACGGGGACGTTCGGGGGGTGTTTCCAGTTCTCACCCTCTAACGCCATGTTTTTAAGCCTAAGTCTTAAAATATGCAAAGTATCATCGTATTCTCAAACCGGGAGTCCCGCGGCAGCGCGACCAGTTCCTCCGAGTTACATTGGTCCCGTGGGAGGCGTTGGTGCCACCCACGGGCCGTTCGGGGGCTGTTTTGAGTTTTCACCCTCTAAGGCCTTATTTTTAATCCTAAGTTTAGAAATATGCAAATTGCCATCGTATTCTCAAACCCAGATTCCCACGACTGCGAGGTCAGTTCCAACGAGTCACATTGGTCCCGTGGGAGGTGTTGGTGCCACCCACAGGGCCGTTCGGGTGCTGTTTCGAGTTTTCACCCTCTAACGCCATGTTTTTAAGCCCAAGTCTATAAATATGCAAATTACCATCGAATTCTCACATCGGGATTCCCGTGGCTGCGAGGCCAGTTCCTAGGAGTCACATTGGTCCCGTTGGAGTTGTTGGTGCCACCCACGGGGCCGTTCAGGGGCTATTTCAAGTTTTCACACTCTAACGCCATGTTTTTAAGCCTAAGTATGGAAATATGAAATTACCATCATACTCTCAAATCGGGAGTCCCGCGGCTACGTGGTCAGTTCTTATGAGTTACATTGGTCCCGTGGGAGTTGTTTGTGCCACCCACCGGGACGTTCGGTGGCTGTTTCGAGTTCTCACCCTCTAACGACATCTTTTTAAGACAAAGTCTAGAAATATGAAAATATAGTCGTATTCTCAAACCGGGAGTCCCGTGTCTGCGCGGCCAGTTCCAACGAGTAACATTGGTCCCGTGTGAGGTGTTGGTGCAACCCACAGGGATGTTCGGGTGTTGTTTCGAGTTTTCACCCTCTAAGGCCATATTTTTAAGCCTAAGTCTAGAAAAATGCAAATTACCGTTATATTCTCAAACTGGGAGTCCTGCAGCTGCGGGGTCGATTCCTAGGAGTCACATTGGTCCTGTGGGAGGTGTTGGTGCCACCCACGGGGCAGTTCGTAGACTTTTTTGAGTTTTCACCCTCTAACACCATGTTTTTAAGCCTAAGTCTAGAAATATGTGAATTACCATCGAATTATCAAATCGGGAGTCCCGCGGCTGCGGGGTCAGTTCCTACGGGTCACATTGGTCCCGTGGGAGGTGTTGGTACCAACCACGGGCCCGTTCGGGGGATGTTTCGAGTTTTCACCATCTAACGACGTGTTTTTAAGCCTAAGTCTAGAAATATGAAAATTACCGTCGAATTGTCAAACCGAGAGTCTCGTGGCTTCCGTGTCAGTTTTTACGAGTCACACTGGTCCTGTGGGAGGTGTTGGTGCCACCAACGGGGCCGTTCAGGGGCTATTTGGAGTTTTCACCATCTAACACCATATTTTTAAGCCTAAGTGTAGAAATACGAAAATTACCATCGTATTCTTAAACTAGCACTCCCGCGGCTGCGGGGTCAGTTCCTACGAGTTACATTGGCCCCGTGGGAGGTGTTTGTGCCACCCACGGGCCCTTTCGGGTGTTTATTTCGAGTTTTCACCCTCTAACGCCATGTTTTTCTTAAATATAGAAATATGCAAATTACCATCGTATTCTCAAACTGGGAGTCCCGCGGCGGTGAGGTTAGTTCCTACGAGTTACATTGGTCTCGTGGAAGGTGTTGGTGCCACCCACGGGGACGTTCATGGGCTGTTTTGAGTTCTCACCCTCTAACGCCATGTTTTTAAGCCTAAGTCTATAAATATGAAAATTATCATTGTATTCTCAAACCGGGAGTCTCGTGGCTGCGCGGCCAGTTCCTACCAGTTACATTGGTCCTGTGGGAGGTGTTGGTGCCACCCACGGGGCCGTTCGGGGGTTGTTCTGGGTTTTCACACACTAACGCCATGTTTTTAAGCATAATACTAGAATTATTCAAATTGTCGTCGTAATCTCAAACCAGGATTCCCACGACTGTGGGGTCAGTTCCTAAGAGTTACATTGGTCCCGTGGGAGGTGTTGCTGCCCCCACGAGGCCGTTCGGGGGCTGTTTCCAGTTTTCACCCTCTAACAACATGTTTTTAAGCCTAAGTTTAGAAATATACAAATTACCATCATATTCTTAAACGGGGAGTGCCGCGGCTGCGAGGTCAGTTCCAACTAGTCACATTGGTCCCGTGGGAGGTCTTGGTGCCACCCATGGGGCCGTTTGGGGGTTGTTTCGAGTTTTTGCCCGCTAACACAATGTTTTTTAGCCTAAGTGCAGAAATAAGCCAATTACTGTCGTACTCTCAAACCCGGAGACCCGCGGCTGCGGGGTCAGTTGGTACGAGTTACATTGGTCCCGTGGGACGTGTTGGTGCCACCCACGGGGCCGTTCGGGGGCTGTTTCGAGTTCTCACCCTCTAACGCCATGTTTTTTAGGCTAAGTCTACAAATATGCAAATTATCATCATACTCTCAAAAAGGGAGTCGTGCGACTGCGGGTCAGTTCCTACGAGTTTCATTACTCCCGTGGGAGGTGTTGGTGCCACCCAGGGGCCGGTCGGGGGTTATTTCGAGTTTTTGCCCACTAACACCATGTTTTTAAGCCAAAGTTGAGAATTATGGAAATTATCATCATATTCTTAAACCAGGAGTCCCGCGGCTGCTGGGTCTGTTCCTATGAGTTACATTAGTCCCCTTGGAGGTGTTGGTGCCATCCATGGGGCCGTTCGTGGGCTGTTTCGAGTTTTTACCCGTTAACGCCATGTTTTTAAGCCTAAGTCTAGAATTGTGCAATTTACCATCGTATTATAAAACTAGAAGTCCCGCGGCTGCGGTGTCAGTTCCTACGACTTACATTGGTCCCGTGGGAGGTGTGTGTGCCACCCACGGGGCCGTTCGGGGGCTGTTCCGAGTTTTCACCCACTAACGCCTTGTTTTTAAGACTAAGTCTAGAAGTATGGAAATTGTCATCGTATTCTCAAACCGGGAGTCCCGCAGCTACGGGGTCAATTCCTAGGAGTCACATTGGTCCCGTGAGAGGTGTTGGTGCCACCCACGGGGACGTTCGGGGGGTGTTTCCAGTTCTCACCCTCTAACGCCATGTTTTTAAGCCTAAGTCTTAAAATATGCAAATTATCATCGTATTCTCAAACCGGGAGTCCCGCGGCAGCGCGACCAGTTCCTCCGAGTTACATTGGTCCCGTGGGAGGTGTTGGTGCCACCCATGGGGCCGTTCGGGGGCTATTTCGATTTTTCACCCACTAACACCATGTTTTTAAGCCAAATTCTAGAAATATGCTAATTAGCATCGTATTCTGAAACCGGGAGTCCCGCGGCTACGAGGTCAGTTCCCGCGAGTTACATTGGTCAAATGGGAGGTGTTGGTGCCACCCACGGGGCCGTCCGGGGGCTATTTCGAGTTTTCACCCTCTAATGCCATGCTTCTCTTAAATCTAGAAATATGCAAATTACCGTCGTATTCTCAAACCGGGAGTCCCGCGGCTGCAGGGTCAATTACTACGAGTCACATTGGTCCCATGGGAGGTGTTGGTGCCACCCACAGGGCCGTTCGGGGGATGTGTCGATTTTTCACCCACTAACGCCATGTTTTTAATCCTAAATCAAGAAATATGCAAATAACCGTTGTATTCTCAAACCGGGAGTTGCGCGACTGTGGGATCAGTTCCTACGAGTTACATCGGTCCCGTGGGAGGTGTTGGTGCAACCCACGGGGACGTTCGGGAGCTGTTTCGAGTTCTCACCCTCTAACGCCATGTTTTTTAGGCTAAGTCTATAAATATGTAAATTATCGCCGTACTCTCAAATCGGGAGTCCTGCGGTTGCGGGTTAGTTCCTACGAGTTTCATTACTCACATGGGGGGTGTTGGTGCCACCCACGGGGCCGGTCGGGTGTTATTTCGAGTTTTCACCCACTAACACCATGTTTTTAAGCCAAAGTCGAGAATTATTCAAATTATCATCGTATTCTTAAACCAGGAGTCTCGCGGCTGCTGGGTCTGTTCCTATTAGTTACATTAGTCCCTTTGGAGGTGTTGGTGCCATCCACGGGGCCGTTCGTTGGCTGTTTTGAGTTTTCACCCGCTAACGCCATGTATTGAAGCCTAAGTCTAGAATTGTGCAACCCACAGGGCTGTTTCGAGTTTTCACCCGCTAACGCCGTGTGAGGTGTTGGTGCAACCCACAGGGATGTTCGGGTGTTGTTTCGAGTTTTCACCCTCTAAGGCCATATTTTTAAGCCTAAGTCTAGAAAAATGCAAATTACCGTTATATTCTCAAACCGGGAGTCCTGCAGCTGGGGGGTCGATTCCTAGGAGTCACATTGGTCCTGTGGGAGGTGTTGGTGCCACCCACGGGGCAGTTCGTAGGCTTTTTCGAGTTTTCACGCTCTAACACCATGTTTTTAAGCCTAAGTCTAGAAATATGTGAATTACCATCGAATTATCAAGTTGGGAGTCCCGCGGCTGCGGGGTCAGTTCCTACGCGTCACATTGGTCCCGTGGGAGGTGTTGGTGCCACCCATGGGGACGTTCGGGGGCTGTTTCGAGTTCTCACCTTCTAACGACATCTTTTTTAGCCTAAGACTAGAAATATAAAAATTACCGTTTTATTCTCAAACCGGGAGTCCCGCAGCTACGGGGTCAATTCCTAGGAGTCACATTGGTCCCGTGGGAGCTGTTGGTGCCACCCATGGGGCCGTTCGGGGGTTATTTCTAGTTTTCACCCACTAACGCCATATTTTTAAGCCAAAGTATTGAAATATGCAAATTAGCATTGTATTCTCAAACCGGGAGTCCCGCGGGTGCGGGGTCAGTTCCTGCGAGTTACATTGGTCCCGTGGGAGGTGTTGGTGCCACCCACCGGGCCGTTCGGGGGCTATTTTGAGTTTTCACCCTCTAACGCCATGTTTTAAGCCAAAGTTTAGAAATATGCAACTTTTTGTCATATGCTCAAACCGGGAGTTCCGCGACTGCGGGGTCAGCTCCTACGAGTCACACTGGACCCATGGGAGGTTTTGGTGCCACCTATAGTGCCGGTCGGGGGCTGTTTCGAGTTTTCACCATCAAATGACATGTTTTTAAGCCTAAGTCTAGAAATATGCATATTACCGTCGTATTGTCAAACTGAGAGTCCCGCAGCTACGGGGTCAGTTCCTACGAGTCACATTGGTCCCGTGGGAGGTGTTGGAGCCACCCATTGGGCCATTCGGGGGCTTTTTTGAGTTTTCACCCTGTAATACCATGTTTTTAAGCCTAAGTCTAGAAATATGTGAATTACCGTCGTATTCTCAAATCGGTAGTCCCGTAGTTGCGGGGTCAATTCTTACGAGTCACATTGGTCCCGTGGGAGGTGTTGGTGCCACCCACGTGCCGTTCGAGGGCTTTTTTGAGTTTTCACCCAATAAGGCCTTATTTTTAAGCCTAAGTTTAGAAATATGTAAATTGCCATCGTATTCTCAAAATGAGATTCCCGCGACTGCGAGGTCAGTTCCAACGAGTCACATTGGTCCCGTGGGAGGTGTTGGTGCCACCCACAGGGCCGTTCGGGGGCTGTTTCGAGTTTTCACCCTCTAACGCCATGTTTTTATGCCCAAGTCTATAAATATGCAAATTACCATCGAATTCTCACATCGGGATTCCCGTGGCTGCGAGGCCAGTTCCTACGAGTCACATTGGTCCCGTTGGAGTTGTTGGTGCCACCCACGGGGCCGTTCGGGGGCTGTTTCAAGTTTTCACACTCTAACGCCATGTTTTTAAGCCTAAGTCTAGAAATATGCAAATTACCATCATACTCTCAAATCGGGAGTCCCGCAGCTACGTGGTCAGTTCTTATGAGTTACATTGGTCCCGTGGGAGTTGTTTGTGACACCCACCGGGACATTCGGTGGGAGTTTCGAGTTCTCACCCTCTAACGACATATTTTTAAGACAAAGTCTAGAAATATGAAAATTATTGTCGTATTCTCAAACCGGGAGTCCCGCGGCTGCGCGGCCAGTTCCAACGAGTAACATTGGTCCCGTGTGAGGTGTTGGTGCAACCCACAGGGATGTTCGGGTGTTGTTTCGAGTTTTCACCCTCTAAGGTCATATTTTTAAGCCTAAGTCTAGAAAAATGCAAATTACCGTTATATTCTCAAACCGGGAGTCCTGCAGCTGCGGGGTCGATTCCTTGGAGTCACATTGGTCCTGTGGGAGGTGTTGGTGCCACCCACGGGGCCGTTCGTAGGCTTTTTCGAGTTTTCACCCTCTAACACCATGTTTTTAAGCCTAAGTCTATAAATATGTGAATTACAATCGAATTATCAAATTGGGAGTCCCGCGGCTGCGGGGTCAGTTCCTACGGGTCACATTGGTCCCGTGGGAGGTGTTGGTGCCACCCATGGGGACGTTCGGGGGCTGTTTCGAGTTCTCACCCTCTAATGACATCTTTTTAAGCCTAAGACTAAAAATATAAAAATTACCGTTGTATTCTCAAACCGGGAGTCCCGCAGCTACGGGGTCAATTCCTAGGAGTCACATTGGTCCCGTGGGAGCTGTTGGAGCCACCCATGGGGCCGTTCGGGGGTTGTTTCTTATTTTCACCCACTAACGCCATGTTTTTAAGCCAAAGTATTGAAATATGAAAATTAGCATTGTATTCTCAAACCGGGATTCCCGCGGGTGCGGGGTCAGTTCCTGCGAGTTACATTGGTCCCGTGGGAGGTGTTGGGGCCACCCACCGGGCCGTTCGGGGGCTATTTTGAGTTTTCACCCTCTAACGCCATGTTTTAAGCCAAAGTTTAGAAATATGCAAATTTTTGTCATATGCTCAAACTGGGAGTTCCGCGACTGCGGGGTCAGCTCCTACGAGTCACACTGGACCCATGGGAGGTTTTGGTTCCACCTACAGTGCCGGTCGGGGGCTGTTTCGAGTTTTCACCATCTAATGACATGTTTTTAAGCCTAGGTCTAGAAATATGCATATTACCGTCGTATTGTCAAACTGAGAGTCCCGCAGCGACGGGGTCAGTTCCTACGAGTCACATTGGTCCCGTGGGAGGTGTTTGTGCCACCCATTGGGCCATTCAGGGGCTTTTTTGAGTTTTCACCTTGTAATACCATGTTTTTAAGCCTAAGTCTAGAATTATGCGAATTACCATCGTATTCTCAAATCGGTAGTCCCGTGGCTGCGGGGTCAATTCTTACGAGTCACATTGGTCCCGTGGGAGGTGTTGGTGCCACCCACGGGCCGTTCGGGGGCTTTTTTGAGTTTTCACCCAATAAGGCCTTATTTTTAAGCCTAAGTTTAGAAATATGCAAATTGCCATCGTATTCTCAAAATGAGATTCCCGCGACTGCGAGGTCAGTTCCAACGAGTCACATTGGTCCCGTGGGAGGTGTTGGTGCCACCCACAGGGCCGTTCGGGGGCTGTTTCGAGTTTTCACCCTCTAACGCCATGTTTTTAAGCCCAAGTCTATAAATATGCAAATTACCATCGAATTCTCACATCGGGATTCCCGTGGCTGCGAGGCCATTTCCTACGAGTCACATTGGTCCCGTTGGAGTTATTGGTGCCACCCACGGGGCCGTTCGGGGGCTGTTTCAAGTTTTCACACTCTAACGCCATGTTTTTTAGCCTAACTCTAGAAATATGCAAATTACCATCATACTCTCAAATCGGGAGTCCCGCAGCTACGTGGTCAGTTATTATGAGTTACATTGGTCCCGTGGGAGTTGTTTGTGCCACCCACCGGGACATTCGGTGGCAGTTTCGAGTTCTCACCCTCTAACGACATCTTTTTAAGACAAAGTCTAGAAATATGAAAATTATTGTCGTATTCTCAAACCGGGAGTCCCGCGGCTGCGCGGCCAGTTCCAACGTGTAACATTGATCCCGTGTGAGGTGTTGGTGCAACCCACAGGGATGTTCGGGTGTTGTTTCGAGTTTTCACCCTCTAAGGCCATATTTTTAAGCCTAAGTCTAGAAAAATGCAAATTACCGTTATATTCTCAAACCAGGAGTCCTGCAGCTGCGGGGTCGATTCCTTGGAGTCACATTGGTCCTGTGGGAGGTGTTGGTGCCACCCATGGTGCCGTTCGTAGGCTTTTTCGATTTTTCACCCTCTAACACCATATTTTTAAGCCTAAGTCTAGAAATATGTGAATTACCATTGAATTATCAAATTGGGAGTCCCGCGGCTGCGGGGTCAGTTCCTACGGGTCGCATTGGTCCCGTGGGAGGTGTTGGTGCCACCCATGGGGACGTTCAGGGGCTGTTTCGAGTTCTCACCCTCTAACGACATCTTTTTAAGCCTAAGACTAGAAATATAAAAATTACCGTTGTATTCTCAAACCGGGAGTCCCGCAGCTACGGGGTCAATTCCTAGGAGTCACATTGGTCCCGTGGGAGCTGTTGGTGCCACCCATGGGGCCGTTCGGGGGTTGTTTCTTGTTTTCACCCACTAACGCCATGTTTTTAAGCCAAAGTATTGAAATATGCAAATTAGCATTGTATTCTCAAACCGGGAGTCCCGCGGGTGCGGGGTCAGTTTCTGCGAGTTACATTGGTCCCGTGGGAGGTGTTGGTGCCAGCCATCGGGCCATTCGGGGGCTATTTTGAGTTTTCACCCTCTAACGCCATGTTTTAAACCAAAGTTTAGAAATATGCAAATTTTTGTCATATGCTCAAACCAGGAGTTCCGCGACTGCGGGGTCAGCTCCTACGAGTCACACTGGACCCATGGGAGGTGTTGGTGCCACCTACAGTGCCGGTCGGGGGCTGTTTCGAGTTTTCACCATCTAATGACATGTTTTTAAGCCTAAGTTTAGAAATATGCATATTACCGTCGTATTGTCAAACTGAGAGTCCCGCAGCTACGGGGTCAGTTCCTATGTGTCACATTGGTCCCGTGGGAGGTGTTGGTGCCACCCATTGGGCCATTCGGGGGCTTTTTTGAGTTTTCACCCTATAATACCATGTTTTTAAGCCTAAGTCTAGAAATATGCGAATTACCGTCGTATTCTCAAATCAGGACTCCCGTGGCTGCGGGGTCAATTTCTACGAGTCACATTGGTCCCGTGGGAGGTGTTGGTGCCACCCACGGGCCGTTCGGGGGCTGTTTTGAGTTTTCACCCTATAAGGCCTTATTTTTAAGCCTAAGTTTAGAAATATACAAATTGCCATCGTATTCTCAAACCGGGATTCCCGCGACTGCGAGGTCAGTTCCAACGAGTCACATTGGTCCCGTGGGAGGTGTTGGTGCCACCCACAGGGCCGTTCGGGGGCTGTTTCGAGTTTTCACCCTCTAACGCCATGTTTTTAAGCCCAAGTCTATAAATATGCAAATTACCATCGAATTCTCACATAGGGATTCACGTGGCTACGAGGCCAGTTCCTAAGAGTAACATTGGTCCCGTTGGAGTTGTTGGTGCCACCCACGGGGCCGTTCGGGGGCTGTTTCAAGTTTTCACACTCTAACGCCATGTTTTTAAGCCTAAGTCTGGAAATATGAAAATTACCATCATACTCTCAAATCGGGAGTCCCGCGACTACGTGGTCAGTTCTTATGAGTTACATTGGTCCCGTGGGAGTTGTTTGTGCCACCCACCGGGACGTTCGGTGGCTGTTTCGAGTTCTCACCCTCTAACGACATCTTTTTAAGACAAAGTCTAGAAATATGAAAATTATTATCGTATTCCCAAACCGGGAGTCCCGCGGCTGCGCGCCCAGGTCCAACGAGTAACATTGGTCCCGTGTGAGGTGTTGGTGCAACCCACAGGGATGTTCGGGTGTTGTTTCGAGTTTTCACCCTCTAAGGCCATATTTTTAAGCCTAAGTCTAGAAAAATGCAAATTACTGTTATATTCTCAAATCGGGAGTCCTGCAGCTGGGGGGTCGATTCCTAGGAGTAACATTGGTCCTGTGGGAGGTGTTGGGGCCACCCACGGGGCAGTTCGTAGGCTTTTTCGAGTTTTCACCCTCTAACACCATGTTTTTAAGCCTAAGTCTAGAAATATGTGAATTACCATCGAATTATCAAATTGGGAGTCCCGCGGCTGCGGGGTCAGTTCCTACGGGTCACATTGGTCCCGTGGGAGGTGTTGGTGCCACCCATGGGGACGTTCGGGGGCTGTTTCGAGTTATCCCCCTCTAACGACATCTTTTTAAGCCTAAGACTAGAAATATAAAAATTACCATTGTATTCTCAAACCGGGAGTCCCGCAGCTACGGGGTCAATTCCTAGGAGTCACATTGGTCCCGTGGGAGCTGTTGGTGCCACCCATGGGGCCGTTCGGGGGTTGTTTCTAGTTTTCACCCACTAACGCCATGTTTTTAAGCCAAAGTATTGAAATATGCAAATTAGCATTGTATTCTCAAACCGGGAGTCCCGCGGGTGCGGGATCAGTTCCTGCGAGTTACATTGGTCCCGTGGGAGGTGTTGGTGCCAGCCACCGGGCCGTTCGGGGGCTGTTTTCAGTTTTCACCCTCTAACGCCATGTTTTAAACCAAAGTTTAGAAATATGCAAATTTTTGTCATATGCTCAAACCGAGAGTTCCGCGACTGCGGGGTCAGTTCCTACGAGTCACACTGGACCCATGGGAGGTGTTGGTGCCACCTACAGTGCCGGTCGGGGGCTGTTTCGAGTTTTCACCATCTAATGACATGTTTTTAAGCCTAAGTATAGAAATATGCATATTACCGTTGTATTGTCAAACTGAGAGTCCCGCAGCTACGGGGTCAGTTCCTACGAGTCACATTGGTCCCGTGGGAGGTGTTGGTGCCACCCATTGGGCCATTCGGGGGCTTTTTTGAGTTTTCACCCTGTAATACCATGTTTTTAAGCCTAAGTCTAGAAATATGCGAATTACCGTCATATTCTCAAATTGGGAGTCCCGTGGCTGCGGGGTCAATTCCTACGAGTCACATTGGTCCCGTGGGAGGTGTTGGTGCCACCCACGGGCCGTTCGGGGGCTGTTTTGAGTTTTCACCCTCTAAGGCCTTGTTTTTAAGCCTAAGTTTAGAAATATTCAAATTGCCATCGTATTCTCAAACCGGCATTCCCGCGACTTCGAGGTCAGTTCCAACGAGTCACATTGGTCCCGTGGGAGGTGTTGGTGCCACCCACAGGGCCGTTCGGGTGCTGTTTCGAGTTTTCAACCTCTAACGTCATGTTTTTAAGCCCAAGTCTATAAATATGCAAATTACCATCGAATTCTCACATCGGGATTCACGTGGCTACGAGGCCAGTTCCTAGGAGTCACATTGGTCCCGTTGGAGTTGTTGGTGCCACCCACGGGGCCGTTCGGGGGATGTTTCAAGTTTTCACACTCTAATGCCATGTTTTTAAGCCTAAGTCTGGAAATATGAAAATTACCATCATACTCTCAAATCGGGAGTCCCGCGGCTACGTGGTCAGTTCTTATGGGTTACATTGGTCCCGTGGGAGTTGTTTATGCCACCCACCGGGACGTTCGGTGGCTGTTTCGAGTTCTCACCCTCTAACGACATCTTTTTAAGACAAAGTCTAGAAATATGAAAATTATAATCGTATTCTCAAACCGGGAGTCCCGCGGCTGCGCGGCCAGTTCCAACGAGTAACATTGGTCCCGTGTGAGGTGTTGGTGCAACCCACAGGGATGTTCGGGTGTTGTTTCGAGTTTTCACCCTCTAAGGCCATATTTTTAAGCCTAAGTCTTGAAAAATGAAAATTACCGTTATATTCTCAAACCGGGAGTCCTTCAGCTGCGGGGTCGATTCCTAGGAGTCACATTGGTCCTGTGGGAGGTGTTGGTGCCACCCACGGGGCAGTTCGTAGGCTTTTTCTAGTTTTCACCCTCTAACACCATGTTTTTAAGCCTAAGTCAAGAAATATGCGAATTACCATCGAATTATCAAATGGGGAGTCCCACGGCTGCGGGGTCAGTTCCTACGGGTCACATTGGTCCCGTGGGAGGTGTTGGTAACACCCATGGGCCCGTTCGGGGGATGTTTCCAGTTTTCACCATCTAACGACGTGTTTCTAAGCCTAAGTCTAGAAATATGAAAATTACCGTCGAATTGTCGAACCGAGAGTCTCGTGGCTTCCGTGTCAGTTTTTACGAGTCACACTGGTCCTGTGGGAGGTGTTGGTGACACCCACGGGGCCGTTCGGGGGCTGTTTGGAGTTTTCACCCTCTAACACCATATTTTTAAGCCTAAGTCTAGAAATACGAAAATTGCCATCGTATTCTTAAACTGGCACTCCCGCGGCTGCGGGATCAGTTCCTACGAGTTACATTGGTCCCATGGGAGGTGTTTGTGCCACCAACGAGCCCGTTCGGGTGTTTATTTCGAGTTTTCACCCTCTAACGCCATGTTTTTCTTAAATATAGAAATATGCAAATTACAATCGTATTCTCAAACTGGGAGTCCCGCGGCGGTGAGGTTAGTTCCTACGAGTTACATTGGTCTTGTGGAAGGTGTTGGTGCCACCCACGGGGACGTTCGTGGGTTGGTTCGAGTTATCACCCTCTAACGCCATGTTTTCAAGCCTAAGTCTAGAAATATGAAAATTATCACTGTATTCTCAAACCGGGAGTCTCGTGGCTGCGCGGCCAGTTCCTACCAGTTACATTGGTCCTGTGGGAGGTGTTGGTGCCACCCACGGGGCCGTTCGGGGGTTGTTCTGGGTTTTCACACACTAACGCCTTGTTTTTAAGCATAATACTAGAATTATTCAAATTGTCGTCGTATTCTCAAACCAGGATTCCCACGACTGTGGGGTCAGTTCCTACGAGTTACATTGGTCCCGTGGGAGGTGTTGCTGCACCCACGAGGCCGTTCGGGGGCTGTTTCCAGTTTTCACCCTCTAACAACATGTTTTTAAGCCTAAGTTTAGAAATATACAAATTACCATCATATTCTTAAACGGGGAGTGCCGCGGCTGCGGGGTCAGTTCCAACGAGTCACATTGGTCCCGTGGGAGGTCTTGGTGCCACCCATGGGGCCGTTTGGGGGTTGTTTCGAGTTTTCGCCCGCTAACACAATGTTTTTTAGCCTAAGTCCAGAAATAAGCCAATTATTGTCGTACTCTCAAACCCGGAGTCCCGCGGCTGCGGGGTCAGTTGGTACGACTTACATTGGTCCCGTGGGACGTGTTGGTGCCACCCACGGGGCCGTTCGGGGGCTGTTTCGAGTTCTCACCCTCTAACGCCATGTTTTTTAGGCTATGTCTACAAATATGCAAATTATCGTCGTACTCTCAAACCGTGAGTCCTGCGACCGCGGGTCAGTTCCTACGAGTTTCATTACTCCCGTGGGAGGTGTTGGTGCCACCCACGGGGCCGGTCGGGGGTTATTTCGAGTTTTCACCCACTAACACCATGTTTTTAAGCCAAAGTTGAGAATTACGCAAATTATCATCATATTCTTAAACCAGGAGTCCCGCGGCTGCTGGGTCTATTCCTATGAGTTACATTAGTCCCCTTGGAGGTGTTAGTCCCATCCATGGGGCCGTTCGTGGGCTGTTTCGAGTTTTCACCCGCTAACGCCGTGTTTTTAAGCCTAAGTCTAGAATAGTGCAATTTACAATCGTATTCTAAAACTAGAAGTCCCGCGGCTGCGGTGTCAGTTCCTACGACTTACATTGGTCCCGTGGGAGGTGTGTGTGCCATCCACGGGGCCGTTCGGGGGTTGTTCCGAGTTTTCACCCACTAACGCCATGTTTTTAAGACTAAGTCTAGAAATATGGAAATTGTCATCGTATTCTCAAATCGGGAGTCCCGCAACTACGGGGTCAGTTCCCACGAGTTACATTGGTCCCGTGAGAGGTGTTGGTGCCACCCACGGGGACATTCGGGGGGTGTTTCCAGTTCTCACCCTCTAACACCATGTTTTTAAGCCTAAGTCTTGAAATATGAAAATTATCATCGTATTCTCAAATTGGGAGTCCCACGGCAGCGCGACCAGTTCCTCCGAGTTACATTGGTCCCGTGGGAGGTGTTGGTGCCACCCATGGGGCCGTTCGGGGGCTATTTCGAGTTTTCACCCACTAACGCCATGTTTTTAAGCCAAATTCTAGAAATATGCAAATTAGCATCGTATTCTCAAACCGGGAGTCCCGCGGCTGCGGGGTCAGTTCCCGCGAGTTACATTGGTCAAATGGGAGGTGTTGGTGCCACCCACGGGACCGTCCGGGGGCTATTTCGAGTTTTCACCCTCTAATGCCATGTTTCTCTTAAATCTAGAAATATGCAAATTACCGTCATATTCTCAAACCGGGAGTCCCGCGGCTGCATGGTCAATTCCTACGAGTCACATTGGTCCCGTGGGAGGTGTTGGTGCCACCCACAGGGCCGTTCGGGGGATGTGTCAATTTTTCACCCACTAACGCCATGTTTTTAATCCTAAATCAAGAAATATGCAAATAACCGTCGTATTCTCAAACCGGGAGTTGTGCGACTGTGGGATCAGTTCCTACGAGTTACATTGGTCCCGTGGGAGGTGTTGGTGCAACCCACGGGGACGTTCGGGAGGTATTTCGAGTTCTCACCCTCTAACGCCATGTTTTTGAGGCTAAGTCTAGAAATATGTAAATTATCGTCGTACTCTCAAACCGGGAGTCCTGCGGTTGCGGGTTAGTTCCTACGAGTTTCATTACTCCCGTGGGGGGTGTTGGTGCCACCCACGGGGCCGTTCGGGGGTTATTTCGAGTTTTCACCCACTAACACCATGTTTTTAAGCCAAAGTCGAGAATTATTCAAATTATCATCGTATTCTTAAACCAGGAGTCTCGCAGCTGCTGGGTCTGTTCCTATTAGTTACATTAGTCCATTTGGAGGTGTTGGTGCCATCCACGGGGCCGTTCGTGGGCTGTTTCGAGTTTTCACCCGCTAACGCCATGTATTGAAGCCTAAGTCTAGAATTGTGCAAATTACCATCGTATTCTAAAACCAGAAGTCCCGCGTCTGCGATGTCAGTTCCTACGAGTTACATTGGTCCCGTGGGAGGTGTTGGTGCCACCCACGGGGCCGTTCGGGGGATGTTCCGAGTTTTCACCCACTACGCTATGTTTTTAAGACTAAGTCTAGAAATATGCAAATTGTCATCGTATTCTCAAATCGGGAGTCCCGCGACTGCGGGGTCAGTTCCGACGAGTTACATTGGTCCCGTGAGAGGTGTTGGTGCCACCCACAGAGGGACGTCCGGGGGGTGTTTCCAGTTCTCACCCTCTAACGCCATGTTTTTAAGCCCAAGTCTTGAAATATGAAAATTATCTTCGTATTCTCAAACTGGGAGTCCCGCGGATACGCGACCAGTTCCTAGGAGTTACATTGGTCCCGTGGGAGGTGTTGGTGCCACCCATGGGGCCGTTCGGGGGCTGTTTCGAGTTTTCACCCACTAACGCCATGTTTTTAAACCAAAGTCTAGAAATTTGGAAATTAGCATCGTACTCTCAAATCGGGAGTCCCGCGGTTGCGGGGTCAGTTCCTGCGAGTTACATTGGTCCCGTGGGAGGTGTTGGTGCCACCCACAGGGCCGTTCGGGGGCTGTTTCGAGTTTTCTCCCTCTAACGCCATGTTTCTCTTAAATCTAGAAATATGCAAATTACCTTCGTATTCTCAAACCGAGAGTCCCGCGGCTACAGGGTCAATTCCTAAGAGTCACATTGGTCCCGTGGGAGGTGTTGGTGCCACCCACAGGGCCGTTCGGGGGATGTTTCGAGTTTTCACCCACTATCGCCATATTTTTAATCCTAAATCAAGAAATATGCACATAACCGTCGTATTCTCAAACCGAGAGTCCCGCGACTATGGGGTCAAGTCCTACGAGTAACACTGGTCCCGTGGAAGGCGTTGGTCCCACCCACGGGGACGTTCGGAGGCTGTTTCGAGTTCTCACCCTGTAACGCCATGTTTTTAAACCTAAATTTAAAAATATGAAAATTACTGTCATATTCTCAAACCGGGAGTCCCGTGTCTTCGGGGTCAGTTCCTACAAGTCACTTTTGCCCCGTGGGAGGTGTTGGTGCCACCCACGGGGCCATTCGGGCTTTGTCTCGAGTTTTCGGCCTCTAACACCATGTTTTTAAGCCTAAGTCTAGAAATATACAAATTATCGTCGTACTCTCAAACCCGATGTCCCGCGGCTGTGGGGTCATTTCCTACGAGTTACATTGGTCCCGTGGGAGGTGTTGGTGCCACCCACGGGAATGTTCAGGGGCTGTTTCCAGTTTTCACCATCTAACACCATGTTTTTAAGCCTATGTTTAGAAATATGTAAATTACTGTCGTATTCTCAAATCGAGAGTCCCACGACTGCGGGGTCAATTCCTAAGAGTTACATTGGTCCCGTTGGAGGTGTTGGGGCCACCCACGGCGACGTTCGGGGGCTGTTTCGAGTTCTCACCCTCTCACGCCATGTTTTTAATTCGACGTTTTGAAATACGCAAATTATATTCGTATTCTCAAACTGGGAGTCCTGCGTCAGCGCGAGCAGTTCCTAGGAGTTACGTTGGTCCCGTGGGAGGTGTTGGTGCCACCCACGGAGCCATTCGGGGGTTGTTTCGAGTTTTCACCCTCTAACGCCATGTTTTTAATCCTAAGTCTAGAAATATACAAATTATCATCGTATTCTCAATCCTTGAGTCCCGCGGCAATGCGGTCAGTTCCTATGAGTTACATTGGTCCCGTGGGAGGTGTTTGTGCCAGCCACGGGGCCATTCGGGTGTTGTTTCGAGTTTTCACCATGTAACGCCATGTTTTACTTATATCTTGAAAAATAAAAATTACCGTCGTATTCTCCAATCGGGAGTCCCGCGGCTATGGGGTCAGTTCCTATGAGTCACACTGGTCCTGTGGAAGGTGTTGGTGCCACCCATGGGGACGTTCGAAGGCTGTTTCGAGTTCTCACCCTCTAATGCCATGTTTTTAAGCCTAAATTTAGAAATATGCAAATTATAGTCATATTCTCAAACCGGGAGTCCCACGGCTGCGGTGTTAGTTCCTACAAGTCACATTTGTCCCGTGGGAAGTGTTGATACCACCCACGGGGCCGTTCGGGTGCTGTTTCGAGTTTTCGGCCTCTAACACCATGTTTCTAGGCCTAAGTCTAGAGATATACAAATTATCGTTGTACTCTCAAACTCGGAGTCCCGCGGCTGTGGGGTCAGTTCCTACGAGTTACATTGGTCCCGTGGGAGGTGTTGGTGCCACCCACGGGGACGTTCAGGGGTTATTTCCCGTTTTCACCATCTAACACCATGTTTTTAAGCCTAAGTTTAGAAATATGCAAATTATCGTCATATGCCCAAATCGGGAGTCCCGCGACTGCCGGGTCAGTTCCTACGAGTTACATTGGTCCCGTGGGAGGCGTTGGGGCCACCCACGGCCACGTTCGGGGGCTGTTTGGAGTTCTCACCCTCTAATGCCATGTTTTAAAGCCTAAGTGTATAATTATGAAAATTATAGTCGTATTCTCAAACCGGGATTCCCGTGACTGCGGGGTCTGTTCCTACGAGTTACATCGGTCCCCTGGGAGGTGTTGGTGCAACCCACGGGGCCGTTCGGGGACTGTTTCGAGTTTTCACATACTAACGCCATAGTTTTAACCCTAAATCTAGAAATATGCAAATTATTGTCGTATTCGCAAACTGGGAGTCCCACTGTTGCGCGACTAGTTCCAACGAGTTACATTAGTCCCATGTGAGGTGTTGGTGCCACCCACGGGGCTGTTCGGAGGTTGTTTCTAGTTTTCACCCTCTAACGCCACATTTTTAAGCTAAAGTCTATAAATATTCAAATTACCATCATAATCCCAAAGCGAGAGTCCCGCGGCTGCGGGGTCAGTTCCTTCGAGTCACTTTGGTCCCGTGGGAGGTGTTGGTGCCACCCACGGGGCCGTTCGGGGGCTCTTTTGAGTTTTCACCCTGTAACGCCATGTTTTTAAACCTAAGTCATGAAATATGCAAATTACCGCCGTATTCTCAAACCGGGTGTCCTGCAACTGCGGGATCAAATCCTACGAGTCACATTGGTCCGGTGGGACGTGTTGGTGCCACCCACGGGCCTATTCGGGGGCTGTTGCGAGTTTTCACCCTCTAACGCCATGTTTTTAAGCATAAGTCTAGAAAAGCGCAAATTAATGTCGTATTCTCAAATCGAGAGTCCCGCGGTAGTGGGGTCAGTTCCTACGAGTCACATTGGTCCCGTGGGAGGTGTTGGTGCCACCCACGGGGACATTCGGAAGTGTTTCGGGTTCTCACCCTCTCACGCGATGTTTTTAAGCCTTAGTCTAGAAATTTGCAAATTATGGTCGTATTCTCAAACAGGGAGTCCCACGGCTGCGGGGCCGCTTCGTACGAGTTACATTGGTCCCGTGGGAGGTGTTAGTGCCACCCGGGGCCGTTGGGGGCTGTTTCGACTTTTCACCCTATAACGCCATGTTTTTAAGCATAAGTCTAGAAATATGGAAATTATCATCGTACTCTCAAACCCGGAGTCCCACGACTGTGGGGTCAGTTCCTACGAGTTACATTGGTCCCGTGGGTGGAGTTGGTGCCACCCACGGGGACGTTCAGGGGATGTTTACAGTTTTCACCATCTAACACCATCTTTTTAAGACTATGTTTAGAAATATGCAAATTACCGTCGTATTCTCAAATCAAAAGCCCCGCGACTGCGGGGTCAGTTTCTACGAGTTACATTAGTCCTGTGGGAGGTGTTGGTGCCACCCACGTCGACGTTGGGGGGCTGTTTCGAGTTATCACCCTCTAATTCCATGTTTTTAAGCCTAAGTGTAGAATTATTGAAATTACAGTCGTATTCTCAAACCGGGAGTCCCGTGGCTACAGTGTCTGTTCCTACGAGTTACATCGGTCCCCTGTGAGGTGTGGGTGCAACCCACGGGGCCGTTCGGGGGCTGTTTCAAGTTTTCACCCACTAACGCCATATTTTTAACCTTAAATCTAGAAATATGCAAATTATCGTCGTATTCTCAAATTGGGAGTCCTGCGGTTGCGCGACTAGTTCCTACGAGTTACATTAGTCCCGTGTGAGGTGTTGGTGCCACCCTCGGGGCTGTTCGGGGGTTGTTTCGAGTTTTCACCCTCTAACGACATGTTTTTAAGCTTAACTCAATAAATATGCAAATTATCGTCGTATTCTCAAACCGAGAGTCTCGCGGCAGCGGGGTCAGTTGGTACGAGGCACATTGGTCCCGTGGGGGTGTTGGTGCCACGCACGGGGCCGTTCGGGGGCTTTTTTGAGCTCTCACCCTGTAACGCCATGTTTTTAAACCTAAGTCAAGAAATATGCAAATTACCATCATATTCTCAAACCGAGAGTCCCGCGGCTGCAGGGTCAGTTCAAACGAGTCACATTGGTCCTGTGGGACGTGTTGGTGCCACCCACGGGGCTGCCGGGGGCTGTTTCAAGTTTTCACCCTCTAACGCCATGTTTTTAAGAATAAGTCTAGAAATATGCAAATTACCATCGTATTATCAAACCAGGAGTCCCGCGACTGCGAGGTTAGTTCCTACGAGTAACATTGGTCGCATGGGAGGTGTTGGTGCCACCCACGGGCCTGTTCGGGGGTTGATTCGAGTTTTCACCCTCTAACACCATGTTTTTAAGACTAAGTCTAGAAATATGCAAATTCATGTCGTATTCTCAAACCGGGAGTCTCGCGGCAAGTGGGGTCAGTTCCTACGAGTCACACTGGTCCCGTGGGAGGTGTTGGTGCCACCTACGGGGCCGTTCGGGGATGTTTCGAGTTCTCACCCTCTAACGCGATGTTTTTAAACCTAAGTCTAGAAATTTGCATATTACCATCTTATTCTGAAACAGGGAGTCCGACGGCTGCGGGGTCAGTCCTACGAGTCACATTCGTCCCGTGGGAGGTGTTGGTGCCACCCACAGGGCCGTTCTGGGGCTGTTTCGAGTTTTCTCCCAATAACGGCATGTTTTTAAGCCTAAGTCTAGAATTTTGCAAATTACTGTCGAATTATCAAACTGGGTGTCCCGCGACTGTGGCATCAGTTCCTACTAGTCACATCTGTCCCGTGGGAGGTGTTGGTGCCACCCACGGGGCCGTTCGGGGGATGTTTCGAGTTTTCACCCTCTAACGCCGTATTTTTTAAGCATAAGTCTAGAAATATGTAAATTATCGTCGTATTCTCAAACCGGAAGTCCTGCGGCTGCGAGGTCAATTCCTACGAGTTACATTGGTCCCGTGGGAGGTGTTAGTGCCACCCATGGGGACGTTGGGGTCTATTTCAACTAACCCTATAACACCATGTTTTTAAGCATAAGTCTTTAAATATGTAAATTATCATCGTATTCTCAAACTGAGAGTCTCGCGGAAGCTGGGTCAGTTCGTACGAGTTACATTGGCTCCGTGGGAGGTGTTGGTGCCCCCCACTGGGCCGTTCGGGGGCTATTTTGAGTTTTCACCTTGTAACGCCATGTTTTTAAACCTATGTCAAGAAATATGAAAATTACCGTCGTATTTCCAAACCAAGTGTCCCGCGGCTGCGGGGTCTGTTCCTACGAGTCACATTGGTCCCATGGGAGGTGTTGGTGCCACCCACGGGCCTGTTCGGGGGCTGTTTCGAGTTTTCACCCTCTAACGCCATGTTTTTAAGCCTAAGTCTAGAAATATGCAAATTAATGTCGTATTCTCAAACCGGGAGTCCCGCAACTGTGGGGTCAGTTCCCACGAGTCACACTGATCCCGTGAGAGGTGTTGGTGCCACCCACGGGGCTGTTCGGGGGATGTTTGGATTTTTCACCCTATAACGCCATGTTTTTAAGCCTAAGTCCACCAATATGCAAATTACCATCGTATTCTCAAACCGAGAGTCCCGCGGCTGCGGGGTCAGTTCCTACGAGTCCCATTGGCCACATGGGAGGTGTTAGTGCCACCCACGGGAACATTCGGGGGTGTTTCGAGTTCTCACCCTCAAACGCGATGTTTTTAAACCCAAGTCTAGAAATTTGCAAATTATGGTCGTATTCTCAAACAGGGAGTCCCGCGGCTGTGGGGTTAGTTCCTACGAGTTACATTGGTCCCGTGGGAGGTGTTGGTTGCACCCACGGGGCCGTTCTGGGGCTGTTCCGAGTTTTCACCCACTAACGCCATGTTTTTATGCCTAAGTCTAGAATTTTGCAAATTACCGTCGTTTTCTCAAACCGGGTGTCCCGCGGCTGCAGGATCAGTTCCTACGAGTCACATCGGCCCCGTCGGAGGTGTTGGTGCAACCCACGGGGCCGTTTAGTGGATGTTTCGAGTTTTCACCCTCTAACTCCATATTTTTTTGGCCTAAGTTTAGAAATATACAAATTACCATCGTACCCTCAAACCGGGAGTCTTGCGGCTGCGGGGTCAGTTCCCACGAGTTACATTGGTCCCGTGGAAGATGTTAGTGCCACCCACGGGGCCGTTGGGGGATATTTCGACTCTTGACCATGTAACACCTTGTTTTTAAGCATAAGTCTAGAAATATGGAAATTATCATCATACTCTCAAACCCGGAGTCCCGCGGCTGTGGGATGAGTTCCAACGAGTCACATCGGTCCCGTGGGAGCTGTTGGTGCCACCGACAGGTCCGTTCGGGGGCTGTTTTGAGTTTTCACCCACTAACGCAATGTTTTTTAGCCTAAGTTTTGAAATACAAAATTTACTGGCGTACCCTCAAACAGGGAGTCCCGCGGCTGAGGGATCAGTTCCTACGAGTTACATTGGTCCCGTGGGAGGTGTTGGTGGCACCCACGACAACGTTCGGGGGCTGTTTCGAGTTATCACCCTCTAATGCCATGTTTTTAAGCCTAAGTGTAGAATTATTCAAATTACAGTTGTATTCTCAAATCGGGAATCCCGTGGCTGTGGGGTCTGTTCCTACGAGTTACATCGGTCCCCTCGGAGGTGTTGGTGCAACCCACGGGGCCGTTCGGGGGCTGTTTCGAGTTTTCACCCACTAACGCCATATTTTTTACCTCAAATCTAGAAATATGCAAATTATCATCCTATTCTCAAATTAGAAGTCCTGCGATAGCGCGACTAGTTCCTACGAGTGACATTAGTCCCGTGTCAGGTGTTGGTGCCACCCACGGGGATGTTCGGGAGTTGTTTCGAGTTTTCATCCTCTAACGGCATGTTTTTAAGCTTAAGTCTATAAATCTGCAAATTACCATCGTATTCTCAAACCGAGAGTCTCACGGCAGCGGGGTCAGTTCGTACGAGTCACATTGGTCCCGTGGGAGGTGTTGGTGCCACCCACGGGGCCGTTCGGGGGCTGTTATGAGTTTTCACCCTTTAACGCCATGTTTTTAAACCTAAGTCAAGAAATATGTAAATTACCATCGTATTCTCAAACCGAGAGTCCCGCGGCTGCATGGTCAGTTCCTACGGGTCACATTGGTCCCGTGGGACGTGTTGGTGCCACCCACGGGGCCGTCGGGGGCTATTTCGAGTTTTCACCCTCTAATGCCATGTTTTTAAGACTAAGTCTAGAAATATGCAAATTACCATCGTATTCTCAGACCGGGAGTCCCGCGACTGCGGGGTCAGTTCCTACGAGTCACATTGATCCCATGGGAGGTGTTGGTGCCACCCACGGGCCTGTTCGGGGGCTATTTCGAGTTTTCACCATCTAACGCCATTGTTTTTAAGCCCAAGTCTAGAAATATGAAAATTAATGTCGTATTCTCAAACCGGGAGTTCCGCGGCTGCGAGGTCAGTTCCTATGAGTTACATTGGTCCTGTGGGAGGTGTTGGTGCCAGCCACCGGGCCGTTCGGGGGCTGTTTTGAGTTTTCACCCTCTAACGCCATGTTTTAAACCAAAGTTTAGAAATATGCAAATTTTTGTCATATGCTCAAACCGGGAGTTCCGCGACTGCGGGGTCAGCACCTACGAGTCACACTGGACCCATGGGAGGTGTTGGTGCCACCTGCAGTGCCGGTCGGGGGCTGTTTCGAGTTTTCACCATCTAATGACATGTTTTTAAGCCTAAGTCTAGAAATATGCATATTACCGTCGTATTGTCAAACTGAGAGTCCCGCAGCTACGGGGTCAGTTCCTACGAGTCACATTGGTCCCGTGGGAGGTGTTGGTGCCACCCATTGGGCCATTCGGGGGCTTTTTTGAGTTTTCACCCTATAATACCATGTTTTTAAGCCTAAGTTTAGAAATATGCGAATTACCGTCGTATTCTAAAATCGGGAGTCCCGTGGCTATGGGGTCAATTCCTACGAGTCACATTGGTCCCGTGGGAGGTGTTGGTGCCACCCACGGGCCGTTCGGGGGCTGTTTTGAGTTTTCACCCTCTAAGGCCTTGTTTTTAAGCCTAAGTTTAGAAATATGCAAATTTCCATCGTATTCTCAAACCGGGATTCCCGCGACTGAGAGGTCAGTTCATACGAGTCACATTGGTCCCGTGGGAGACGTTGGTGCCACCCACAGGGCCGTTCGGGGGCTGTTTCGAGTTTTCACCCTCTAACGCCATGTTTTTAAGCCGAAGTCTATAAATATGAAAATTACCATCGAATTCTCACTTCGGGATTCACGTGGCTACGAGGCCAGTTCCTAGGAGTCACATTGGTCACGTTGGAGTTGTTGGTGCCACCCACGGGGCCGTTCGGGGGTTGTTTCAAGTTTTCACACTCTAACGCCATGTTTTTAAGCCTAAGTCTGGAAATATGAAAATTACCATCATACTCTCAAATCGGGAGTCCCGCGGCTACGTGGTCAGTTCTTATGAGTTACATTGGTCCCGTGGGAGTTGTTTGTGCCACCCACCGGGACGTTCGATGGCTGTTTCGAGTTCTCACCCTCTAACGACATCTTTTTTAGACAAAGTCTAGAAATACGTAAATTATTATCGTATTCTCAAATCGGGAGTCCCGCGGCTGCGCGGCCAGTTCCAACGAGTAACATTGGTCCCGTGTGAGGTGTTGGTGAAACCCACAGGGATGTTCGGGTGTTGTTTCGAGTTTTCACCCTCTAAGGGCATATTTTTAAGCCTAAGTCTAGAAAAATGCAAATTACCGTTATATTCTCAAACCGGGAGTCCTGCAGCTGCGGGGTCGATTCCTAGGAGTCACATTGGTCTTGTGGGAGGTTATGGTGCCACCCACGGGGCAGTTCATAGGCTTTTTCGAGTTTTCACCCTCTAACACCATGTTTTTAAGCTTAAGTCTAGAAATATGTGAAATACCATCGAATTATCAAATCGGGAGTCCCACGACTGTGGGGTCAGTTCCTACGGGTCACATTGGTCCCGTGGGAGGTGTTGGTACCACCCACGGGCCCGTACGGGGGATGTTTCAAGTTTTCACCATCTAACGACGTGTTTTTAAGCCTAAGTCTAGAAATATGAAAATTACCGTCGAATTGTCAAACCGAGAGTCTCGTGGCTTCCGTGTCAGTTTTTACGAGTCACACTGGTCCTATGGGAGGTGTCGGTGCCACCCACGGGGCCGTTCGGGGGCTGTTTGTGATTTTCACCCTCTAACACCATATTTTTAAGCCTAAGTCTAGAAATACGAAAATTACCATCGTATTCTTAAACTGGCACTCCCGCGGCTGCGGGGTCAGTTCCTACGAGTTACATTGGTCCCGTGGGAGGTGTTTGTGCCACCCACGGGCCCGTTCGGGTGTTTATTTCGAGTTTTCACCCTCTAACGCCATGTTTTTCTTAAATATAGAAATATTCAAATTACCATCGTATTCACAAACTGGGAGTCCCGCGGCGGTGAGGTTAGTTCCTACGAGTTACATTAGTCCCGTGGAAGGTGTTGGTGCCACCCACGGGGACGTTCATGGGCTGTTTCGAGTTCTCACCCTCTAACGCCATGTTTTTAAGCCTAAGTCTAGAAATATGAAAATTATCATTGTATTCTCAAACCGGGAGTCTCGTGGCTGCGCGGCCAGTTCCTACCAGTTACATTGGTCCTGTGGGAGGTGTTGGTGCCACCCACGGGGCCGTTCGGGGGCTGTTCTGGGTTTTCACACACTAACGCCATGTTTTTAAGCATAATACTAGAATTATTCAAATTGTCGTCGTATTCTCAAACCATGATTCCCAAGACTGTGGGGTCAGTTCCTACGAGTTACATTGGTCCCGTGGGAGGTGTTGCTGCCCCCACGAGGCCGTTCGGGGGCTGTTTCCAGTTTTCACCCTCTAACAACATGTTTTTAAGCCTAAGCTTAGAAATATACAAATTACCATCATATTCTTAAACGGGGAGTGCCGCGGCTGCGGGGTCAGTTCCAACGAGTCACATTGGTCCCGTGGGAGGTCTTGGTGCCACCCATGGGGCCGTTTGGGGGTTGTTTCGAGTTTTCGCCCGCTAACACAATTTTTTTAGCCTAAGTCCAGAAATAAGCCAATTATTGTCGTACTGTCAAACCCGGAGTCCCGCGGCTGCGGGGTCAGTTGGTACGACTTACATTGGTCCCGTGGGACGTGTTGGTGCCACCCACGGGGCCGTTCGGGGGATGTTTCGACTTCTCACCCACGGGGCCGTGAGTCGTGCGACTGCGGGTCAGTTCCTACGAGTTTCATTACTCCCGTGGGAGGTGTTGGTGCCACCCACGGGGCCGATCGGGGGTTATTTCGAGTTTTCAACCACTAACACCATGTTTTTAAGCCAAAGTTGAGAATTATGCAAATTATCATCGTATTCTTAAACCAGGAGTCCCGCGGCTGCTGGGTCTGTTCCTATGAGTTACATTAGTCCCCTTGGAGGTGTTGGTGCCAACCATGGGGCCGTTCGTTGGCTGTTTCGAGTTTTCACCCGCTAACACCGTGTTTTTAAGCCTAAGTCTAGAATAGTGCAATTTACAATCATATTCTAAAACTAGAAGTCCCGCGGCTGCGGTCTCAGTTCCTACGACTTACATTGGTCCCGTGGGAGGTGTGTGTGCAACCCACGGGGCCGTTCGGGGGCTGTTCCGAGTTTTCAACCACTAACGCCATGTTTTTAAGACTAAGTCTAGAAATATGGAAATTGTCATCGTATTCTCAAATCGGGAGTCCCGCAACTGCGGGGTCAGTTCCGGCGAGTTACATTGATCCCGTGAGAGGTGTTGGTGCCACCCACGGGGACGTTCGGGGGGTGTTTCCAGTTCTCACCCTCTAACACCATGTTTTTAAGCCTAAGTCTTGAAATATGCAAATTATCATCGTATTCTCAAACCGGGAGTCCCGCGTCAGCGCGACCAGTTCCTCCGAGTTACATTGGTCCCGTGGGAGGTGTTGGTGCCACCCATGGGGCCGTTCGGGGGCTATTTTGAGTTTTCACCCACTAACGCCATGTTTTTAAGCCAAATTCTAGAAATATGCAAATTAGCATCGTATTCTCAAACCGGGAGTCCCGCGGCTGCGGGGTCAGTTCTCGCGAGTTACATTGGTCAAATGGGAGGTGTTGGTGCCACCCACGGGGCCGTCCGGGGGCTATTTCGAGTTTTCACCCTCTAATGCCATGTTTCTCTTAAATCTAGAAATATGCAAATTACCGTCGTATTCTAAAATCGGGAGTCCCGTGGCTATGGGGTCAATTCCTACGAGTCACATTGGTCCCGTGGGAGGTGTTGGTGCCACCCACGGGCCGTTCGGGAGCTGTTTTGAGTTTTCACCCTCTAAGGCCTTGTTTTTAATCCTAAGTTTAGAAATATGCAAATTTCCATCGTATTCTCAAACCGGGATTCCCGCGACTGAGAGGTCAGTTCATACGAGTCACATTGGTCCCGTGGGAGACGTTGGTGCCACCCACAGGGACGTTCGGGGGCTGTTTCGAGTTTTCACCCTCTAACGCCATGTTTTTAAGCCCAAGTCTATAAATATGAAAATTACCATCGAATTCTCACTTCGGGATTCACGTGGCTACGAGGCCAGTTCCTAGGAGTCACATTGGTCCCGTTGGAGTTGTTGGTGCCACCCACGGGGCCGTTCGGGGGCTGTTTCAAGTTTTCACACTCTAACGCCATGTTTTTAAGCCTAAGTCTGGAAATATGAAAATTACCATCATACTCTCAAATCGGGAGTCCCGCGGCTACGTGGTCAGTTCTTATGAGTTACATTGGTCCCGTGGGAGTTGTTTGTGCCACCCACCGGGACGTTCGATGGCTGTTTCGAGTTCTCACCCTCTAACGACATCTTTTTAAGACAAAGTCTAGAAATACGTAAATTATTATCGTATTTTCAAATCGGGAGTCCCGCGGCTGCGCGGCCAGTTCCAACGAGTAACATTGGTCCCGTGTGAGGTGTTGGTGCAACCCACAGGGATGTTCGGGTGTTGTTTCGAGTTTTCACCCTCTAAGGGCATATTTTTAAGCCTAAGTCTAGAAAAATGCAAATTACCGTTATATTCTCAAACCGGGAGTCCTGCAGCTGCGGGGTCGATTCCTAGGAGTCACATTGGTCCTGTGGGAGGTTATGGTGCCACCCACGGGGCAGTTCATAAGCTTTTTCGAGTTTTCACCCTCTAACACCATGTTTTTAAGCCTAAGTCTAGAAATATGTGAAATACCATCGAATTATCAAATCGGGAGTCCCACGACTGTGGGGTCAGTTCCTACGGGTCACATTGGTCCCGTGGGAGGTGTTGGTACCACCCACGGGCCCGTACGGGGGATGTTTCGAGTTTTCACCATCTAACGACGTGTTTTTAAGCCTAAGTCGAGAAATATGAAAATTACCGTCGAATTGTCAAACCGAGAGTCTCGTGGCTTTCGTGTCAGTTTTTACGAGTCACACTGGTCCTATGGGAGGTGTCGGTGCCACCCACGGGGCCGTTCGGGGGCTGTTTGGGGTTTTCACCCTCTAACACCATATTTTTAAGCCTAAGTCTAGAAATACGAAAATTACCATCGTATTCTTAAACTGGCACTCCCGCGGCTGCGGGGTCAGTTCCTACGAGTTACATTGGTCCCGTGGGAGGTGTTTGTGCCACCCACGGGCCCGTTCGGGTGTTTATTTCGAGTTTTCACCCTCTAACGCCATGTTTTTCTTAAATATAGAAATATTCAAATTACCATCGTATTCACAAACTGGGAGTCCCGCGGCGGTGAGGTTAGTTCCTACGAGTTACATTAGTCCCGTGGAAGGTGTTGGTGCCACCCACGGGGACGTTCATGGGCTGTTTCGAGTTCTCACCCTCTAACGCCATGTTTTTAAGCCTAAGTCTAGAAATATGAAAATTATCATTGTATTCTCAAACCGGGAGTCTCGTGGCTGCGCGGCCAGTTCCTACCAGTTACATTGGTCCTGTGGGAGGTGTTGGTGCCACCCACGGGGCCGTTCGGGGGCTGTTCTGGGTTTTCACACACTAACGCCATGTTTTTAAGCATAATACTAGAATTATTCAAATTGTCGTCGTATTCTCAAACCATGATTCCCAAGACTGTGGGGTCAGTTCCTACGAGTTACATTGGTCCCGTGGGAGGTGTTGCTGCCCCCACGAGGCCGTTCGGGGGCTGTTTCCAGTTTTCACCCTCTAACAACATGTTTTTAAGCCTAGGCTTAGAAATATACAAATTACCATCATATTCTTAAACGGGGAGTGCCGCGGCTGCGGGGTCAGTTCCAACGAGTCACATTGGTCCCGTGGGAGGTCTTGGTGCCACCCATGGGGCCGTTTGGGGGTTGTTTCGAGTTTTCGCCCGCTAACACAATGCTTTTTAGCCTAAGTCCAGAAATAAGCCAATTATTGTCGTACTGTCAAACCCGGAGTCCCGCGGCTGCGGGGTCAGTTGGTACGACTTACATTGGTCCCGTGGGACGTGTTGGTGCCACCCACGGGGCCGTTCGGGGGATGTTTCGAGTTCTCACCCACGGGGCCGTGAGTCCTGCGACTGCGGGTCAGTTCCTACGAGTTTCATTACTCCCGTGGGAGGCGTTGGTGCCACCCACGGGGCCGATCGGGGGTTATTTCGAGTTTTCAACCACTAACACCATGTTTTTAAGCCAAAGTTGAGAATTATGCAAATTATCATCGTATTCTTAAACCAGGAGTCCCGCGACTGCTGGGTCTGTTCCTATGAGTTACATTAGTCCCCTTGGAGGTGTTGGTGCCAACCATGGGGCCGTTCGTGGGCTGTTTCGAGTTTTCACCCGCTAACACCGTGTTTTAAGCCTAAGTCTAGAATAGTGCAATTTACAATCATATTCTAAAACTAGAAGTCCCGCGGCTGCGGTCTCAGTTCCTACGACTTACATTGGTCCCGTGGGAGGTGTGTGTGCCACCCACGGGGCCGTTCGGGGGCTGTTCCGAGTTTTCAACCACTAACGCCATGTTTTTAAGACTAAGTCTAGAAATATGGAAATTGTCATCGTATTCTCAAATCGGGAGTCCCGCAACTGCGGGGTCAGTTCCGACGAGTTACATTGATCCCGTGAGAGGTGTTGGTGCCACCCACGGGGACGTTCGGGGGGTGTTTCCAGTTCTCACCCTCTAACACCATGTTTTTAAGCCTAAGTCTTGAAATATGCAAATTATCATCGTATTCTCAAACCGGGAGTCCCGCGGTAGCGCGACCAGTTCCTCCGAGTTACATTGGTCCCGTGGGAGGTGTTGGTGCCACCCATGGGGCCGTTCGGGGGCTATTTTGAGTTTTCACCCACTAACACCATGTTTTTAAGCCAAATTCTAGAAATATGCAAATTAGCATCGTATTCTCAAACCGGGAGTCCCGCGGCTGCGGGGTCAGTTCTCGCGAGTTACATTGGTCAAATGGGAGGTGTTGGTGCCACCCACGGGGCCGTCCGGGGGCTAATTCGAGTTTTCACCCTCTAATGCCATGTTTCTCTTAAATCTAGAAATATGCAAATTACCGTCATATTCTCAAACCGGGAGTCCCGCGGCTGCAGGGTCAATTCCTACGAGTCACATTGGTCCCGTGGGAGGTGTTGGTGCCACCCACAGGGCCGTTCGGGGGATGTGTCAATTTTTCACCCACTAACGCCATGTTTTTAATCCTAAATCAAGAAATATGCAAATAACCATCGTATTCTCAAACCGGTAGTTGCGCGACTGTGGGATCAATTCCTACGAGTTACATTGGTCCCGTGGGAGGTGTTGGTGCAACCCACGGGTACGTTCAGGAGTTTTTTCGAGTTCTCACCCTCTAACGCCATGTTTTTTAGGCTAAGTCTAGAAATATGTAAATTATCGTCGTACTCTCAAACCGGGAGTCCTGCGGTTGCGGGTTAGTTCCTACGAGTTTCATTACTCCCGTGGGGGCTGTTGGTGCCACCCACGGGGCCGGTCAGGGGTTATTTCGAGTTTTCACCCACTAACACCATGTTTTTAAGCCAAAGTCGAGAATTATTCAAATTATCATCGTATTCTTAAACCAGGAGTCTCGCGGCTGCTGTGTCTGTTCCTATTAGTTACATTAGTCCCTTTGGAGGTGTTGGTGCCATCCACGGGGCCGTTCGTGGACTGTTTCGAGTTTTTACCCGCTAACGCCATGTAATGAAGCCTAAGTCTAGAATTGTGCAAATTACCATCTTATTCTAAAACCAGAAGTCCCGCGGCTGCGGTGTCAGTTCCTACGAGTTACATTGGTCCCGTGGGAGGTGTTGGTGCCACCCACGGGGTCGTTCGGGGGATGTTCCGAGTTTTCACCCACTACGCTATGTTTTTAAGACTAAGTCTAGAAATATGCAAATTGTCATCGTATTCTCAAATTGGGAGTCCCGCGACTGCGGGGTCAGTTCCGACGAGTTACATTGGTCCCGTGAGAGGTCTTGGTGCCACCCACAGAGGGACGTCCGGGGGGTGTTTCCAGTTCTCACCCTCTAACGCCATGTTTTTAAGCCTAAGTCTTGAAATATGAAAATTATCTTCGTATTCTCAAATTGGGAGTCCCGCGGATGCGCGACCAGTTCCTAGGAGTTACATTGGTCCCGTGGGAGGTGTTGGTGCCACCCATGGGGCCGTTCGGGGGCTGTTTCGAGTTTGCACCCACTAACGCCATGTTTCTCTTAAATCTAAAAATATTCAAATTACCGTCGTATTCTCAAACCGAGAGTCCCGCGGCTACAGGGTCAATTCCTACGAGTCACATTGGTCCCGTGGGAGGTGTTGGTGCCACCCACAGGGCCGTTCGAGGGATGTTTCGAGTTTTCACCCACTAACGCCAAGTTTTTAATCCTAAATCAAGAAATATGCACATAACCGTCGTATTCTCAAACTGGGAGTCCCGCGACTGTGGGGTCAAGTCCTACGAGTCACACTGGTCCCGTGGAAGGCGTTGGTCCCACCCACGGGGTCGTTCGGAGGCTGTTTCGAGTTCTCACCCTGTAACGCCATGTTTTTAAACCTAAATTTAGAAATATGCAAATTACTGTCATATTCTCAAACCGGGAGTCCCGCGGCTGCGGGGTAAGTTCCTACAAGTCACTTTTGCCCCGTGGGAGATGTTGGTGCCACCCACGGGGCCGTTCGGGCATTGTCTCGAGTTTTCGGCCTCTAACACCATGTTTTTAAGCCTAAGTCTAGAAATATACAAATTATCGTCGTCCTCTCAAACCCGAAGTCCCGCGGCTGTGGGGTCATTTCCTACGAGTTACATTGGTCCCGTGGGAGGTGTTGGTGCCACCCACGGGAATGTTCAGGGGCTGTTTCCAGTTTTCACCATCTAACACCATGTTTTTTAGCCTATGTTTAGAAATATGTAAATTACTGTCATATTCTCAAATCAAGAGTCCCGCGACTGCGGGGTCAATTCCTACGAGTTACATTGGTCCCGTTGGAGGTGTTGGGGCTACCCACGACGACGTTCGGGGGCTGTTTTGAGTTCTCACCCTCTCACGCCATGTTTTTAATTCGACGTTTTGAAATACGCAAATTATATTCATATTCTCAAAATGGGAGTCCCGCGTCGGCGCGAGCAGTTCCTAGGAGTTACGTTGGTCCCGTGAGAGGTGTTGGTGCCACCCACGGAGCCATTCGGGGGCTGTTTCGAGTTTTCACCCTCTAACGCCATGTTTTTAATCCTAAGTCTAGAAATATACAAATTATCGTCGTATTCTCAATCCTTGAGTCCCGCGGCAATGCGGTCAGTTCCTATGAGTTACATTGGTCCCGTGGGAGGTGTTTGTGCCAGCCACGAGGCCATTCGGGTGTTGTTTCGAGTTTTCACCATGTAACGCCATGTTTTACTTAAATCTTGAAAAATGAAAATTACCATCGTATTCTCCAATCGGGAGTCCCGCGGCTATGGGGTCAGTTCCTATGAGTCACACTGGTCCTGTGGAAGGTGTTGGTGCCACCCATGGGGACGTTCGAAGGCTGTTTCGAGTTCTCACCCTCTAACGCCATGTTTTTAAGCCTAAATTTAGAAATATGTAAATTATAGTCATATTCTCAAACCGGGAGTCCCGCGGCTGCGGTGTCAGTTCCTACGAGTCACATTTGTCCCGTGGGAAGTGTTGATGCCACCCACGGGGCCGTTCGGGTGCTGTTTCGAGTTTTCGGCCTCTAACACCATGTTTCTAAGCCTAAGTCTAGAGATATACAAATTATCGTTGTACTCTCAAACTCGGAGTCCCGCGGCTGTGGGGTCAGTTTCTACGAGTTACATTGGTCCCGTGGGAGGTGTTGGTGCCACCCACGGGGACGTTCAGGGGTTGTTTCCCGTTTTCACCATCTAACACCATGTTTTTAAGCCTAAGTTTAGAAATATGCAAATTATCGTCATATGCCCAAATCGGGAGTCCCGCGACTGCGGGGACAGTTCCTACGAGTTACATTGGTCCCGTGGGAGGTGTTGGGGCCACCCACGGCAACATTCGTGGCTGTTTCGAGTTCTCACCCTCTAATTCCATGTTTTTAAGCCTAAGTGTATAATTATGAAAATTATAGTCGTATTCTCAAACCGGGATTCCCGTGACTGCGGGGTCTGTTCCTACGAGTTACATCGGTCCCCTGGGAGGTGTTGGTGCAACCCACGGGGCCGTTCGGGGACTGTTTCGAGTTTTCACATACTAACGCCTTAGTTTTAACCCTAAATCTAGAAATATGCAAATTATTGTCGTATTCGCAAACTGGGAGTCCCACTGTTGCGCGACTAGTTCCAACAAGTTACATTAGTCCCGTGTGAGGTGTTGGTGCCACCCACGGGGCTGTTCGGAGGTTGTTTCTAGTTTTCACCCTCTAATGCCATATTTTTAAGCTAAAGCCTATAAATATTCAAATTAGCATCGTAATCCCAAAGCGGGAGTCCCGCAGCTACGGGGTCAGTTCCTACGAGTCACTTTGGTCCCGTGGGAGGTGTTGGTGCCACCCACGGGGCCGTTCGGGGGCTCTTTTGAGTTTTCACCCTGTAACGCCATGTTTTTAAACCTAAGTCATGAAATATGCAAATTACCGCCGTATTCTCAAACCGGGTGTCCCGCAACTGCGGGGTCAAATCCTACGAGTCACATTGGTCCGGTGGGACGTGTTGTTGCCACCCACGGTCCTGTTCGGGGGCTGTTGCGAGTTTTCACCCTCTAATGCCATGTTTTTAAGCATAAGTCTAGAAATGTGCAAATTAATGTCGTATTCTCAAATCGAGAGTCCCGCGGTAGTGGGGTCAGTTCCTACGAGTCACATTGGTCCCGTGGGAGGTGTTGGTGCCACCCACGGGGACATTCGGAAGTGTTTCGGGTTCTCACCCTCTCACGCGATGTTTTTAAGCCTTAGTCTAGAAATTTGCAAATTATGGTCGTATTCTCAAACAGGGAGTCCCACGGCTGCGGGGCCACTTCGTGCAAGTTACATTGGTCCCGTGGGAGGTGTTAGTGCCACCCGGGGCCGTTGGGGGCTGTTTCAACTTTTCACCCTATAACGCCATGTTTTTAAGCATAAGTCTAGAAATATGGAAATTATCATCGTACTCTCAAACCCGGAGTCCCACGGCTGTAAGGTCAGTTCCTACGAGTTACATTGGTCCCATGGGTGGAGTTGGTGCCACCCACGGGGACGTTCAGGGGATGTTTCCAGTTTTCACCATCTAACACCATGTTTTTAAGACTATGTTTAGAAATATGCAAATTACCGTCGTATTCTCAAATCAAGAGCCCCGCGACTGCGGGGTCAGTTTCTACGAGTTACATTAGTCCTGTGGGAGGTGTTGGTGCCACCCACGTCGACGTTGGGGGGCTGTTTCGAGTTATCACCCTCTAATTTTATGTTTTTAAGCCTAAGTGTAGAATTATACAAATTATAGTCGTATTCTCAAATCGGGGGTCCCGTGGCTACAGTGTCTGTTCCTACGAGTTACATCGGTCCCCTGTGAGGTGTTGGTGCAAACCACGAGGCCGTTCGGGGGCTGTTTCAAGTTTTCACCCACTAACGCCATATTTTTAACCTTAAATCTAGAAATATGCAAATTATCTTTGTATTATCAAATTGGGAGTCCTGCGGTTGCGCGACTAGTTCCTACGAGTTACATTAGTCCCGTGTGAGGTGTTGGTGCCACCCACGGGGCTGTTCGGGGGTTGTTTCGAGTTTTCACCCTCTAACGGCATGTTTTTAAGCAAAAGTCTATAAATATGCAAATTATCATCGTATTCTCAAACCGAGAGTCTCGCGGCAGCGGGGTCAGTTGGTACGAGGCACATTGGTCCCCTGGGGGTGTTAGTGCCACCCACGGGGCCGTTCGGCGGATTTTTTGAGCTCTCACCCTGTATCGCCATGTTTTTAAACATAAGTCAAGAAATATGCAAATTACCATCATATTTTCAAACCGGGAGTCCCGCAGCTGCAGGGTCAGTTCCAACGAGTCACATTGGTCCTGTGGGACGTGTTGGTGCCACCCACGGGGCTGCCGGGGGCTGTTTCAAGTTTTCACCCTCTAACGCCATGTTTTTAAGAATAAGTCTAGAAATATCCAAATTACCATCGTATTCTCAAGGAGTCCCGCGACTGCGAGGTCAGTTCCTACGAGTAACATTGGTCCCATGGGAGGTGTTGGTGCCACCCACGGGCCTGTTCGGGGGTTGATTTGGGTTTTCACCCTCTAACACCATGTTTTTAAGACTAATCTAGAAATATGCAAATTCATGTCGTATTCACAAATCGGGAGTCTCGCGGCATGTGGGGTCAGTTCCTACGAGTCACACTGGTCCCGTGGGAGGTGTTGGTGCAACCAACGGGGCCGTTCGGGGGTGTTTCGAGTTCTCACCCTCTAACGCAATGTTTTTAAACCTAAGTCTAGAAATTTTCATATTACCATCTTATTCTGAAACAGGGAGTCCCGCGGCTGCGGGGTCAGTCCTACGAGTCACATTGGTCCCGCGGGAGGTGTTGGTGCCACCCACAGGGCCGTTCTGGGGCTGTTTCGAGTTTTCTCCCAATAATACCATGTTTTTAAGCCTAAGTGTAGAATTTTGCAAATTACTATCGAATTATCAGACTGGGTGTCCCGCGGCTGTGGCATCAGTTCCTACTAGTCACATCTGTCCCGTGGGTAGTGTTGGTGCCACCCACGGGGCCGTTCGGGGGATGTTTCGAGTTTTCACCCTCTAACGCCATATTTTTTAAGTATAAGTCTAGAAATATGCAAATTACCATCGTATTCTCAAACCGAGAGTCCTGCGGCTGCGGGGTCAGTTCCTACGAGTCCCATTGGCCCCATGGGAGGTGTTAGTGCCACCCACGGGAACATTCGGGGGTGTTTCGAGTTTTCACCCTCTAACGCGATGTTTTTAAACCCAAGTCTAGAAATTTGAAAATTATGGTCGTATTCTCAAACAGGGAGTCCCGCGGCTCCGGGGTTAGTTCCTACGAGTTACATTGGTCCCGTGGGAGGTGTTGGTTGCACCCACGGGGCCGTTCTGGGGCTGTTTCGAGTTTTCACCCACTAACGCCATGTTTTTATGCCTAAGTCTAAAATTTTGCAAATTACCATCCTATTCTCAAACCGGGTGTCCCGCGGCTGCGGGATCAGATCCCACGAGTCACATCGGCCCCGTGGGAGGTGTTGGTGCAACCCACGGGGCCGTTTAGTGGATGTTTCGAGTTTTCACCCTCTAACGCCATATTTTTTTGGCCTAAGTTTAGAAATATACAAATTACCATCGTACCCTCAAACCGGGAGTCCTGCGGCTGCGGGGTCAGTTCCTACGAGTTACATTGGTCCCGTGGAAGGTGTTAGTGCCACCCACGGGGCCGTTGGGGGCTATTTCGAATTTTGACCATGTAACACCATGTTTTTAAGCATAAGTCTAGAAATATGGAATTTATCATCATACTCTCAAACCCGGAGTCCCGCGGCTGTGGGATCAGTTCCTACGAGTCACATCGGTCCCGTGGGAGCTGTTGGTGCCACCCACAGGTCCGTTCGGGGGCTGTTTTGAGTTTTCACCCACTAACGCCATGTTTTTTAGCCTAAGTTTAGAAATACCAAAATTACTGGCTTACCCTCAAACAGGGAGTTCCGCGGCTGAGGGATCAGTTCCTACGAGGTACATTGGTCCCGTGGGAGGTGTTGGTGGCACCCACGACACCGTTCGGGGGCTGTTTCGAGTTATCACCCTCTAATGCCATGTTTTTAAGCCTAAGTGTGGAATTATTCAAATTACAGTTGTATTCTCAAATCGGGAGTCCCGTGGCTGCGGGGTCTGTTCCTACGAGTTACATCGGTCCCCTCGGAGGTGTTGGTGCAACCCACGGGGCCGTTCGGGGGCTGTTTCGAGTTTTCACCCACTAACGCCATATTTTTTACATCAAATCTAGAAATATGCAAATTATCATCCTATTCTCAAATTAGAAGTCCTGCGATAGCGCGACTAGTTCCTACGAGTTACATTAGTCCTGTGTGAGGCGTTGGTGCCACCCACGGGGATGTTCGGGGGTTGTTTCGAGTTTTCACCCTCTAACGGCATGTTTTTAAGCTTAAGTCTATAAATCTGCAAATTACCATCGTATTCTCAAACCGAGAGTCTCGCGGCAGCGGGGTCAGTTCGTACGAGTCACATTGGTCCCGTGGGAGGTGTTGGTGCCACCCACGGGGCCGTTCGGGGGCTGTTATGAGTTTTCACCCTTTAACGCCATGTTTTTAAACCTAAGTCAAGAAATATGTAAATTACCATCGTATTCTCAAACTGGGAGTTCCGCGGCTGCACGGTCAGTTCCTACGAGTCACATTGGTCCCGTGGGACGTGTTGGTGCCACCCACGGGGCCGTCGGGGGCTATTTCGAATTTTCACCCTCTAATGCCAGGTTTTTAAGACTAAGTCTAGAAATATGCAAATTACCATCGTATTCTCAGACCGGGAGTCCCGCGACTGCGGGGTCAGTTCCTACGAGTCATATTGGTCCCATGGGAGGTTATGGTGCCACCCACGGGCCTGTTCGGGGGCTGTTTCGAGTTTTCACCATCTAACGCCATTTTTTTAAGCCCAAGTCTAGAAATATGCAAATTAATATCGTATTCTCAAACCGGGAGTCCCGTGGCTGTGGGGTCAGTTCCTACGAGTAACACTTGTCCCGTGGGAGGGGTTGGTGCCACCCACGGGGCCGTTCGGGGTTGTTTCGAGTTCTCACCCTCTAACCCGATGTTTTTAAGCCTAGGTTTAGAAATATACAAATTACCGTCGTATTCTAAAATAGGGAGTCCCGCGGCTATGGGATCAGTTCCTACGAGTTACATTGGTCCCGTGGGAGGTGTTAGTGCCACTCGGGGCCGTTGGGGGTTGTTTTGACTTTTCACCCTATAACGCCATGTTTTTAAGCATAAGTCTAGAAATATGTAAATTATCATCGTATTCTCGAACCGATAGTCTCGCGGTAGCGGGGTCAGTTCGTACGAGTTACATTGGCCCCGTGGGAGGTGTTGGTGCCACCCACGGGCCGTTCTGGGGCTGTTTCGAGTTTTCACCCACTAACGCCATGTTTTTAAGCCTAAGTCTAGAATATTGCATATTACTGTCGAATTCTCAAACCGGGTGTCCCGCGGGTGTGGCATCAGTTCCTACGAGTCACATCTGAAAAACGTTGCTAATGCCGTTTAATACAAGATTAAACTGTATAAGAAACTCCGAAATGTTTGTTGGAGAAACCCTTTTCTTTTGAAAATAAAAATTATAAACAAGATGTGTTTACAAAGAACCTTATGTACGAGAGTAATTAAGACTGTGTAATCAGTTTTTAAAACTAAGGCAGTTTCTAAATTCAGCACACTTATAGAACGAGATGAGTAGATGAAGATACTCAACACACAGTTTTTAACGTGGTAAAACCTCTCCCAACAGAGGAAACATCCACGGTGACTTATAAGTCACAAAAACAAAAATCCACTAATAACAAATAACAGTAACAAACAATACAACATGCAATCACACAAATCAACCTATTCTAAGTTTAGGAATATACCCCACTTGGTGTCCTTCT
Organism: Sambucus nigra; assembly: GCA_949130495.1. Lineage (NCBI taxonomy): Eukaryota > Viridiplantae > Streptophyta > Magnoliopsida > Dipsacales > Adoxaceae > Sambucus > Sambucus nigra. Next base: position 163,973,103 of record OX422215.1, on the reverse strand, counting down.
AACTTCTCATAGATCTGATTTGTTGATGATGTTCTTCCAGTTTGATAACTTCCTTTTCTTTAGCTTCCTTATGTCGACTCAATGATCTATGATCTTCTACACAACACTTCCAGTGTAGTAGTGTGTTAAGTGTTTGTGTAGCGATTCCTACCAACATGCACGAACTCACACACACTTAGATTTATAGACAGTCCTATAAAAATTACATATAAAGTCTATATGCAGTGATTTTAGTTTATTTCTTTCTCACAAAACTTGAACCCTTTTTGACGTTTAAATATAACCCAGATTCCACGGATATCTCGCTTCAAAATCGGTCAAGATCTTAATCAATCTCTTTTTGAAAACATTTGTGAGATTGAAGATCTCCAAGTGTGAATCCAACTAGGTCAGCGTTAAGTTTCGTAAGAATACAAACCACAAAACATTTTCAAAACTAAATCAGTAAAGAATTTCTGAAATCAAGTAGTAAATATGCAGATCTAGTGAAAATGTAACATGCAGAGTGTAGATCTAAAGTTTCTATGAAAAAGAAACAAGATCTTCACACGAATGTTTAAGTTGTGAACAAGATCAAAGACAAGAAGGTTACAGCTTCAAATGAACAAACCAATATCTCTCTCAAACACTCAGGGTTGTGTTTGGGGTTGAATATACGAAGGTTTGTTTCAGAGTTGAAGTGTTTAGGGTTAGGGTTAGGGTTTGGGTAACAGTTTTCCTTTCTCTCGTCTCTCTTTTCTTTTCTCTCTTCTCTCTCACTTCTCTCTTATTTTTTTCTCTCAGAAAGACGAATGCCCAAAAGTCTTCTAAGGCTGAGAAGTGGAGGGTATTTATAGGGATGAGGGAAGGTTCTGGATGTTCGAGGGAAATCAAGGGCTGAGATCAAGTCTTGCAAACTTTGACTTGATCCAAAGGTTATAAAACAGTGGTGATTAAAAATGATTGTCATTGGTTCATATAGATAGCACCGGGATTAACTAAGAACACATGCAGACCCTCGATTAGGAATGATCCAACGTTCAACAATCAACCATCCAACCTTCTCACAAAAGAAACACAAATAGGTACACCCGGAGGATGACAAGTGTTGACAAATGAGAGGCTCACACACGCGCGTCCAAAGTAATTACAGAAGGTACCCTGAAGTCTCTAGCGCTTTGAGATTCTACCCAACCAAACATTCGAGTGAGAAATGAAGTTTACAAAATAGAATATTAACCCCACAAATTTTATGATCCCATTTTATTAATAAAAATGTTTATTAAAAAAAATGTTTACAAAAACATTTAAAAATTCCCAAAAAATTATTAAATCTCCAATTCAAGGGGAATTAAACACACACTCAATTTTAAGCAATATGAACACATGTATGCACTTCTAATTGTGTGTAGTGTGATTCAATTTATACCTTCATGGATCATTGAAGAGGATTAGAGAGATAAGATCTGAGGCTCTTTGGATTCTATGTTGGACAACCAATTTTGTCACTATTTCCAAACTAGTTGAACACTTATACAGTATAGACTTAAGCAAGTCAAAGGTATAAGGTGCTTCAACATCGGTCACGTGGGAGGTGTTGGTTCCACCCACGGGGCCGTTCGGGGGATGTTTCGAGTTTTCACCCTCTAACGCCATATTATTAAGCCTATGTTTAGAAATATACAAATCATCATCCTACCCTTAAACCGAGAGTCCAGCGGCTGCGGGGTCAGTTCCTACGAGTTACATTGGTCCCGTGGGAGGTGTTAGTGCCACCCATGGGGCCGTTGGGGGTTATTTCGACTTTTCAGCCTATAACACCATGTTTTTAAGCATAAGTCGAGAAATATGTAAATTATCGTCGTATTCTCAAACCGAGAGTCTCGCGGCAGCAAGGTCAGTTCGTAAGACTTACATTGCCCCCATGGGAGGTGTTGGTGCCCCCCACGGGGCCGTTCGAGCGCTGTAACGCAATGTTTTTAAACCTAAGTCAAGAAACATGCAAATTGCCATCGTATTCTCAAACAGGGAGTCCCGCGGTTACGGGGTCAGTTCCTACGAGTCACACTGGTCCCATGGGACGTGTTGGTGCCACCCACGGGGCCGCCGGGGGCTGTTTTGAGTTTTCACCCTCTTACGCCATGTTTTTAAGCCTAAGTCTAGAAATATGCAAATTAATGTTGTATTCTCAAACGGGGGTCCCGCGGTAGTGGGGTCAGTTCCTACGAGTCACACTAATCCCATGAGAGGTGTTGGTGCCACCCACGGGGCCGTTCGGGGGATGTTTGGAGTTTTCACCCTATAACGCCATTTTTTAAGCCTAAGTCCGGAAATATGCAAATTACCACCGTATTCTCAAACCGAGAGTCCCGCGGCTGCGGGGTCAGTTCCTACGAGTCACATTGGTCACGTAGGAGGTGTTGGTGCCACCCACGGGGACATTCGGGGGTGTTTCGAGTTCTCACCCTCTAACGCGATGTTTTTGAGCCTAAGTCTAGAAATTTGCAAATTATGGTCGTATTCTCAAACAGGGAGCCCCGCGGCTGCAGGGTTAGTTCCTACGAGTTACATTGGTCCCGTGGGAGGTGTTGGTGCCACCCACGGGGCCGTTTGGGTGCTGTTTTGAGTTTTCACCCTGTAACGCCATGTTTTTAAACCTAAGTAAAGAAATATGCAAATTATCATCGTATTCTCAAATCATGAGTCTCGCGGCTGCGGGGTCAGTTTCTACGAGTCACATTGGTCCCGTGGGACGTGTTGGTGCCACCCACGGGGCCGCCGGGGGCTGTTTCTAGTTTTCACCCTCTAATGCCATGTTTTCAAGACTAAGTAAAGAAATATGCAAATTACCATCATATTCTCAAACCGGGAGTCCCGCGACTACGGGGTCAGTTCCTACGGGTCACATTGGTCCCATGGGAGATGTTGGTGCCACCCACTGGCCTGTTCGGGGGCTGTTTCGAGTTTTCACCCTCTAACGCCGTGTTTTTAAGCCTAAATCTAGAAATATGCAAATTGACGTGGTATTCTCAAAACGGGAGTCCCGCAGCTGTGGGGTCAGTTCCTATGAGTCACACTGATCCCGTGAGAGGTGTTGGTTCCACCCACGGGGTCATTCGGGGGTATGCAAATTACCATCGTATTCTCAAACCGAGAGTCCCGCGGCTGTGGGGCCAGTTCTTACGAGTCACATTGGTCCCGTGGGAGGTGTTGGTGCCACCCACGGGGACATTCGGGGGTGTTTCGAGTTTTCACCCTCTAACGCGATGTTTTTAAGCCTAAGTCTAGAGATTTGCAAATTATGGTCGTATTCTCAAACAGGGAGTCCCGCGGCTGCGGGGTTAGTTCGTACGAGTTACATTGGTCCCGTGGGAGGTGTTCGTGCCACCCGGGGTCGTTGTGGGCTGTTTCGACTTTTCACCCTATAAAGCCATGTTTTTAAGCATAAGTCTAGAAATATGGAAATTATCGTCGTATTCTCAAACCGGGAGTCTCGTGGCAGCGGGGTCAGTTCGTACGAGTTACATTGGCCCCATGGGAGGTGTTGGTGCCACCCACGGGGTCGTTCTGGGGCTGTTTCGAGTTTTCAACCACTAACGCCATGTTTTTTAGCCTAAGTTTAGAATTTTGCAAATTACTATCGTATTCTCAAACCGGGTGTCCCGCGGCTGCTGGATCAGTTCGTACGAGTTACATCGGTCCCGTGGTAGGTGTTGGTGCCACCCACGGGGCCGTTCGGTGGATGTTTCGAGTTTTCATCCTCTAACGCCATGTTTTAAGCCTACGTCTAGAAATATGCAAATTATCATCGTACCCTCAAACCGGGAGTCTCGCGGCAGCGGGGTCAGTTCCTACGAGTTACATTGGTCCCGTGGGAGGTGTAAGTGCCACCCATGGGGCCGTTAGGGGATATTTCGACTTTTGACCATATAACACCATGTTATTAAGCATAAGTCTAGAAATATGGAAATTATTGTCGTATTCTCAAACTGAGAGTCTCGCGGCAGCGGGGTCAGTTCGTACGAGTTACATTGCCCCCGTGGGAGGTGTTGGTGCCACCCACGGGGCCGTTCGGGCGCTGTTTTGTGTTTTCACCCTGTAACGCCATGTTTTTAAACCTAAGTCAAGAAATATGCAAATTACCATCGTATTCTCTAACCGGGAGTACCGCGGCTGCGGCGTCAGTTCCTACGAGTCATATTGGTCCCGTGGGACGTGTTGGTGCCACCCACGGGGCCATTCGGGGGCTATTTCCAATTTTCACCCTCTAACACTATGTTTTTAAGCCTAAGTTTAGAAATATGCAAATTACCATCGTATTATCAAATCGGGAGTCCCACGGTTGCGGGGTCAGTTCTTACGGGTTACATTGGTCCCGTGGGAGGTGGTTGTGCCACCCACGGTGATGTTCGGGGGATGTTTTGAGTTCTCACCCTCTAACGCCATATTTTTAAGCCTAAGTATATAATTATGCAAATTATCGTTGTATTATCAAACCGGGAGTCCCACGACTGCGGGGAAAGTTCCTACGAGTCACATTGGTCCCATGGTAGGTGTTAGTGCCACCCACGAGCTGTTCGAGGGCTGTTTCCAGTTTTTACCCTCTAACTCCATGTTTTTAAGCGTATGTTTAGAAATATGAAAATTATCATCATATTCTCCAACTCAGAGTCCCGCAGCTGTGGGGTCAGTTCCTACGAGTTACATTGGCCCGTGGGAGGTGTTGGTGCCACCCACGGGGACGTTCAGGGGATGATTCCAGTTTTCACCATCTAATACAATGTTTTTAAGCCTAAGTTTAGAAATATGAAAATTACCATTGTATTCTCAATTCAAGAGTCCTGCGACTGCGGGGTCAGTCCCTTCGAGTTACATTAGTCCCGTGGGAGCTGATGGTGCCACCCACGGTGACGTTCGGGGGCTATTTCGAGTTCTCACCCTCTAATGCCATGTTTTTAAGCCTAAGTCTAGAATCATGCAAATTACAGTCGTATTCTCAAACCGGGAGTCCCGTGGCTGCGGGGTCTGTTCCTACGGGTTACATCAGTCCCCTGTGAGGTGTTGGTGCCACCCATGGGGCCGTTCAGGGGCTGTTTCGAGTTTTCACCCACTAACTCCATATTTTTAACCCTAAATCTAGAAATATGCAAATTATCGTCGTATTCTCAAACCGCGAGTCCCGCGACTGCGCGAAAAGTTCCTACAAGTTACATTACTCTCGTGGGAGGTGTTGGTGCAACCCACAGGGCTGTTCGGGGGCTATTTCGAGTTTTCACCCTCTAACGCCATGTTTTTAAGCCTAAGTCTAGAAATATGCAAATTAATGTCGTATTCTCAAACCGGGAGTCCCGCGGCTGTGGGGTCAGTTCCTTCGAGTTACATTGGTCTCGTGGGGGGTGTTTCGAGTTCTCACCCTCTAACGTGTGATTTTTAAGCCTAAGTCTAGAAATTTGCAAATTACCATTGTATTCTGAAATAGGGAGTCCCGCGGTTGCGGGGTCAGTTCCTACGAGTCACATTGGTCCCGTGGGAGGTGTTGGTGCCACCCACGGGGTCGTTCGGGGGCTGTTTCGAGTTTTCACCCTCTAACTCTATGTCTTTAAGACTAAGTCGAGAAATATGTAAATTACCATCGTATTCTGAAACTGGGAGTCCCGCGACAGCGGGGTCAGTTCCTACGAGTCATATTGGTCCCATGGGAGGTGTTGGTGCCACCCACCGGCCTGTTCGGAGGCAGTTTCGTGTTTTCACCCTATAACGTCATGTTTTTATGTCTACGTCTAGAAATATGCAAATTAATATCATATTCTCAAATCGGGAGTCCCGCGGCTGTGGGGTCAGTTCTTACGAGTCACACTGGTCCCGTGGGAGTTGTTGGTACCACCCACGGGGCCGTTCGTGGGTGTTTCGAGTTCTCACCCTCTAACGCGATGTTTTTAAGCCTAAGTCTAGAAATTTGCAAATTACCATTGAATTCTCAAACAGGGAGTCCCACGGATGCGGGATTAGTTCGTACGAGTTACATTGGTCCCGTGGGAGGTGTTCGTGCCACCCGGGGTCGTTGTGGGCTGTTTCGACTTTTCACCCTATAAAGCCATGTTTTTAAGCATAAGTCTAGAAATATGGAAATTATCGTCGTATTCTCAAACCGGGAGTCTCGTGGCAGCGGGGTCAGTTCGTACGAGTTACATTGGCCCCATGGGAGGTGTTGGTGCCACCCACGGGGTCGTTCTGGGGCTGTTTCGAGTTTTCAACCACTAACGCCATGTTTTTTAGCCTAAGTTTAGAATTTTGCAAATTACTGTCGTATTCTCAAACCGGGTGTCCCGCGGCTGCTGGATCAGTTCGTACGAGTTACATCGGTCCCGTGGTAGGTGTTGGTGCCACCCACGGGGCCGTTCGGTGGATGTTTCGAGTTTTCATCCTCTAACGCCATGTTTTAAGCCTACGTCTAGAAATATGCAAATTATCATCGTACCCTCAAACCGGGAGTCTCGCGGCAGCGGGGTCAGTTCCTACGAGTTACATTGGTCCCGTGGGAGGTGTTAGTGCCACCCATGGGGCCGTTAGGGGATATTTCGACTTTTGACCATATAACACCATGTTATTAAGCATAAGTCTAGAAATATGGAAATTATTGTCGTATTCTCAAACTGAGAGTCTCGCGGCAGCGGGGTCAGTTCGTACGAGTTACATTGCCCCCGTGGGAGGTGTTGGTGCCACCCACGGGGCCGTTCGGGCGCTGTTTTGTGTTTTCACCCTGTAACGCCATGTTTTTAAACCTAAGTCAAGAAATATGCAAATTACCATCGTATTCTCTAACCGGGAGTACCGCGGCTGCGGCGTCAGTTCCTACGAGTCATATTGGTCCCGTGGGACGTGTTGGTGCCACCCACGGGGCCATTCGGGGGCTATTTCCAATTTTCACCCTCTAACACTATGTTTTTAAGCCTAAGTTTAAAAATATGCAAATTACCATCGTATTATCAAATCGGGAGTCCCACGATTGCGGGGTCAGTTCTTACGGGTTACATTGGTCCCGTGGGAGGTGGTTGTGCCACCCACGGTGATGTTCGGGGGATGTTTTGAGTTCTCACCCTCTAACGCCATATTTTTAAGCCTAAGTATATAATTATGCAAATTATCGTTGTATTATCAAACCGGGAGTCCCACGACTGCGGGGAAAGTTCCTACGAGTCACATTGGTCCCATGGTAGGTGTTAGTGCCACCCACGAGCTGTTCGAGGGCTGTTTCCAGTTTTTACCCTCTAACTCCATGTTTTTAAGCGTATGTTTAGAAATATGAAAATTATCATCATATTCTCCAACTCAGAGTCCCGCAGCTGTGGGGTCAGTTCCTACGAGTTACATTGGCCCGTGGGAGGTGTTGGTGCCACCCACGGGGACGTTCAGGGGATGATTCCAGTTTTCACCATCTAATACAATGTTTTTAAGCCTAAGTTTAGAAATATGAAAATTACCATTGTATTCTCAATTCAAGAGTCCTGCGACTGCGGGGTCAGTCCCTTCGAGTTACATTAGTCCCGTGGGAGCTGATGGTGCCACCCACGGTGACGTTCGGGGGCTATTTCGAGTTCTCACCCTCTAATGCCATGTTTTTAAGCCTAAGTCTAGAATCATGCAAATTACAGTCGTATTCTCAAACCGGGAGTCCCGTGGCTGCGGGGTCTGTTCCTACGGGTTACATCAGTCCCCTGTGAGGTGTTGGTGCCACCCATGGGGCCGTTCAGGGGCTGTTTCGAGTTTTCACCCACTAACTCCATATTTTTAACCCTAAATCTAGAAATATGCAAATTATCGTCGTATTCTCAAACCGCGAGTCCCGCGACTGCGCGAAAAGTTCCTACAAGTTACATTACTCTCGTGGGAGGTGTTGGTGCAACCCACAGGGCTGTTCGGGGGCTATTTCGAGTTTTCACCCTCTAACGCCATGTTTTTAAGCCTAAGTCTAGAAATATGCAAATTAATGTCGTATTCTCAAACCGGGAGTCCCGCGGCTGTGGGGTCAGTTCCTTCGAGTTACATTGGTCTCGTGGGGGGTGTTTCGAGTTCTCACCCTCTAACGTGTGATTTTTAAGCCTAAGTCTAGAAATTTGCAAATTACCATTGTATTCTGAAATAGGGAGTCCCGCGGTTGCGGGGTCAGTTCCTACGAGTCACATTGGTCCCGTGGGAGGTGTTGGTGCCACCCACGGGGTCGTTCGGGGGCTGTTTCGAGTTTTCACCCTCTAACTCTATGTCTTTAAGACTAAGTCGAGAAATATGTAAATTACCATCGTATTCTGAAACTGGGAGTCCCGCGACAGCGGGGTCAGTTCCTACGAGTCATATTGGTCCCATGGGAGGTGTTGGTGCCACCCACCGGCCTGTTCGGAGGCAGTTTCGTGTTTTCACCCTATAACGTCATGTTTTTATGTCTACGTCTAGAAATATGCAAATTAATATCATATTCTCAAATCGGGAGTCCCGCGGCTGTGGGGTCAGTTCTTACGAGTCACACTGGTCCCGTGGGAGTTGTTGGTACCACCCACGGGGCCGTTCGTGGGTGTTTCGAGTTCTCACCCTCTAACGCGATGTTTTTAAGCCTAAGTCTAGAAATTTGCAAATTACCATTGAATTCTCAAACAGGGAGTCCCACGGATGCGGGATTAGTTCGTACGAGTTACATTGGTCCCGTGGGAGGTGTTCGTGCCACCCGGGGTCGTTGTGGGCTGTTTCGACTTTTCACCCTATAAAGCCATGTTTTTAAGCATAAGTCTAGAAATATGGAAATTATCGTCGTATTCTCAAACCGGGAGTCTCGTGGCAGCGGGGTCAGTTCGTACGAGTTACATTGGCCCCATGGGAGGTGTTGGTGCCACCCACGGGGTCGTTCTGGGGCTGTTTCGAGTTTTCAACCACTAACGCCATGTTTTTTAGCCTAAGTTTAGAATTTTGCAAATTACTGTCGTATTCTCAAACCGGGTGTCCCGCGGCTGCTGGATCAGTTCGTACGAGTTACATCGGTCCCGTGGTAGGTGTTGGTGCCACCCACGGGGCCGTTCGGTGGATGTTTCGAGTTTTCATCCTCTAACGCCATGTTTTAAGCCTACGTCTAGAAATATGCAAATTATCATCGTACCCTCAAACCGGGAGTCTCGCGGCAGCGGGGTCAGTTCCTACGAGTTACATTGGTCCCGTGGGAGGTGTTAGTGCCACCCATGGGGCCGTTAGGGGATATTTCGACTTTTGACCATATAACACCATGTTATTAAGCATAAGTCTAGAAATATGGAAATTATTGTCGTATTCTCAAACTGAGAGTCTCGCGGCAGCGGGGTCAGTTCGTACGAGTTACATTGCCCCCGTGGGAGGTGTTGGTGCCACCCACGGGGCCGTTCGGGCGCTGTTTTGTGTTTTCACCCTGTAACGCCATGTTTTTAAACCTAAGTCAAGAAATATGCAAATTAGCATCGTATTCTCTAACCGGGAGTACCGCGGCTGCGGCGTCAGTTCCTACGAGTCATATTGGTCCCGTGGGACGTGTTGGTGCCACCCACGGGGCCATTCGGGGGCTATTTCCAATTTTCACCCTCTAACACTATGTTTTTAAGCCTAAGTTTAAAAATATGCAAATTACCATCGTATTATCAAATCGGGAGTCCCACGGTTGCGGGGTCAGTTCTTACGGGTTACATTGGTCCCGTGGGAGGTGGTTGTGCCACCCACGGTGATGTTCGGGGGATGTTTTGAGTTCTCACCCTCTAACGCCATATTTTTAAGCCTAAGTATATAATTATGCAAATTATCGTTGTATTATCAAACCGGGAGTCCCACGACTGCGGGGAAAGTTCCTACGAGTCACATTGGTCCCATGGTAGGTGTTAGTGCCACCCACGAGCTGTTCGAGGGCTGTTTCCAGTTTTTACCCTCTAACTCCATGTTTTTAAGCGTATGTTTAGAAATATGAAAATTATCATCATATTCTCCAACTCAGAGTCCCGCAGTTGTGGGGTCAGTTCCTACGAGTTACATTGGCCCGTGGGAGGTGTTGGTGCCACCCACGGGGACGTTCAGGGGCTGATTCCAGTTTTCACCATCTAATACAATGTTTTTAAGCCTAAGTTTAGAAATATGAAAATTACCATTGTATTCTCAATTCAAGAGTCCCGCGACTGCGGGGTCAGTACCTTCGAGTTACATTAGTCCCGTGGGAGCTGATGGTGCCACCCACGGTGACGTTCGGGGGCTATTTCGAGTTCTCACCCTCTAATGCCATGTTTTTAAGCCTAAGTCTAGAATCATGCAAATTACAGTCGTATTCTCAAACCGGGAGTCCCGTGGCTGCGGGGTCTGTTCCTACGGGTTACATCAGTCCCCTGTGAGGTGTTGGTGCCACCCACGGGGCCGTTCAGGGGCTGTTTCGAGTTTTCACCCACTAACTCCATATTTTTAACCCTAAATCTAGAAATATGCAAATTATCGTCGTATTCTCAAACCGCGAGTCCCGCGACTGCGCGAAAAGTTCCTACAAGTTACATTACTCTCGTGGGAGGTGTTGGTGCAACCCACAGGGCTGTTCGGGGGCTGTTTCGAGTTTTCACCCTCTAACGCCATGTTTTTAAGCCTAAGTCTAGAAATATGCAAATTAATGTCGTATTCTCAAACCGGGAGTCCCGCGGCTGTGGGGTCAGTTCCTACGAGTCACACTGGTCCCGTGGGAGGTGTTGGTGCCACGCACGGGGACGTTCGGGGGTGTTTCGAGTTCTCACCCTCTAACGTGTGATTTTTAAGCCTAAGTCTAGAAATTTGCAAATTACCATCGTATTCTGAAACAGGGAGTCCCGCGGTTGCGGGGTCAGTTCCTACGAGTCACATTGGTCCCGTGGGAGGTGTTGGTGCCACCCACGGGGTCGTTCGGGGGTTGTTTCGAGTTTTCACCCTCTAACTCTATGTCTTTAAGACTAAGTTGAGAAATATGTAAATTACCATCGTATTCTGAAACTGGGAGTCCCGCGACAGCGGGGTCAGTTCCTACGAGTCATATTGGTCCCATGGGAGGTGTTGGTGCCACCCACCGGCCTGTTCGGAGGCAGTTTCGTGTTTTCACCCTATAACGTCATGTTTTTATGTCTAAGTCTAGAAATATGCAAATTAATATCATATTCTCAAATCGGGAGTCCCGCGGCTGTGGGGTCAGTTCTTACGAGTCACACTGGTCCCGTGGGAGTTGTTGGTACCACCCACGGGGCCGTTCGTGGGTGTTTCGAGTTCTCACCCTCTAACGCGATGTTTTTAAGCCTAAGTCTAGAAATTTGCAAATTACCATTGAATTCTCAAACAGGGAGTCCCGCGGATGCGGGATTAGTTCGTACGAGTTACATTGGTCCCGTGGGAGGTGTTCGTGCCACCCGGGGTCGTTGTGGGCTGTTTCGACTTTTCACCCTATAAAGCCATGTTTTTAAGCATAAGTCTAGAAATATGGAAATTATCGTCGTATTCTCAAACCGGGAGTCTCGTGGCAGCGGGGTCAGTTCGTACGAGTTACATTGGCCCCATGGGAGGTGTTGGTGCCACCCACGGGGTCGTTCTGGGGCTGTTTCGAGTTTTCAACCACTAACGCCATGTTTTTTAGCCTAAGTTTAGAAATATAAAAATTATCTTCGTACCCTTAAACCGGGAGTCCCGCGGCTACGGGGTCAGTTCCTACGAGTTACATTGGTCCCGTTGGAGGTGTTGGTGCCACCCACGGGGCCGTTCTGGGGCTGTTTCGAGTTTTTACCCACTAACGCCATGTTTTAAAGAGTAAGTTTAGAATTTTGCAAATTACCATCGTATTCTCAAATTGGGTGTCCCGCGGAAGCTGGATCAGTTCCTACGAGTCACATCGGTCCCGTGGGAGGTGTTGGTGCCACCCACGGGGCCGTTCGGTGGATGTTTTGAGTTTTCACCCTCTAACGCCATATTTTTTGGCCTATGTTTAGATATATACAAATTACCATCGTACCCTCAAACTGGGAGTCCCGCGGGTGCGGGGTCAGTTCCTACAAGTTACATTGGTCCCGTGGGAGGTGTTAGTGCCACCCATGGTGCCGTTGGGGGCTATTTCGACTTCTGACCATATAACACAATGTTTTTAAGCATAAGTCTAAAAATATAAAAATTATCGTCGTATTCTCAAACCGAGAGTCTCCCGGCAGCGGGGTCAGTTCGTACGAGTCCCATTGGTCCGGTGGGAGGTGTTGGTGCCACCCACGGGGCCGTTCTGGGGCTGTTTCGAGTTTTCACCAACTAACGCCATGTTTTTAAGCCTAAGTTTAAAAATTATCTTTGTACCATTAAACCGGGAGTCCCGCGGCTACGGGGTCAGTTCCTACGAGTTACATTGGTCCCGTGGGAGGTGCTAGTGCCACCCACGGGGCCGTTGGGGGCTATTTCAACTTTTCACCCTATAACACCATGTTTTAAACATAAGTCTAGAAATATGTAAATTATCATCATATTCTCAAATAGAGAGTCTCGCGACAGCGGGGTCAGTTCGTACGAGTTACATTGGCCCCGTGGTAGGTGTTAGTGCCACCCACGGGGCCGTTCGGGCGCTTTTTTCAGTTTTCACCCTGTAACACCATGTTTTTTAACCTAAGTCAAGAAATATGCAAGTTACCATCATATTCTCGAACCGGGAATCCCGCGACTGCGGGGTCAGTTCCTACGAGTCACATTGGTCCCGTGGGACATGTTGGTGCCACCCACGGGGCCGTCGGGGGATGTTTCGAGTTTTCATCCTCTAACGCCATGTTTTTAAAACTAAGTCAAGAAATCTGCAAATTACCATCATATTCTCAAACCGGGATGCCCGCGGCTGCAAGGTCAGTTCTTACGAGTCACATTGGTTCCGTGGGACGTGTTGGTGCCACCCACGGGGACATTCGGGGGCTGTTTTGAGTTTTCACCCTCTAACTCTATGTTTTTTAGACTAGGTCGAGAAATATGCAAATTACCATCGTATTCTGAAACCGAGAGTCCCGCGACTACGGGGTCAGTTCCTACGAGTCACATTGGTCCCATGGGAGGTGTTGGTGCCACCCACAGGCCTGTTCGGGGGATGTTTCCTGTTTTCACCCTATAACGCCATGTTTTTATGCCTAAGTCTAGAAATATGCAAATTAATGTCGTATTCTCAAACCGGGAGTCCCGCGGCTGTGGGGTCAGTTCCTACGAGTCACACTGGTCCCGTGGGAGGTGTTGGTGCCACGCACGGGGACGTTCGGGGGTGTTTCGAGTTCTCACCCTCTAACGTGTGATTTTTAAGCCTAAGTCTAGAAATTTGCAAATTACCATCGTATTCTGAAACAGGGAGTCCCGCGGTTGCGGGGTCAGTTCCTACGAGTCACATTGGTCCCGTGGGAGGTGTTGGTGCCACCCACGGGGTCGTTCGGGGGCTGTTTCGAGTTTTCACCCTCTAACTCTATGTCTTTAAGACTAAGTCGAGAAATATGTAAATTACCATCGTATTCTGAAACTGGGAGTCCCGCGACAGCGGGGTCAGTTCCTACGAGTCATATTGGTCCCATGGGAGGTGTTGGTGCCACCCACCGGCCTGTTCGGAGGCAGTTTCGTGTTTTCACCCTATAACGCCATGTTTTTATGCCTAAGTCTAGAAATATGCAAATTAATGTCATATTCTCAAACCGGGAGTCCCGCGGCTGTGGGGTCAGTTCTTACGAGTCACACTGGTCCCGTGGGAGGTTTTGGTGCCACCCACGGGGCCGCTCGTGGGTGTTTCGAGTTCTCACCCTCTAACGCGATGTTTTTAAGCCTAAGTCTAGAAATTTGCAAATTACCATTGAATTCTCAAACAGGGAGTCCCGCGGCTGCGGGATTAGTTCCTACGAGTTACATTGGTCCCGTGGGAGGTGTTCGTGCCACCGGGGTCGTTGTGGGTTGTTTCGACTTCTCACCCTATAACGCCATGTTTTTAAGCATAAGTCTAGAAATATGGAAATTATCGTCGTATTCTCAAACCGAGAGTCTTGCGGCAGTGGGGTCAGTTTGTACGAGTTACATTGGCCCCGTCGGAGGTGTTGGTGCCACCCACGGGGCCGTTCTGGGGCTGTTTCGAGTTTTCAACCACTAACGCCATGTTTTTTAGCCTAAGTTCAGAAATATAAAAATTATCTTCGTACCCTTAAACCGGGAGTCCCGCGGCTACGGGGTCAGTTCATACGAGTTACATTGGTCCCGTGGGAGGTGTTAGTGCCACCCACGGGGCCGTTGGGGGTTGTTTGGAGTTTTCACCCCTATAACGCCATGTTTTTAAGCCTAAGTCCAGAAATATGCAAATTACCATCGTATTCTCAAACCGAGAGTCCCGCGGCTGCGAGGTCTCTTCCTACGAGTCACATTGGTCCCGTGAGAGGTGTTGGTGCCACACACATGGAGATTCGGGGGGTTTCGAGTTCTCACCGTCTAACGCGATGTTTTTAAGCCTAAGTCTAGAAACTTGCAAATTATGGTCGTATTCTCAAACAGGGATTCCCGCGGCTGCGGGTTAGTTCCTACGAGTTACATTGGTCCCGTTGGAGGTGTTGGTGCCACCCACGGACCCGTTCTGGGGTTGTTTCCAGTTTTCACCCACTAACGCCATGTCTTTAAGAGTAAGTCTAGAATTTTACAAATTACCGTCATATTCTCAAACTGGGTGTCCCACGGCTGCTGGATCAGTTCCTACGAGTCACATCGGTCCCGTGGGAGGTGTTGGTGCCACCCACGGGGCTGTTCGGTGGATGTTTCGAGTTTTCACCCTCTAACGCCATATTTTTTGGCCTATGTTTAGATATATACAAATTACCATCGTACCCTCAAACCGGGAGTCCCGCGGGTGCGGGGTCAGTTCCTACAAGTTACATTGGTCCCGTAGGAGGTGTTAGTGCCACCCACGGGGCCGTTGGGGGCTATTAAGACTTCTGACCATATAACACAATGTTTTTAAGCATAAGTATACAAATATAAAAATTATCGTTGTATTCTCAAACCGAGAGTCTCGCGGCAGCGAGGTCAGTTCCTACGAGTCACATTGGTCCCGTGGGAGGTGTTGGTGCCACCCACGGGGCCGTTCTGGGGCTGTTTCGAGTTTTCACCAACTAACGCCATGTTTTTAAGCCTAATTTAAAAATTAGCATTGTACCATTAAACCGGGAGTCCCGTGGCTACGGGGTCAGTTCCTATGAGTTACATTGGTCCCGTGGGAGGTGTTAGTGCCACCCACGGGGCTGTTGGGGGCTATTTCAACTTTTCACCCTATAACACCATGTTTTAAGCATAAGTTTAGAAATATGTAAATTATCATCATATTCTCAAATCGAGAGTCTCGCAGCAGCGGGGTCAGTTCGTACGAGTTACATTGGCACCGTGGGAGGTGTTGGTGCCACCCAAGGGGCCGTTCGGGCGCGGTTTTCAGTTTTCACCCTGTAACGCCATGTTTTTAAACCTAAGTCAAGAAATATGCAAATTACCATCGTATTCTCAAACCGGGAGTCCCATGGCTACGGGGTCAGTTCCTACGAGTCACATTGGTCCCGTAGGACGTGTTGGTGCCACCCACGGGGCCGTCGGGGGCTGTTTCGAGTTTTCATCCTCAAAGCAATGTTTTTATGACTAAGTCTACAAATATGCAAATTACCATCATATTCTCAAACCGGGAGTCCCGTGACAGCGGGGTTAGTTCCTACGCGTCACATTGGTCCCATTGGGAGGTGTTGGTGCCACCCACGGGCCTATTCAGGTGCTGTTTTGTGTTTTCACCCTATAATACCATGTTTTTAAGCCTAAGTATAGAAATATGCAAATTAATGTCGTATTCTCAAACCGGGAGTCCCGCAGTTGTGGGGTCAGTTCCTACAAGTCACACTGATCTCGTGAGAGGGGTTGGTGCCACCCATGGGGCCGTTTCGGGGGTTATTTCGAGTTTTCACCCTCTAATGCCATGTTTTTAAGCTTAAGTCTATAAATATGAAAATAAGCATCATATTCTCAAACCGTGTGTCCCGCGACTACGGGGTCAGTTCCTACGAGTCACATCGGTCCCGTGGGAGGTGTTGGTGCCACCCACGGGGTCGTTCGGGGGATGTTTCGTGTTTTCACCCTCTGACGCCATATTTTTTAGCCTAAGTTTAGAATTATATAAATTATCATTGTACCCTTAAACCAGGAGTCCCGCGGCTGCGGGGTCAGTTCCTACGAGTTACATTGGTCCCGTGGGAGGTGTTCGTGCCACCCACGGGGCCGTTGGGGGCTGTTTCGACTTTTCACCCTATAACGCCATGTTTTTAAGCCTAGGTCTAGAAATATGCAAATAATAATGTCGTATTCTCAAACCGGGAGTCCCGCAGTTGTGGGGTCAGTTCCTACGAGTCACATTGATCCCGTGGGAGGTGTTGGTGCCACCCACGGGGCCGTTCGGGGGTTGTTTCGAGTTTTCACCCTCTAACGCCATGTTTTTAAGCCTAAGTCCAGAAATATGCAAATTACCATCGTATTCTCAAACCGAGAGTCCCGCGGCTGTGGGGTCACTTCCTACGAGTCACATTGGTCCCGTGGGAGGTGTTGGTGCCACCCACGGTGAAATTCGGGCGGGTTTCGAGTTCTCACCCTCTAACGCGATGTTTTTAAACCTAAGTCTAGAAATTTGCAAATTATGGTCATATTCTCAAACAGTGAGTCCCGCGGCTGCAGGGTTAGTTCCTACGAGTTACATTGGTCCCGTGGGAGGTGTTCGTGCCACCCACGGGGCCGTTCTGGGGTTGTTTCGAGTTTTCCCCCACAAACGCCATGTTTTTAAGCCTAAGTCTAGAATTTTGCAAATTACCATTGTATTCGCAAACCGGGTGTCCCGCGGCTGCGAGGTCAGTTCCTACGAGTCACAGCGGTCCCGTGGGTGGTGTTAGTGCCACCCACGGGGCTGTTCGTGGGATGTTTCGAGTTTTTGCCCTCTAATGCCATATTTTTTAGCCTAAGTTTAGAATTATACAAATTACCGTTGTACCCTCAAATCGGGAGTCCCGCGGCTGAGGGGTCAGTTCTTACGACTCACGTTGGTCCCGTGGGAGGTGTTGGTGCCACCCACGGGGACATTCGGGGGTCTTTCGAGTTCTCACCCTCAAAAATGATGTTTTTAAGCATAAGTCTAGAAATTTGCAAATTATCGTTGTATTCTCAAACAGGGAGTCCCGCGGCTGCGGGATCAATTCCTACGCGTCACATCGGTCCCGTGGGAGGTGTTAGTGCCACCCACGGGGTCGTTGGGGGCTGTTTCGACTTTTCACCCTATAACACCATGTTTATAAGCATAAGTCTAGAAATATGGAAATTATAATCGTATTCTCAAACCGAGAGTATCGCCGCAGTGGGGTGAGTTCGTACGAGTTACGTTGGCCCCGTGGGAGGTGTTGGTGCCACCCACGAGGCCGTTCGGGGGTTGTTTCGAGTTTTCACCTCTAACACCTTGTTTTTAAGCCTAAGTCTTGAATTGTACAAATTACCATCGTATTCTAAAACCAGAAGTCCCGCGGCTGTGGGGTCAGTTGGTACGAGTTACATTGGTCTCGTGGGAGGTGTTGGTGCCACCCACAGGGACGTTCGGGGGTTGTTTCCAGTTTTCACCCGCTAACACCATGTTTTTAAGCCTATGTTTAAAAATATGCAAATTACCATCGTATTCTCAAATTGGAGTCCCACGGCTGCGGGGTCAGTTCCTACGGGTTACATTGGTCCCGTGGGAGGTGTTTGTGCCGCCCAAGGGGACGTTCAGAGGATGTTTTGAGTTCTCACCCTCTAACGCCATGTTTTTAATCCTAAGTCTAGAAATATGCAAATTATCGTCGTATTCCCAAACTGGGAGTCCTGCGTCTACGCGTCCAGTTCATACGAGTTACATTGGTCCCGTGGGAGGTGTTGGTGCCACCCACGGGGACGTTCGGAGGTGTTGGTGCCACCCAAGGGGACGTTCGAGGGCTGTTTCGAGTTCTCACCCTCTAACGCCGTGTTTTTAAGCATAAGTCTAGAATTATAAAAATTACCATCGTATTCTCAGACCGGGAGTTCCACGGCTGCGGGGTCAGTTCTTACGAGTTATATTGGTCCCGTTGGAGGTGTTGGTGCCACCAACGAGGCTGTTCGGAGGCTGTTTCCAGTTTTTACCCTCTAACTCCATGTTTTTAAGCCTATGTTTAGAATTATGCAAATTATCATCGTATTCTCAAACTCGGAGTCCCGCGGCTGTGGGGTCAGTTCCTATGAGTTACATTTGTCCCGTGGGAGGTAGTGGTGCCACCCACGTGGCCGTTCTGGGGCTTTTTCGAGTTTTCACCCTGTAACACCATGTTTTTAAGGCTAAGTCTAGAAATATTCAAATTACCATCATATTTGCAAATCGGGAGTCCCGCGGCTGCCGGTTCAGTTCCTACGAGTTACGTTGGTCCCCTGGGAGGTGATATTCCCACCCACGGTGACGTTCGGTGGCTGTTTCGAGTTCTCACCCTCTAACATCATGTTTTTAAGCTTATGTCTATAAATATGAAAATTACCGTCGTATTCCCAAAGCGAGTGTCACGCGGCTGTGGGGTAAGTTCCTATGAGTCACATTGGTCCCGTGGGGGGTGTTGGTGCCACCCACGGGGCCGTTCGGGGGCAGTTTCAAGTTTTCACCCTCCAACACCATGTTTTTAAACCTAAGTCAAGAAAAATGCAAAATTATCATCGAATTATCAAGCCTGGAGTCCCACGACTGTGGGGTCAGTTCCTACAAGTCACACTTGTCCCGTGAGAGGTGTTGGTTCCACCCACGAGGCCGTTCGAGGGCTGTTTTGTGTTTTCTTCCTCTAACGCCATTTTTTAACCCTAAGTCAAGAAATATGCAAATTACAGTCGTATTCTCAAACCGAGAGTCCCGCGGCTGCGGGGTCAGTTCCTACGAGTCACATTGGTCCCGCGGGAGGTGTTGGTGCCATTCACGAGGCCGTTCGGGGAATGTTTCGAGTTTTCACCCTCTAATGCCATATTTTTAGCTTAGGTTTAAAAATATATAAATTACCATCGTACCCTCAAACCGGTAGTCCTGCGGCTGCGGGTTCAGTTCCTACAAGTTCATTGGTCCCGTGGGAGGTGTTGGTACCACCCACGGGGCCGTTGGGGGCTGTTTTGACTTTTCACCCTATAATGCCATGTTTTTAAGCATAAGTCTAGAAATATGGAAATTATCGTTGTATTCTCAAACCTGGAGTCTCGCGGCAGCGGGGTCAGTTCGTAAGAGTTACATTGGTCCTGTGGGAGGTGTTGGTGCCACCCACGGGGCCGTTCGGGGGTTGTTTCCACTTTTCACCCTCTAACGCCATGTTTTTATTAAATCTAGAAATATGCAAATTACCCTCGTATTCTAACACCGGGAGTCCCGCAGGTGTGGGGTCAATTCCTTCAAGTTACATTGGTCCCATGAAAAGTGTTGGTGCCACTCACGGGGACGTTCGGGGGATGTTTTGAGTTCTCACCCTCTAACGCCATGTTTTTAAGCCTAAGTCTAGAAATATGCAAATTATTGGCGTATTCTCAAACCGGGAGTGCCGCGGCTGCGCTGCCATTTCCTACAAGTTGCATTGGATCCGTGGGAGGTGTTGGTGCCGCCCAGGGGGCCGTTCGGGGGTTGTTTGTAGTTTTCACCCTCTAACGCCATGTTTTTAAGCCTAAGTCTAGAAATATGAAAATTACCATCGTATTCTCAAATTGGTAGTCCCGCGACTGCGGGGTCAGTTCGTACGAGTTACATTGGTCACGTGGGAGGTGTTAGTACCACCCACGGGGACGTTCGGTGGCTTTTCGAGTTTTCACCCTCTAACGACATGTTTTTAAGCCTAAGTCTAGAAATATGTAAATTACCGTCGTACTCTAAAATCGGGAGTCCCGTGGCTACGGACTCAGTTCCTAGGAGTTACATTGGTCCCGTGGGAGGTGTTGGTGCCACCCACGGGGCCGTTCGGGGGTTGTTTTGAGTTTTCACCCACTAACGACATGTTTTTAAGCCTATGTCTAGAATTATGTAAATTACCATCATATTCTCAAACTGGGAGTCCCGCGACTGCGGGGTCAGTTCCGACGAGTCACATCGGTCCCGTGGAAGGTGTTGGTGCCAACCACGGGGTCGTTCGGGGGATGTTTTGAGTTTTCATCCTCTAACGGTATATTTTTTTCCTATGTATTGAAATTTGTAAATTATCGCAGTATTCTTAAAATGGGAGTCCCGCGGCAGCGGGGTCAGTTCCTACGAGTCACATCGGTCCCATGGGAGGTGTTGGTGCCACCCACGTGGCCGTTCGGGGGCTATTTCAATTTTTCACCCTCTAACGCACTATTTTTTTAAAATCTAGAAATATACAAATTGCCATCGTATGCTCAAACCAAGAGTCTCGCAGCTGCGGGGTCAGTTCCTTTGAGTTCCATTGGTCCCATGAAAGGTGTTGGGGCCACCCACGGGGACGTTCGGGGGCTATTTCGAGTTCTCAACCTCTAATGCCATGTTTTTATGCCTAAGTCCAGAAATATGAAAATTATCATTGTATTCTCAAACCGAGAGTCCCGTGGCTGCGTGGCCAGTTCCTACGAGTTACATTGGTCCCGTGGGAGGTGTTGGTGCCACCCACGTGGCCGTTAGGGGGCTATTTCGATTTTTCACCCTCTAACGCCATGGTTTTAAGCCTAAGTCCATAAATATGCAAATTATCATCATATTCCCCAACAAGGAGTCCCACGGCTGGGGGGGCAGTTCGTACGAGTTACATTGGTCCTGTGGGAGGTGTTGGTGCCATCCACGGGGCTGTTCGGTGGCTGTTTTGTGTTTTCACCCACTAACGCCATGATTTTAAGCGTAAGTCTAGAATTATGCAAATTACCCTCATATTCTCAAATCGGTAGTCCCACGACTGCGGGGTCAGTTCGTACGAATTACATCAGTCCCGTGGGAGGTGTTGGTACCACCCCCGGGGCCGTTTGGGGGATGTTTCGAGTTTTCACCCTCAAATGCCATATTTTTTAGCCTTTGTCTAGAAATAAGCAAATTAACGTCATATTCTCAAACCGGGAGTCCCGCGGCTACGGGGCAGTTCCTACGAGTCACATCGGTCCCGTACGAGGTGTTGGTGCCACCCACGGGGCCGTTCGGGGGATGTTTCGAGTTTTCACCCTCTAACGCCATATTTATTTTTTTCCTAAATTAAGAAATTTTCAGATTACCATCGCCCTCAAACCGGGAGTCTCGCGGCTGCGGGGTCAGTTCCTAGGAGTTACATTAGTTTCGTGGGAGGTGTTGGTGCCACCCACGGGGCCGTTGGGGGATGTTTCGAGTTTTCACCCTATAACACTATGTTTTTAAACATAAGTCTAGAAATATGCTAATTATCATCGTATTCTAAAACCGAGAGTCCCGCGGCAGTGGGGTCAGTTCCTTCGAGTTATATTGGTCCCGTGGGAGGTGTTGGTGCCACCCACGGGGCCGTTTGGGGGTTGTTTCGAGTTTTCACCCTCTAATGCCATGTTTTTCTTAAAGCTAGAAATAAGCAAATTACCATCGTATTCTCAAATCGGGAGTCCCGCGGCCGTTACATTTGTCCCGTGGGAGGTGTTGGTGCCACCCACGGGGCCGTTCGGGGATGTTTCCAGTTTTCACCCTCTAACGCCACATTTTTTAGCCTAAGTCTAGAAATATGCAAATTACCGTCGTATCTCTCAAACCGGGAGTCCCGCGAATACGGGGTCAGTTCCTACGAATTACATTTGTCCCGTGGGAGGTGTTGGTGCCACCCACGGGGCCGTTCAGGGGCGGTTTCCCGTTTCCACCCTCTAACGCCATGTTTTTAAGCCTAAGTCTAGAAATATTCAAATTATCTTCGTATTCTCAAACAGGGAGTCCCGCAGCTGCGGGGTCAGTTCCTACGAGTTACATTGGTCCTGTGGGAGGTGTTGGTGCCACCCACAGGGCTGTTCGGGGGTTGTTTCTAGTTTTCACCATCAGACGCCATGTTTTTTAGCCTAAGTCTAGAAATATACAAATTAGCGTCATACGCTCAAACCGGGAGTCCCGTGGCTGCGGGGTCAGTTCCTACGAGTTACATTGGTCCCGTGGGAGGTGTTGGTGCCAACTACGGGGCCGTTTGGGGGTAATTTCAAGTTTCCCCCCTCTAACGCCATATTTTTTGAAATCTAGAAATATACAAATTGCCGTCGTATGCTCAAACTGGGAGTGTCGTAGCTGCGGGGTCAGTTTGTTCGAGTTACATTGGTCCTGTGAAAGGTGTTGGTGCCACACACAGGGACGTTCGAGGGCTATTTCGAGTTCTCACCCTCTAATTCCATGTTTTTAAGCCTAAGTCTATAAATATGCAAATTATCATTATATTCTCAAACCGGGAGTCCCGTGGCTGCGCGACCAGTTCCAACGAGTTACATTGGTCCCGTGGGAGGTGTTGGTGCCACCCACGTGGCCGTTAGGGGGCTATTTCGATTTTTCACACTCTAATGCCATGTTTTTAAGCCTAAGTCCATAAATATGAAAATTATCATCGTATTCCCAAACAGGGAGTCCCACGGCTGTGGGGCCAGTTCCTACGAGTTACATCGGTCCTATGGGAGGTGTTGGTGCCACCCACGGGGTCGTTCGGTGGTTGTTTTGAGTTTTCACCCATTAACGCCATGTTTTTAAGCCTAAGTCTAAAATTATAAAAATTACCATTGTATTCTCAAATTGGGAGTCCCACGACTGCGGGGTCAGTTCCTACGAATCCCATCGGTCCCGTGGGAGGTGTTGGTGCCACCCACGGGGCCGTTTGCGGGATGTTTCGAGTTTTCAACCACAAATGCCATATTTTTGGCCTATGTCTAGAAATAAGTAAATTACCGTCGTATTCTCAAACCAGGAGTCCCGCGGCTGCGGGGGTAGTTACTACGAGTCACATCGGTCCCGTGGGAGTTGTTGGTGCCACCCACGGGGTCGTTCGGGGGTTGTTTCGAGATTTCACCCTCTAACGCCATATTTTTTAGCATAAGTCAAGAAATTTGCAAATTACCATCGTACCCTCAAACCGGGAGTCCCGCGGCTGTGGGGTCAGTTCCTAGGAGATACATTGGTTCCGTGGGAGGTGTTGGTGCCACCCACGGGGCCGTTGGGGGATGTTTCGAGTTTTCACCCTATAAGGCCATGTTTTTAAGCATAAGTCTAGAAATATGCTAATTATCATTGTATTCTCAAATTGAGAGTCCCGCGGCAGTGGGGTCAAATCCTTCGATTTACATTGGCCTCGTGGGAGGTGATGGTGCCACCCACGGGGCCGTTCGGGGGTTGTTTCGAGTTTTCACCCTCTAACGCCATGTTTTTCTTAAAGCTAGAAATATGCAAGTTACCGTCGTATTCTCAAACCATGAGTCCCGCGGATGCGTGGCCAGTTCCTATGAGTTACATTGGTCCCGTGGGAGGTGTTGGTTCCACCCACAGGGCCGTTCGGGGGCTGTTTCGAGTTTTCACCCTCTAACTCCATGTTTTTAAGCCTAAGTCTAGAAATATACAAATTACAGTCGTATTCTCAAACTGGGAGTCCCGCGGATGCGGGGTCAGTTCCTTCGAGTTACATTGGTCTCGTGGGGGGTGTTGGTGCCACCCACGGGGCCGTTCGGGGGTTGTTTCGAGTTTTCACCCTCTAACGCCATGTTTTTCTTATAGCTAGAAATATGCAAGTTATCGTCGTATTATCAAACCATGAACCCCGCGGCTGCGTGGCCAGTTCCTATGAGTTACATTGGTCCCATGGGAGGTGTTGGTTCAACCCACAGGGCCGTTCGGGGGCTGTTTCGAGTTTTCACCCTCTAACGTCATGTTTTTAAGCCTAAGTCTAGAAATATACAAATTACAGTCGTATTCTCACCAGTTACATTGGTCCCGTGGGAGGTGTTGGTGCCAAGCACGGGGACGTTCGGTGGCTATTTCGAGTTTTCAACCTCTAATGCTATATTTTTCTGAAATCTAGAAATATACAAATTGCCGTCGTATTCTCAAACCGGGAGTCTCATAACTGGGGGGTCAGTTCCTTCGAGTTACATTGGTCCCGTGAAAGGTGTTGGTGCCACCGACCGGGCCGTTCGGGGGCTAATTCGAGTTCTCACCCTCTAACGCCATGTCTTTAAGCCTAAGTTCATAAATATGCAAATTATCGTCGTATTCCCAAACAGGGAGTCCCACGGCTGTGGGTCTAGTTCCTATGAGTTAAATTGGTCCTGTAGGAGGTGTTGGTGCCACCCACGGGGCCGTTCGGTGGCTGTTTGGAGTTTTCACCCCCTAACGCCATGTTTTTAAGCCTAAGTCTAGAATTATGCAAATTTCCATCATATTCTAAAACCGGGAGTCCCATGACTGTGGGTCAGTTCCTACGAATCACATCGGTCCCGTGGGAGGTGTTGGTGCCACCCACGGGGCCGTTTGGGGGATGTTTCGAGTTTTCACCCTAAAACGCCATATTTTTTAACCTAAGTCAAGAAATAAGAAAATTACCGTCGTATTCTCAAAATGGGAGTCCCGCGACTGTGGGGTTACTTCCTAGGAGTTACATTGGTTCCGTGGGAGATGTTGGTGCCACCCACGGGGCCGTTAGGGGATGTTTCGAGTTTTCACCCTATAACGCCATGTTTTTAAGCATAAGTCTAGAATTATGCTAATTATCATTGTATTCTCAAACCGAGAGTCCCGCGGAGGTGGGGTCCATTTCTTCGAGTTACATTGGTACCGTGGGAGGTGTTGGTGCCACCCACGGGGCCGTTCGGGGGTTGTTTCGAGTTTTCACCCTCTAACGCCATGTTTTTCCTAAAGCTAGAAATATGCAAATTACCATCGTATTCTTAAACCAGGAGTCATGCGGCTGCGTGGCCAGTTCCTACCACTTACATTGGTCCCGCGGGAGGTGTTGGTGCCACCCACAGGGACGTTCGGGGGTTGTTTCGAGTTTCACCCTCTAATGCCATGTTTTTAAGCTTAAGTCTAGAAATATACAAATTACACTCATATTATCAAACTGGGAGCCCCGCGGCTGCGAGGTCAGTTCCTATAAGTCACATTGGTCCCGTGGAAGTTGTTGGTACCACCCACGGAGCCGTTCGGGTGCTGTTTCGAGTTTTCACGATCTAACGCCATATTTTTTATTCTAGGTCCAGAAATATGCAAATTACCATCGTAGTCTAAAACCGGGAGTCTCGCGGCTGCGGGGTCAATTCCTACGAGTTACATTGGTCCCGTGGGAAGTGTTGGTGCCAACCACTGGGCCGTTCGGGGGCTATTTCGAGTTTTCACCCTCTAACGCCATATATTTCTAAAATCTAAAAATATATAAATTGCCATCGTATTCTCAAACCGGGAGTCTCGGAAATGCGGGGTCAGTTCCTCCGAGTTACGTTGGGCCCGTGAAAGGTGGTGGTGCCACCCACGGGGACGTTCGGGGGATATTTCCAGTCTCACCCTCTAATGCCATGTTTTTAAGCCTAAGTCTAGAAATATGCAAATTATCATCGTATTCTCAAATCGGGAGTCTCGTGGCTGCGCGGTCAGTTCCTACGAGTTACATTGGTCCCGTGGGAGGTGTTGGTGCCACCCACGGGGCCGTTAGGGGGCTATTTCGATTTTTCACCCTCTAACGCCTTGTTTTTAAGCCTAAGTCCATAAATATGCAAATTATCGTCGTATTCCCAAACAGGTAGTCCCACGGCTATGGGGCCAGTTCCTACGAGTTACATTGGTCCCGTGGGAGGTGTTGGTGCCACCCACGAGGCCGTTCGGTGGCTGTTTCAAGTTTTCATCCACTAACGCCGTGTTTTTAAGCCTATGTCTAGAAATATGCAAATTACCATCGTACTCTCAGACTGGGAGTCCCGCGGCTGCAGGGGTTAGTTCCTACGAGTTACATTGGTCCTATGGGAGGTGTTGGTTCCACCCACGCGGCCGTTCGAGGGTTATTTCGAGTTTTCACCCTCTAACGCCATATTTTTTAGTTTAAGTATAGGAATATGCAAATTACCATCGTACTCCCATGCCGGGAGTCCCATGACTGCGGGGTCAGTTCCTACGAGTTACATTGGTCCCGTCGGAGGTGTTGGTGCAACCCAAGGGGCCGTTTGGGACCTGTTTCTAGTTTTTACCCACTAACGCCATGTTTTTAAGCCTAAGTCACGAAATATACAAATTATCGTCGTATTCTCAAACCGGGAATCCCGCGGCTGGGCGGTCTTTTCCTACGAGTCACATTGGTCCCGTGGGAGGTATTGATGCAACCCACGGGGCCGTTCGGGGATGTTTCGAGTTCTCACCCTCTAACGGCATGTTTTTAAGGCTAAGTCTAGAAATAAGCAAATTATCATCGTATTCACAAACAGGGAGTCCCACGGCTGCGGGGTTAGTTTCTACGAGTTACATTGGTCCCGTGGGAGGTGTTGGTGCCAACCACGGGGCCGTTTCGTGTTTTCACCATCTAACACCATATTTTTCTGAAATCTAAAAATATCCAAATTACCGTCGTATTCTCAAACCGGGAGTCCCGCGGCTGCGGGGTCAGTTCCTACGAGTTACATTGGTCTCGCAAAAGGTGTTAGTGCCACCCACGGGGACGTTCGGGGGCTTTTTCGAGTTCTCACCCTCTAATGCCATGTTTTTAAGCCTAAGTGAAGAAATATACAAATTATCATCGTATTCTCAAACCGGGAGTCCCGTGGCTACGCGGCCAGTTCCTACGAGTTACATTGGTCCCGTGGTAGGTTTTGGTGCCACCCACAGGGCCGTTCGGGGGATGTTTGGGGTGTTCACCCTCTAATGCTATGTTTTTAAGCCTAAGTCTAGAAATATGCAAATTATCGTACTATTCTCAAACATGGAGTCCCACGGCTGCGGGGGTAGTTCCAACGAGTCACATCGGTCCCGTGAGAGGTGTTGGTGCTACCCGCGGGGCCGTTCGTGGGAGGTTTAGAGTTTTCACCCTCTAACGCCATGTTTTTTAGCCTAAGTCTAGAAATATGAAAATTACCGTCATACTCTCAAACTGGGAGTCCTGCGGCAGCGGGGTCAGTTCCTACGAGTCACATCGGTCCCGTGGGAGGTGTTGGTGCCACCCACATGGCCGTTCGGGGAATGTTTCTAGTTTTCACCCTCTAATGCAATATTTTTTAACCTAAGTCTAGAAATATGTAAATTACCGTCAGATTCTCAAACCAGGAGTCCCACGGCTGCGGGGTCAATTCCTACTAATTACATTGGTCCCGTGGAAGGTGTTGGTGCCACCCACGTGGATGTTCGGGGGCTATTTCGAGTTCTCACCCTCTAACGCCATGTTTTTCTCAAATCTAGACATACGCAAATTATCATCATATTCTCAAACCGGGAGTCCCGCGGCTACGCGGCCCGTTCCTACGAGTCACATTGTTTCCGTGGGAGGTGTTGGTGCCACCCGCAGGGCCGTTCGGGGGCTGTTTTGAGTTTTCACCCTCTAACACCATGTTTTTAAGCTTAAGTCTAGAAATATACAAATTACGGTCGTAATCTCAAAATGGGAGTCCCGAGGCTGCGGGATCAGTTCCTACAAGTCACATTGGTCCCGCGAAAGGTGTTGGTGCCACCCACGGGGCCGTTCGGGGCCTGTTTCAGGTTTTCACCCTCTAACACCATATTTTTTAGCCTATGTCTAGAAATATGCAAATTACCATCGTACTCTCAAATCGGGAGTGCTGCGGATGCGGGGTCAGTTCCTACGAGTTACATTGGTCTCGTGGGAGGTGTTGTTGCCAACCACGGGGCCGTTCCAGGGATGTTTCTAGTTTTCACCCTCTAACGCCATGTTTTTCTGAAATCTAGAAATATGCAAATTATCGTCATATTCTCAAACCGAGAGTCCCGCGGCTACGGGGTCAGTTCTTTCGAGTTATATTGGACCCGTGAAAGGTGTTGGTGCCACCCACAGGGACGTTCAGTGGCTGTTTCGAATTCTCACCCTCTAACGCCATGTTTGTAAGCCTAAGTATAGAAATATGCAAATCATCATCGTATTCTCAAACCGGGAGTCCCGTGGCTGCGCGGCCAGTTCCTATGAGTTACATTGGTCCCGTGGGATGTGTTAGTGCCACCCACGGGGCCGTTCGGGGGCCATTTCGAGTTTTCACCCTCTAACGCCATATTTTTAAGCCTAAGTCTAAAAATATGCAAATTATCGTCCTATTCTCAAATAGGGAGTCCCATGGCTGCGGGGGCAGTTCCAACGTGTCACATCGGTCCCGTGAGGTGTTGGTTCTACCCGCGGGGCCGTTCGTGGGAGGTTTAGAGTTTTTACCCTCTAACGCAATGTTTTTTAGCCTAAGTCTAGAAATATGAAAAGTACCATCATACTCTCAAACTGGGAGTCCTGCGGCAGCGGGGTCAGTTCCTACGAGTCACATCGGTCCCGTGGGAGGTGTTGGTGCCACCCACGTGGCCGTTCGGGGAATGTTTCTAGTTTTCACCCTCTAATGCAATATTTTTTAACCTAAGTCTAGAAATATGTAAATTACCGTCATATTCTCAAACCAGGAGTCCCACAGCTGCGGGGTCAGTTCCTACTAATTACATTGGTCCCGTGGAAGGTGTTTGATATGCCCCAAGTGTGACCTCGGCCTAGAGACATAAACCTCGGCCGAGATGATAGCCGAGATGTTGACCGACCCTGGATAAGCTATGGGCCCACGATATCAGCCCTCGGCCTTAGTAAGGTTGGCCCAGGCCGACACTATCACCTATATCTCCAATGGACACTACGCGCATCACGGTCATCAACAGTATCCTCATATACCTGGGTATGGAAACCTCGGCCGAGTTGAGGCTGAGGTGATAAGAAGCCTTAGTAACCTTCTATATGGAATC
Source organism: Sambucus nigra (assembly GCA_949130495.1). NCBI lineage: Eukaryota > Viridiplantae > Streptophyta > Magnoliopsida > Dipsacales > Adoxaceae > Sambucus > Sambucus nigra. The sequence goes on along the minus strand of OX422215.1, from coordinate 163,944,167 downwards.
AGCCTAACCTCGGCTGATGTCGACCCCAACAAACTGTCTCTGCTGAGGTCAGGCCGAGCCTCCCTATTGTACATCTCGAATCGGGTATATATCAAGCCTTTACAGCTCGTCCTCACCCAGGCCGAGGTCATGTAGCAATGTGGCAACCGAGCACCTATTGACATTTGGATAAGGACACGTGGGCACAAATCAGTTGTTACAAGATTATTCTCCACACGCGAGGAGAATATTTCATCATCATTCCATACATGTGACATTGACAGGTGGCTCCCTCCTATTGGTGAGGCTAACACACATGTGCATGCTGCATGCATAGGGGGTACATTACACCCCCCAGGTACTATATATAGAGGTCATCATCTACCTTGCAAAGGATCCAGAATCAGTAACCCTAACTGAAACTCTGTTCAAATACACAGTAGAGAGAGAAAGCTTGAGAGATTTTATCCATTTCCATTAGAGACCTCATATAGTGATATACATCATACACTTGCACAATGGACGTAGGCCAAATTGGCTGAACCACTTACATATTGGTGTTGGTTCCTCTTCTCCTCATCTCCTTCTATTATATGTGTGTATGTTCCTATGCTGTCATTGTTGATAATAAATTGAGCTCTTAAACACCTTGAAGGGTGGTGCTATTTCCAGCATCATCATTTTGGTGCCGTCTGTGGGAACGAGAGGCTATTCCCTCCTCCTCTTTAGCTTAATCTCGCCGGAGACTCTGGTGGTGAACCAGGCATCACCCATTGTGTGGAGCTGTTTCACCATTGATAGAGGTCCTGTAAGGTACTAAGCTCACTTGTCACCCAAGCTCTTTATTATTAACACATGGCACCCGAATTACCGCCGCCTCTTTCGCCACTAGGAGGAGGGCCTAGTTCTAGCCAGGCACCGCCTCAGTCCGAAATAGCGAAGTGGCTGCAGCTTTAAAATCTTTTGCTGCGACACAGCAGGCAATGAAGGAGCAATTCGAATAGCTCATCCAGACTATGATGAGCCCACCAGGAGTCTCGCCGAATATGATCACTCCGGCGGCTGTGCAGTCCCATACAAGTGCCAGGGGACCACCGCACGCACCCATCAAGGATCAGCCTACGCCCCAACGGAGAAGGGACATTGCTGACCCCAGGCGCTTACGCCTGGGGAGGGAAGAAACCCTTGCCCGGAGGACAAGTATAATGATCTAGAGGTGGATGAGTCCCCGGAAGACTGTTGGGAGCCGTATGAGGTGTCGAATAATAAAGTACGACCCCTTCGGCAGAGTCAAGGATGTGTCGGCCGAAGAGATGAAGAGGATCAAAAGAGAGGGCCATCTTTCGATCTGCTGAGCAGAGGATCAACCTTTGAAAGGTTGGGTCCAGTGAATGACCTAAGACACAGATTATCCAGGTCCAGGAGTGCTGTCATCTCGTAAAGAGGGGACAGACCAGGTCGGCCTGACCAACGCTGACCCTGTGATAGAAGAGGCAAAGAGCAGGAAGAGGTCAATAGCCGACGCTGCGTCGCAGTGGGGGAACCCTCGATTCATCCGATCGAAGTGGCTGGGAACATCCTCAGCCAGGTCGAGGGCGGAAGACCATGGAACGACTCCATCCAGCACCTCGAGGAGAAGATAGGAGACTTCATCAAAAGTAGAGACCCATTGTGAAGGGGTTACTCATAGGGCTCACCGTTTGTGGTTAGGATAGTAAGCTTCCCAACCCCAGCTAAGTTCAAGCCTCTTGTGGTGTCTCCCAAGTATGATGGCAACACCAACCCAGTACACCACATAGAGATGTATCAATCAATGGCGGACATCTACTCCATTCCTGATGAGATGAAGTGCAGGGCCTTCTCTGGGACCCTGACAGGGGCAGCACACAGCTGGTTTACCTCCCTTCCAAAAAACTCTATTAAGAATTTTAAAGGCTTAGATGAATGGTTCATCCATAACTTATGCTTTGGGATGAGACCCCAAAAGAAGACCACTCACCTGCTGTATGTCAAGAAGGGCAAGGATGAGAGCTTAAGGGACTACATTTCCAGGTTCAACAAAGAGAAGTTGGAGGTTGAGGACTATGAAGAGAATATATCCATGACCGCCCTCATAGGAAGTCTACAGAAAGGGAAGCTGCTATGGAAGCTGGCGAAAGATCCCCCAAGGTCCATGGCGGAACTCTTGGCAACCACGGGGAAAGTAATGAATGCGGAAGAGGCAATGGCCGCCAAATATGACGATGAGAATCGCGGTAGCAGTGGAAAGTACTAGAAGAAGAAAGACGGGAAGAAGAGATCGGGTGATGACAAGTTCGCCCACTATACTCCTTTGACTGTGAGCTGTGAACACATCCTCAATGAGATTAAGAATGACAGAACCCTGAGGTGGCCAGAAAAACTGAAGGCCCCACCACATAAGAGGAACAAAAAACCTATGCTGTGAGTTTCACCAAGATCATGGTCACGTCACAGATAGATGCTTCGCTTTAAAAGATGAGATTGAAAAGATGCAAAAATCTTGAAAGCTGAGGAAATATGTGGATGGTAAGGCTCCAAGGGGTGTAAGAGATGAACCCAAGAAAAGAAGAAATGACAGATGTCGTGACATCCCAGCACGAAGGGACGATGACTCAGAAGATGATGACGAAGATGATCCTGACCTTCCACCAAAGGACGATAACAAACCGGTGAAGAGGGTTGGTATGATTTCTTTCGGCATTGTCACAATATGCGGAGGATTGGCAGGTGGTGGATCTGAGGTGGCCGATAGGAAGGCCAATGTGGCAGAGGCCAAATCAGTGACCAAGTTTGAGGTTGTGAATCTAACGTCTTCCGACACGGTGCAGAAGAGGAAGAAGGTGGATATGAACACCCTCTTGGTCGGGTTCTCAAGACTCGACTTCAGAGACATCTTGGCCCCCAATGATGACCCCTTGGTCATAATGACAAGGGTGCACGGATGTGAGGTACAAAGGATCCTTGTAGATGGGGGAAGTTCCGCAGATGTGATGTTTTGGCCATGCTTCAGGAGCTTGGGTCTTAGTAGAGAAAGACTAGTACCTTATCACTACCCCCTGATAGGCTTCAGTGGGGAGAAGGTTCACCCCTTGGGCATGTATGATATGGATGTACGAATGGGTGCTGAGTGGCCTAAGAGGTTAACCAGGAAGATTAATTTCTTCATGATGGACGAGAGTGTCTTCTCGGCCTATAACCTCATGTTAGGAAGGGTGGCCCTTAAGGAGTTCGAGGCTGTGCCATCAACGGTTCACCAGATGCTAAAATTCCCGACCCCCTATGGGGTAGGGGAAGTGAGAGGTGACCAGACCATAGCTCGAGAATGTTACTTCAACTCGACCGAAGAGAGAGAGGCCCATAAGAGGGCAACCACCACCTATAGCATTGATACTCTTGATCTAAGAGATGAGACGAAGTTGAAGAAGGGAGAGGCCGTGGAAGAGGTAGAGTCCATCGTCCTCAATGAGGGCGAACCGGAAATATCCGTCCAGGTTGGCAAGGCCCTTAAATCAGAAGTCAAGGAAGAGCTGATAAACTTCCTCATGAGGAGGCAGAGTGTCTTCCCTTGGAGCCACGCAGACATGCCTGGCATCGACCCAGAGGTGATGAGTCACAAGCTCAATGTAAACAAAGAAGCCAAGCCTATTAAGCAAATATGAAGAGTCTACTCCAGGGAGAATTATGATGTCATCTGGGAAGAGGTTAAAAAATTAGAAGAGGCTGAATTTAGAAGAGAAGTCACGTATCCAGAGTGGATATCAAATGCAGTCATCGTGCCCAAAGCCAATGGGAAGTGGAGAATGTATGTCGATTTCACTGACCTAAACAGGTCTTGTCCAAAAGACAGCTATCCCTTACCTCGGATAGATCAGATGGTGGATGCCACAGCAGGACATGAGCTCATGAGCTTCATGGATGCGTATACAGGCTATAACCAAATCTTCATGGATGCGTAAGACTCGGAGAAGATAGCCTTCATTACCGACAAAGGGACGTACTACTACAAGGTAATGCCCTTTGGTCTGAAAAATGTTGGGGCAACGTACCAACATCTTGTAAATAAGATGTTTAAAGAGCAAATAGGTAAGACTATGGAGGTGTATGTAGATGATATGCTAACAAAAAGTTTGAAAACTTACACCGATGTAGCAGACCTTGAGAAGACCTTCGATGTTATAGACTCATACAGAATGAAGCTCAATCCGGCAAAATGTGTCTTCGGAGTAGGAGCTGGGAAATTCCTAGGATTTATCATCAACCAATGGGGGATTGAAGTGAACCCGTATAAAATCAAGGCATTGCTTGACATGAAGACTCCTAGGAGTATCAAGGATGTCCAAAGACTCACAGGGAGAGTGGCTGCACTTAACAGATTTGTCTCTAGGGCAACGGATAAGTCTCTTCCATTCTTTAAAGTTCTAAGAAAGGCCTTCCAATGGGACGAAGAGTGTGAGAAAGCCTTCAATCAACTCAAGTCTTACTTAGGGTCACCCTTATTGTTATCTCGACCCATCATAGGAGAGAAGCTGTATGTATACCTGGCAGTCTCTGAGTCAGCCATCAGCGCAACTATATTAAGGGAAGATGATGGGATCCAAAGTCCTGTGTATTTCAACAGTAAGGCCCTTCAAGGGGCTGAGCAAAATTATCCACGCATGGAAAATTTGGCCTATGCTCTGATACATGCCTCAAGCAAAATGAAGCCTTACTTCCAAGCTCACACCATGGTAGTCCTCACCGACTCCCCACTAAGGCAGGTCATGCATAAACCCGAGAAATCTGGGAGGTTGATGACCTGGACCATTTAGCTAGTGGAGTACGATCTTACCTACCAGTCTAAGGCAGTCATCAAAGGGCAGGCCGTCGCAGACTTTGTTGCAGAATTCACATGGGAAGAGACCGAGACAGGGAAATGCCTGGGAGAAGAAGAGACGAACAACGGTGTCTTCTGAAATTTAGAAGAGATGACACCGAACGTATTCGAAAATCAGGAAGAGGTCACCACAATTAAGTCCCAGAGCAGAGTGGAAGAAAATGAAGAGTATCGGTACCTCTTCAAAAAAGAAGTCATGACAGAAGGGGTCTTCTCATCAGATACAGACATCTGGAGCCTCTTCGTTGATGGTTCTTCCTGCGATAGAGAAAGTGGTGCGGGGATGATACTCTCCGCTCCAGATGGCGCCAACATTGAATACTCCCTTAGATTCAACTTCCAGGCCTCAAACAACGAGTCCGAATATGAGGCCATGATAGCAGGTCTCTTATTGGCAAAAACTGTTCGTGTAAAGCGACTCCTACTCCACAACGACTCCAGGTAAGTTGTTAATCAAGTACTGGGAGTCTATGACGCAAAACATGAAAGGATGGAGAAGTATCTGTAGAGAGTGAGAAAAATGTTGGAATACTTTGAAGAGGCAAAATTGAAGAGAGTGCCTCGGCAGAATAACAACCACACAGATGTATTGGCAAGGCTAGCCTCGGCAATGAAGACAGATGTTAGAAGGACTATCCCGATCGAGATCTTAGGAAAGGCAACCATCGAAGAAGAAGAGGTGTGCAACCCTTGTCACAATTTGAACCCTGGGGACTCATGGATTGACCCTCTCGTCAGATATATTAGACAGGGAGAGCTACCAGAGTCCAAGTCGGAGAGGAAAAAATTGAGGTATAGGGCTGCCAAGTTCACAGTGATAGGAGACGTCTTGTACAAAAAGGGATTTCTTTTACCCTTCTCAGGTGTGTACATCCCGCGAAAGTTGTTCAGGTCTTACAGGAGGTTCATGAGGGTTCTTACTCCAGCCACATAGGAGGAAGACCCTTGGCCAAAAGAATCATCACACAGGGATACTGGTGGCCAACCTTGTCTAAGGACGATGCAACCTACGTGAAGAGGTGTGATAAATGTCAAAGATTCGCAACCATTCCTCACCAACCTCCTCAGCCTATGACGTCAATCACCTCTCCATAGCCATTTGCGATATGGGGGATCGACTTAGTAGGACCCCTACCAAGAGATGCTAACAATTGTAGATTCTTGATAGTTGCCATCGATTATTTCTTGAAATGGGTGGAGGCAGAGCCGATGATAACGATCACAGAGAAGAAGACCTTTCAGTTCATCTAGAAGAACATCATATGCAGATACTGCCTCCCAAACACACTCATCTCAGACAATGGGACTCTGTTCAAGAACTCTTCTATAGAAAAGTACTGCCTAAGAGTTGGGATAAAGTAGTTCTTCTCATCTCCTGGCCGGCCTCAGGCGAACGGTCAGACTGAGGTTACGAATAGAATAATCCTTGATGGGGTCAAGAAGAGGTTGGAAGATGCGAAGGGGAGATGGACTGAAGAGGTCTACGATGTACTATGGGCCTACAGAACAATGGCTAGGACTCCTACAGGAGAACCCCCATTCATGCTAGCATATGGTTCAGAGGCTGTCATACCTATGGAAGTAGGACTCACAACTCATAGGGTACAGACCTACGACCCGGATAAAAATGGGTAAGAAAGGAGGCTAGACCTAGATCGGATTGAAGAGAGAAGAGAAGATACTGAGATCAGACAAGCAGCCTACCAATAGAGGGCAGCAAAATTCTACAACCAGAGGGTGAAGTCAAGACCCATTGCAGTGGGAGACCTAGTGCTGAAAAAGACCCTACAAAAGGAAAACAAGCTTCATACAAACTGGCATGGACCCTACAAAGTGACAGAAGAGGTTGTGCCTTGCACCTACAAGCTAGAAAACCTAGAAGGAGAACCCTTTGCTAACTCATGGAATGCTGATCACCTAAAGAAATATTTCATATGATGTAGCATAAAGTTTATATATGTACCATCTTATTGGGAAGAGGATATTAATAAAAGATCAGTTCCTATGACAGCTCTTATTCCATCTTAACATCATTAATTTTGTGTGAATTATTCATGAGGATAACATCTTAGGTGATGACGTCAGACCTTCATAACATCACTCGGTGGTGATGAGGTCTGAGCTCAGACACCTTAGTTAGATAACCTCAGACCCTTAACATCATTAATTTTGTGAGAATTAATCATGAGGATAACATCTTAGGTGATGACCTCAGGCCTTCATAAAATCACTCGGTGGTGACGAGGTCTGAGCTCAGACACCTTAGCTAGATGACCTCGAACTCTTAACATCATTAATTGGTGATAATTAATCATGAGGATAACATCTTAGGTGATGACCTCAGACCTTCGTAACATCACTCGGTGGTGATGAGGTCTGAGCTCAGACACTTTAGTTAGATGACCTCAGACTCTTAACATCATTAATTGGTGAGAATTAATTATAAGGATAACATCTTACGTGATGACCTCAGACCTTCATAACCTCACTCGGTGGTGATGAGGTCTGAGCTCAGACACCTTAGCTAGATGACCTGAGACTATTAACATCATTAATTGGTGATAATTAATTATGAGGATAACATCTTAGGTGATAACCTCAGACCTTCATAACATCACTCGATGGTGATGAGGTTTGAGCTCAGACACCTTAGCTAGATGACCTCAGACTCTTAACATCATTAATTGGTGAGAATTAATCATGAGGATAACATCTTAGGTTATGACCTCAGACCCTAATAACAATCTAGTGGTGAAGAGGTTTGAGGTCAGGATTATTGATTGAGTATAAACAAGATCTCACAACAAAATAATATAAGAGATCACATGACATTCAGCAAAATTAAGTTAAGACAGCCCTCCTCAGAGGTTCTTGTATGAAGAAGTAACAAATATTCAGCAATTACAAAAATGTTATGGTTACAAGTTACAAATCCTAAAGGTTCGGGGGGGACATTAACAGTATCGGCCTGGTTGGCTTGATCAGCATTAGTCACCTCGGCCACGTCAATAGTATGATCTTCCCCTCCGACCTCAGTCCCTCCCAGAGTTGCAGTCTCAGCAGGAGCAGCAGCCTCGTCCTCCACCTCTTGAAGAGCTTGTGGAAACTGGGGGTCAGCAAAGCCTAGACCTACAAAGTTAGAGGCCTTTAAATTATCGGCCTCCTTCTCCTGGACTTCAGCCCATTTTGTAGTAGCCTTGATACCTCTTTCGAGATATTCAAAGCCAAAACCCATGAACTCATCCGAGGCTTTGCAGTCAGAAATTATTTTGGCCGAGGCATCTTCAAGGGCAGACTTGACAGCTGAGCTGACCTTCTGCTGCAGAACATCATATTTGGCCTTCAGGGCTTTGGCATGATCTTTGACAAGTAGAGAAATGTCTTTCTCCAATCCCTTAACCTTATTTTCAGAGTTCTGCAGCTCTGATTTCAGACGATATACCTTAACATTTAGGGTTCTCTGAACCTTCTCGGGCTCTTTCCCCTTCTGGATGAGGGGCAATTTCCTCGGAGTCCAGTTCGATAGGTGGTGCATGGAAGCCACTCCCTGCACATTTAATGAAGAGGTCAAGCTGGAGAAAAATACGATGTTGCACTCAAAAGAATTTTGAAGAGAGATCAAGATGTACCTGAACGGCTCTGTGAAGGCCGAACTCAACCAGTAATTGTGTATCTAGAGACCTGAAAAAGGGCTTGTCAGCCTCAGTCATTGTAGAGCCGATGATGTCAAGGGCCTGCAGACTGTGGCCGATAATACTGCCAAATAACTTCAGCTGGTCCAAGCGGGCCGACAGGGCGTCGGCCGAGGAAATTGGAATTATTGCATCAGAGGCCTTCATCTGCCTTAAGGTTGGCCTCTGATCCTCAGAGGCATGGGCTTCTGGGGCCCTCTTCTTTGAGGCCTGAGATTTTGATGTAGAGGGAGCCGGGGGAGGAGCGTTCAGGCCAGCCTTTTTGGCAAGTCTTGCTAAGCTCGGTGCAGCCATCTCCCACAGCTCGTCTGAAATGTCGTGTGGTCGCTCTGCAAAAGTTAAAAGATACGGGTTAGAGATCAGATATGAATGAGTTCAGAGGTTAAACTTCAATTAAAAATTCTTACCAACGTCAACAAAGGGACTTCCACCTAGGCCCGTCCCCGAGAGATAATGGGGGCTCAGCAAATGTTCGAACTTAACAAAAAGACCATGTGCCCCTTGGTCTTTTAGGGCTTTCACCTTCTGGATATTGTGAGGACTTAGACCAGGGTCGGCCCTAGCGGACATAGAGACCTTACCCCATTTGAGGGGTATCCTCGGCTCAAGTATGGAAGAGGGAACACATGGGCCAAATTCTCATAGTCCAGAGGAGAAAAAATAGCGGGGCTTCCAATTATGGTTTGAGGTCTGAGTCACCTAGAGAATTTTCTTCTCAGGGCTCCGAGATACAAAATGATAGTAGCTTTGATGGTTTTCGGCAGAGGTTAGGACATAACAACCGATGAAGACTTGAACTGGGAGGTCAGAGTGGTGGACTGCCCTCCACAAGATAATGGCCCCTATGATGACTCTCTAGGCATTAGTGGATAGTTGTGAGGGGGCCAAGTTGATATAAGAGAGAATGGATTTGATGATGGGATGAATGGGTAGGCAAAACCCTAACTTAAACATCTGGTCATACAGGCAGATTTCTCCATCTCGGTCGTGATAGGCCCTCTCTTCCCTCAGAGGTCTCCTTAATTTTATGGAAGGACCAATGGAGTACGAATATCTGAAGCAGAGAAGATCCACCTCAGTTACCGTGCTCTTGAACTCGGCCGCCTCAAAGATGTCGATATCGCTTTCAATATCTTCATCATCATCAAGCTCAACGTCGACCGGAGCAAATGTAGATGGGTTACTAGCGAATCTCTTAGCGAACTCTGCCCCTGTGACGGCCGACAGGGGGATGGCGTCAAGAATGGGTGTCACAACCACACTCCTCTCAGCTATTTAAACCTCTGAAGAAGCGGCTGAGGTGCTTGAGCCATTATGAGATGAGGCTCGGCTGGTGACCTCGGCCTGATCAGGGGCCAGACCAGGCCGAGGTGTGAAATCCATGGCTTCTTGAAATGAGTCCACAGACATAGGGTCTGAGGTAGAAGATTCAGACTCAGACATCGGTATGGTGTTAGCAGGGGCCTCTGTCTGATAGAAATTCTTCGAGGGATCAGGATATATCACCTTCAGAGGTGGTGGAAAGATAGGTCTAGTGGGAAATTCTTGTGACCTACGAGCCTCTTCTTGGGCCCTTTCTATTTGCCTAATCTTTTCTAAGGTCTTCTCTCTAATAGTGGGGAAGCCTCAAGAAGCTTGTATAAAGGCCTGAGCATCAGAGGCCGACCCTAAACTTGGGAATAACTTCCTAAACTACAAACAGGATTGGCTTGTAAAGAAAAAATATCTAAAGATCAAACTACTTAAAACTGGCAAGAGTAAATTCGCCTGCAATAATGGTAACCTCACCGAAAAATTACGAAACTCTTCGGAAAATGCCAAAAAATGCAAAAACAAGAAAAATTGCAGGAAAAATGCAGGGAAAAGTATGGCAGAGGTTACCTGAAGATGAAATAGTAAGGAGAAGATGAGAAGGAGCAAGAAGAGACCTTCGAAAAGCTCGGGCAGAAATATTTTTGGAGTCGCAGGAACTGGTTTTCGCCAAGAAAGAGAAGAATTGTAGAAGAAGGAGGGAAAGAGGGTTCAAAAACCCTTAAATACATAGGATCGCTTCCTAAGGCCCATGATTGTCTTGGGAACCCCAAAAGGCGGTTGACAGCACACGCCTACCAAGTAAGCATGCTCCAACATTGGACAAGTTTCAAGCAAGTACTGGTTTGAAAGAAGACAGGCCTCGAATGCGTATTAATCCCCTAGTCACCTTCCCTCATATGTGACTAGGGGATGGGGGTGATTGATATGCCCCAAGTGTGACCTCGGCCTAGAGACATCAACCTCGGCCGAGGTGATAGCTGAGATGTTGACCGACCCTGGATAAGCTATGGGCCCATGATATCAGCGCTCGGCCTTAGTAAGGTCATCCCAGGACGACACTATCACCTATATCTCCAATGGACACTACGCGCATCATGGGCATCTACAACATCCTCATATACCTGGGTATGGTAACCTCGACCGAGTTGAGGCCGAGGTGACAAGAAGACTTAGTAACTTTCTATATGGAATCAGCCCAACCTCAACTGAGGCCAACCCAAGCATACTATCTCGGCCGAGGTCAGGTCGACACTCCCTATGGTACATCTCGGATCGGGAAAATATCAAGCCTTTACAACTCGGCCTCACCCAGGCCGAGGTCATGTACCAATGTGGCAACCGAGCACCTGTTGACATTTGGATAAGGACACGTGGGCACAAATCAGTTGTAACAAGATTATTCTCCACACGGGAGGAGAATATTTCATCATCACTCCATACATGTGACATTGACAGGTGGCTCCCTCCTATTGGTAAGGCTAACACACATGTGCATGTTGCATGCATAGGGGGTACATTACACCCCCCAGGTACTATATATAGAGGTCATCCTCTACCTTGCAAAGGATCCAGAATCAGCAACCCTAGTTGAAACTCTGTTTAAATACACAGTAGAGAGAGAAAGCTTGAAAGATTGTATCCATGGCCATTAGCACCCTCATATAGTGATATACATCATACACTTGCATAGTGGACGTAGGCCAGATTGGTTGAACCACTTACATATTGGTGTTGGTTCCCCTTCTCCTCATCTCCATCTATTATATGTGTATATGTTCCTATGCTGTCATTGTTGGTAATAAATTGAGCTCTTAAACACCTTGAAGGGTGGTGCTATTTCCAACATCATCAGTGTTGGTGCCACGCATGGGGCCGTTCGGGCGTTGTTTCGAGTTTTCACCCACTAACGCCATATTTTAAGCCTAAGTCTAGAATTATGCAAATTACAGTCGTATTCTGAAATCGAGAGTCTCGCGGCTACAGGGTTAGTTCCTACGAGTCACATCGATCCCGTGGGAGTTGGTTGTGCCACGCACGGGGCCGTTCGGGGGTTGTTTCCAGTTTTCACCATCTAACGCCATGTTTTTTAGCCTAAGACTAGAAATATGGAAATTACCGTCGTACTCTCAAATCGGGAGTCTCGTGGCTGCGGGGTCAGTTCCTACGAGTTACATATGTTCCGTGGGTGGTGTTTGTTCCACCCACGGGGCCGTTCGGGGGATGTTTCCAGTTTCCACCCTCTAACGCCATGTTTTTTAGATTAAGTCTATAAATGTGAAAATTACCATCGTATTCTCAAACCGAGAGTCCCGCGACTACGGGGTCAGTTACTACGACTTACATTGGTCCCATGGGAGGTGTTGGTGCCACCCATGGGGCCATTCGGGGCTATTTCCAGTTTTCACCCTCTAACGCCATATTTTTTAGCCTAAGTCTAGAAATATGCAAATTACCTTCGTACTCTCAAACCGGGAGTCCCGTGGCTGCGCGGTCAGTTCCTACGAGTTACATTGGTCCCGGGGGAGGTGTTTGTTCCACCCACGGGGACGTTCGGGGGATGTTTCCAGTTTTCACCCCTAACGCCATGTTTTTAAACTTAAGTCTAGAAATATGCAAATTATCATCGTATTCTCAAACAGGAAGACCCGCGGATGCGGGGTCTGTTCCTACGAGTTACATTGGTCCCGTGGGAGGTGTTGGTGCCACCCACGGGGAGGTTCGGGTGTTGTTTCGAGTTTTCACCCTCTAACGCCATGTTTTTCTTAAATCTAGAAATATGCAAATTACCATCGTATTCTCAAACTGAGAGTCCCGCGGCTGCGGGTTCAGTTCCTACAAGTTACATTGGTCTCGTTGAAGGTGTTGGTGCAACTCGCGGGGACGTTTCGGGGCTGTTTCGAGTTATCACCCTCTAACGCCATGTTTTTAAGCCTAAGTCTACAAATATGTTAATTATCATCGTATTATCTAACCGAGAGTACCGTGGCTGCACGGCCAGTTCATACGAGTTACAATGGTCCCGTGGGAGGTATTGGAGCCACCCACAGGGCAGCTCGGGGGCTGTTTCGAGTTTTCACCCACTAACGCCATGATTTTAAGCCTAAGTCTAGAAATATGCAAATTATCATCGTATTCTCAAACTGGGAGTCCCGCGGCTGCGGGGTTAGTCCCTACGAGTTACATTGGTCCCGTGGGAGGTGTTGGTTCCAACCACGGGGCCATTTGGGGGCTGTTTCGAGTTTTCACCCTCTAACGTCATATTTTTTTGAAATCTAGAAATATGCAAATTACCGTCGTATTCTCAAACCGGTGTCCCGCGGCTGCGGGGTCAGTTCCTTCGACTTACATTGGTCCCGTGAAAGGTGTTGGTGCAACCCACGGGGACATTCGTGGGTTGTTTCGAGTTCTCACCCTCTAACGCCATGTTTTTAAGCCTCAGTCTAGAAATATGGAAATTATCATCGTATTCTCAAAACGGGAGTCCCGTGGCTGCACGTCCAATTCCTACGAGTTACATTTGTCCCGTGGGAGGTCTTGGTGCCACCCACGGGGACGTTCAGGTGTTGTTTCGAGTTTTCACCCTCTAACGCCATGTTTTTCTTAAATCTATAAATATGCAAATTACCGTCGTATTCTCAAACTGAGAATCCCGCGGCTGCGGGTTCAATCCCTACGAGTTACATTGGTCTCGTTGAAGGTGTTGGTGCCACCCGCGGGGACGTTTGGGGGATGTTTTTAGTTCTCACCCTCTAACGCCATGTTTTTAAGCCTAAGTCTAGAAATATGTTAATTATCATCGTATTCTCAAACCGGGAGTACCGCGGCTGCACGGCCAGTTCCTACGAGTTACAATGGTACTGTGGGAGGTATTAGTGCCACCCACGGGGCCGTTCGGAGGCAATTTCGAGTTTTCACCCTCTAACACCATGTTTTTAAGCCTAAATCTAGAAATATGTAAATTACCACCGTATTCTCAAATCGGGAGCCCCGCGTCTGCGAGGTCAGTTCCTACTAGTTACATTAGTCCCGTGGAAGGTGTTGGTGCCACCCACGGGGATGTTCGGGGGCTATTTCGAGTTCTCACCCTCTAACGCCATGTTGTTCTTAAATCTAGAAATACTCAAATTATCGTCGTATTCTCAAACTGGGAGTCCCGCTACTGCGCGGCCAGTTCCTACGAGGCACATTGGTCCTGTGGGAGGTGTTGGTGCCACCCGCAGGGTCGTTCACGGGCTGTTTCGGGTTCTCACCCTCTAACGACATGTTTTTAAGCCTAAGTCTAGAAATATACAAATTACGGTCGTATTCTCAAAATGGGAGCCCCGTGGCTACGGGGTCTGTTCCTACAAGTCACATTGGTCTCGTGGAAGGTGTTGGAGCCACCCGCGGGGACGTTGGGGGTTGTTTTGAGTTCTCACCCTCTAACGCCATGTTTTTAAGCCTAAGTCTAGAAATATGCCAATTATCATCGTATCTCAAACCGGGAGTCTCGCGACTGCGCGGCCAGTTCCTACGAGTTATAATGGTCCAGTGGGAGGTATTGGTGCCACCCACGGGGCCGTTCGGGGGTTGTTTCGAGTTTTCACCCTCTAACACCATGTTTTTAAGCCTAAGTCTAGAAACATGCAAATTATCATCGTATTCTCAAATAGGGAGTCCCGCGGCTGCGGGGTCAGTTCCTACGAGTTACATTGGTCCATTGGGAGGTGTTGGTGCCAACCACGGGGCAATTCGGGTGCTGTTTCAAGTTTCCACCCTCTAATGTCATGTTTTAAAGTTATAGTCTAGAAATATGCAAATTATCGTCGTATTCTCAAACAGGAAGTCCCGCGGCAGCGGGGTATGTTCCTACGAGTTACATTGGTCCCGTGGGAGGTGTTGGTGCCAGCCACGGGGCCGTTCGGGTGTTGTTTCATGTTTTCACCTTCTAACGCCATATTTTTTTGAAATCTAGAAATATGCAAATTACCGTCATATTCCCAAATCGGTTATCCCGCGGCTACGGGGTCAGTTCCTTTGAGTTACATTGGTCCCGTGAAAGGTGTTGGTGCCACCCACGGGGACGTGCGGTGGCTGTTTCAAGTTCTCACCCTCTAACGCCAAGTTTTTAACCCTAAGTCTCAAAATATGTAAATTACCATCGAATTCTGAAACCGAGAGTCCCGCTACTGCACGACCATACCCTACGAGTCACATTGGTCCGATGGGAGGTGTTGGTGCCACCCGCGGGGATGTTTGGTGGCTGTTTCGAGTTCTCACCCTCTAACACCATGTTTTTAAACCTAAGTCTTAAAATATAAAAATTACGGTCGTATTCTCAAAATGGGAGTCCCGCGGATGCGCGACCAATTATCATTATATTCTCAAATCGGGAGTCCCGCGGTTGCGCGGCCAGTTCCTACGAGTTACAATGGTCCTGTGGGAGGTATTGGTGAGACCCACGGGGCCGTTCGGGGGCAATTTCGAGTTTTCACCCTCTAACACCATGTTTTTAAGCCTAAGTCTAGAAATATGTAAATTACCAACGTATTCTCAAACCGGGAGCCCCGCGTTTGCGGGGTCAGTTCCTACTAGTTACATTAGTCCCGTGGAAGGTGTTGGTGCCACCCACGGGGATGTTCGGGGGGTATTTCGATTTCTCACCCTCTAACGTCATGTTGTTCTTCAATCTAGAAATACTCAAATTATCATCGTATTCTCAAACTAAGAGTCCCGCTACTGCGCGGCCAGTTCCTACGAGTCACATTGGTCCTGTGGGAGGTGTTGGTGCCACCCGCAGGGTCGTTCGCGGGCTATTTCGGGTTCTCACCCTCTAACGCCATGTTTTTAAGCCTAAGTCTAGAAATATACAAATTACGGTCGTATTCTCAAAATGGGAGCCCCATGGCTGCGGGGTCTGTTCCTACAAGTCACATTGGTCTCGTGGAAGGTGTTGGAGCCACCCGCGGGGACGTTGGGGGTTGTTTTGACTTCTCACCCTCTAACGCCATGTTTTTAAGCCTAAGTCTAGAAATATGCCAATTATCATCGTATCTCAAACTGGGAGTCTCGCGACTGCGCGGCCAGTTCCTACGAGTTACAATGGTCCAGTGGGAGGTATTGGTGCCACCCACGGGGCCGTTCGGGGGCTGTTTCGAGTTTTCACCCTCTAACACCATGTTTTTAAGCCTAAGTCTAGAAACATGCAAATTATCATCGTATTCTCAAATAGGGAGTCCCGCGGCTGCGGGGTCAGTTCCTACGAGTTACATTGGTCCCTTGGGAGGTGTTGGTGCCAACCACGGGGCAATTCGGGTGTTGTTTCAAGTTTCCACCCTCTAATGTCATGTTTTTAAGTTCTAGTCTAGAAATATGCAAATTATCGTCGTATTCTCAAACAGGAAGTCCCGCGGCTGCGGGGTATCTTCCTACGAGTTACATTGGTCCCGTGGGAGGTGTTGGTGCCAGCCACGGGGTCGTTCGGGTGTTATTTCAAGTTTTCACCTTCTAACGCCATATTTTTTCGAAATCTAGAAATATGCAAATTACCGTCATATTCCCAAATCGGTTATCCCGCAGCTATGGGGTCAGTTCCTTTGAGTTACATTGGTCCCGTGAAAGGTGTTGGTGCCACTCACGGGGACGTGCGGTGGCTGTTTCAAGTTCTCACCCTCTAACGCCATGTTTTTAAGCCTAAGTCTCGAAATATGTAAATTACCATCGTATTCTGAAACCGGGAGTCTCGCTACTGCACGACCATACCCTACGAGTCACATTGGTCCCGTGGGAGGTGTTGGTACCACCCGCGGGGATGTTTGGTGGCTATTTCGAGTTCTCACCCTCTAACGCCATGTTTTTAATCCTAAGTCTTAAAATATAAAAATTACGGTCGTATTCTCAAAATGGGAGGCCCGCGGATGCGCGACCAATTATCATTATATTCTGAAATCGGGAGTCCCGCGGTTGCGCGGCCAGTTCCTACGAGTTACAATGGTCTCGTGGGTGGTATTGGTGCCACCCACTGGGCCGTTCGGGGGCTGTTTCGAGTTTTCACCCACTAACGCCATGTTTTTAAGCCTTTGTCTAGAAATATGCAAATTATCTTCGTATTGTGAAACAGGGAGTCCCGCGGCTGCGGGGTCTGTTCCTACGAGTTACATTGGTCCTGTGGGAGGTGTTGGTGCCAACCATGGGGCCAGTCGGGGGCTGTTTCGAGGTTTCACCCGCTAATGCCTTGTTTTTAAGCCTAAGTCTAGAATTGTGAAAATTATCATCGTATTCTCAAACCGGGAGTCCCACGGCTACGGGGTCAGTTCCTTCGAGTCACATCGGTCCCGGGGGAGGTATTGGTGCCAGCCACGGGGCCGTTCGGGGGATGTTTCGAGTTTTCACCCTCTAACGCAATATTTTTTAGCTTAAGTCTAGAAATATGTAAATTACCATCGTATTGTCAAATCGGGAGTCCCGCGGCTGCGGGGTCTGTTCCTACTAGTTACATTTGTCCCGTGGAAGGTGTTGGTGCCACCCACGGGGACGTTCGGGGGCTATTTCGAGTTCTCACCCACTAACGCCATGTTTTTAAGCCTAAGTCTTGAAATACGCAAATTAACATCGTATTCTCAAATCAAGAGTCCCCCGGCTGCGCGACCAGTTCATACGTGTTACATTGGTCTCGTGGAATGTGTTGGTGCCACCCACGGGGCCGTTCGGGGGCTGTTTCGAGTTTTCACCCTCTAACGCCATATTTTTTAGCCAATGTCCATAAATATGCAAATTACCGTCGTACTCTCAAATCGAGAGTCCCGCGGCTGCGGGGTCAGTTGGTACGAGTTAACTGGTCCCATGGGAGGTGTTGGTGCCAACCACGGGGCCGCTCGAGGGCTGTTTTGAGTTTTCACCCTCTAACGCCATGTTTTTCTTAAATCTAGAAATATGTAAATTATTATCGTATTCTCAAACCGGGAGTCTCGCGGTTGCAGTGTCAGTTCCTCCGAGTTACATTAGACCCATGAAAGGTGTTGGTGCCACCCACGGGGATGTTCTGGGGCTGTTTCGAGTTCTCACCCTTTAACGTCATGTTTTTAAGGCTATGTCTATAAATATGCAAATTATCATCGTATTCTCAAACCGGGAGTCTCGTGGGTGTGCGACTAGTTCCTAAGAGTTACATTGGTCCCGTGGGAGGTGTTGGTGCCACCCACGGGGCCGTTCGGGGGATATTTCGAGTTTTCACCCTCTAACGCCATATTTTTTAGCCTATGTCCAGAAATAGCCAAATAACCGTCGTACTCTCAAATCGGTAGCCCCGCGGCTGCGGGGGCAGTTCCTACTAGTTACATTGGTCACGTGGGACGTGTTTGTTCCACCCACAGTGCCGTTTGGGGGATGTTTCAAGTTTCCACCCTCTAACGTCATGTTTTTAAGTTAAAGTCTAGAAATATGCAAATTATCGTCGTATTCTCAAACAGGAAGTCCCGCGGCTGCGGGGTCTGTTCCTACGAGTTACATTGGTCCCGTGGGAGGTATTGGTGCCAACCACGGGGCCATTGGGGAGCTATTTTGAGTTTTCACCCTCTAACGTCATATTTTTTCGAAATCTAGAAATATGCAAATTACCGTCGTATTCCCAAATCGGTTGTCCCGTGGCTACGGGGTCATTCCTTCGAGTTACATTGGTACCGTGAAAGGTGTTGGTGCCACCCACGGGGACGTGCGGTGGCTGTTTCAAGTTCTCACCCTCTAACGCCATGTTTTTAAGCCATAGTCTAGAAATATGGAAATTATCGTCGAATTCTCAAACCGGGAGTCCTGTGGCTGCGCGGCCAATTCCTACGAGTTACATTGGTCCCGTGGGAGGTGTTGGTGCCACCCACGGGGCTGTTCGGCCGAAATTTTGAGTTTTCGCACTCTAACACCATGTTTTTAACCCTAAGTCTCGAAATATGTAAATTACCATCGTATTCTCAGACCAGGAGTCCCGCAACTGCGCGGCCAGTTCCTACGAGTCACATTGGTCCCTGGGAGGTGTTGGTGCCACCCGCGGGGAAGTTTGGTGGCTATTTCGAGTTCTTACCCTCTAACGCCATGTTTTTAAGCCTAAGTCTTCAAATATACAAATTACGGTCGTATTCTCAAAATGGGAGTCCCGCGGCTGTGCGACCAATTATTATTATATTATCAAACCGGGAGTCCCGCGGCTGCGCGACCAGTTCCTACGAGTTACAATGGTCCTGTGGGTGGTATTGGTGCCACCCACGGGGCCGTTGTGGGGCTCTTTCGAGGTTTCACCCACTAACGCCATGTTTTTAAGCCTTTGTCTAGAAATATGCAAATTATCGTCATATTCTCAAACAGGGAGTCCCGCGGCTACGGGGTCTTTTCCTACGAGTTACATTGGTCCTGTGGGAGGTGTTGGTGCCAACCACGGGTCCAGTCGGGGGCTGTTTCGAGTTTTCACCCACTAACGCCTTCTTTTTAAGCCTAAGTCTAGAATTTTAAAAATTATCATCGTATTCTCAAACCGGGAGTCCCATGGCTGCGGGATCAATTCCTTCGAGTCACATCGGTCCCGGGGGAGGTATTGGTGCCAGCCACGGGGCCGTTTGGTGGATGTTTCGAGTTTTCACCCTCTAACGCAATATTTTTTAGCCTAAATCAAGAAATATGTAAATTACCATCGAATTCTCAAATCGGGATTCCCGCGATTGCGGGGTCTGTTCCTACTAGTTACATTTGTCCCGTGGAAGGTGTTGGTGCCACCCACGGGGACGTTCGGGGGATATTTCGAGTTCTCACCCACAAACGCCATGTTTTTAAGCCTAAGTCTAAAAATAGGCAAATTTTCATCTTATTGTCAAATCAGGAGACCCGCGGCTGCGTGACCAGTTCCTACGTGTTACATTGGTCCCGTGGAAGGTGTTGGTGCCACCCACAGGGCCGTTCGGGGGCTGTTTCAAGTTTTCACCCTCTAACGCCATATTTTTTAGCCAATGTCCATAAATATACAAATTACCGTCGTACTCTCAAATCGAGAATCTCGCGGCTGCGGGGTTAGTTGCTACGAGTTACATTGGTCCCGTGGGAGGTGTTGGTGCCAACCACGGGGCCGTTCGAGGGCTATTTTGAGTTTTCACCCTCTAACGCCATATTTTTCTTAAATCTAGAAATATGTAAATTATTATCGTATTCTCAAACAGGGAGTCTCGCGGTTGCAGTGTTAGTTCCTTCGAGTTCTATTAGACCCGTGAAAGGTGTTGGTGCCACCCACGGGGATGTTCTGAGGCTGTTTCGAGTTCTCACCCTCTAACGCCATGTTTATAATCCCAAGTCTAGAAATATGCAAATTATCATCGTATTCTCAAACCTGGAGTCCCACAGCTGCGCGACCAGTTCCTACGTGTTACAATGGTCCCGTGGGAGGTATTGGTGCCACCCACGGGGACGTTCGGGGGCTATTTCGAGTTTTCACCCTCTAACACCATGTTTTTAAACCTAAGTCAAGAAATTTGCAAATTACCGTCATATTCTCAAACCGGGAGTCCCGCGACTGCAGGGTCAGTTCCTATGAGTCACATTGGTCCCGTGGGACGTGTTTGTTCCAGCCACGGTGCCGTTCGGGGGATGTTTCAAGTTTCCACCCTCTGATGTCATGTTTTTAAGTTAAAGTCTAAAAATATGCAAATTATCGTCGTATTCTCAAACAGGAAGTCCCGCAGCTGCGGGGTCTGTTCCTATGAGTTACATTGGTCCCGTGGGAGGTGTTGGTGCCAGCCACGGGGCCATTGCGGAGCTGTTTCGAGTTTTCACCCTCTAACGCCCTATTTTTCTTAAATCTAGAAATATGTAAATTACCGTCGTATTCTCAAACTGAGAGTCCCGCGGTTGCGGGGCCAGTTCCTATGAGTTAAAATGGTCCCGTGGGAGGTATTGGTGCCAGCCACGGGGCCATTAGGGGGCTATTTCGAGTTTTCACCCTCTAACGCCATATTTTTTCAAAATCTAGAAATATACAAATTACCATCATATTCCCAAATCGGTTGTCCCGCGGCTACGGGGTCAGTTCCTTCGAGTTACGTTGGTCCCGTGAAAGGTGTTGGTGCCACCAACGGGGACGTGCGGTGGCTGTTTCAAGTTCTCACCCTCTAACGCCATGTTTTTAAGCCTTAGTCTAGAAATATGGAAATTATCATCGGATTCTCAAACCGGTAGTCCCGTGGCTGCGCGGCCAATTCCTACGAGTTACATTGGTCCCGTGGGAGGTGTTGGTGCCACCCACGAGGCCGTTCGGCGGAAAGTTCGAGTTTTCGCCCTCTAACACCATGTTTTTAAGCCTAAGTCTCGAAATATGTAAATTACCATCGTATTTTGAAACCGGGAGTCCCTCTACTGCACGGCCATACCCTACGAGTCACATTGGTCCCGTGGGAGGTGTTGGTGCCACCCGCAGGGATGTTTGGTGGCTGTTTCGAGTTCTCATCCTGTAACGCCATGTTTCTAAGCCTAAGTCTTAAAATATAAAAATTACGGTCGTATTCTCAAAATGGGAGTCCCGCGGCTGCGCGACCAATTATCATTATATTCTTAAATCGGGAGTCTCGCGGTTGCGCGGTCAGTTCCTACGAGTTACAATGGTCCCGTGGGTGGTATTGGTGCCACCCACGGGTCCGTTCGGGGGCTGTTTCGAGTTTTCACCCACTAACGCCATGTTTTGAAGCCTTTGTCTAGAAATATGCAAATTATCTTCGTATTCTCAAACAGGGAGTCCCGCGGATGCGGGGTCTGTTCCTACCAGTTAAATTGGTCCTGTGGGAGGTGTTGGTGCCAACCACGGGGCCAGTCGGGGGCTGTTTCGAGTTTTCACCCGCTAACGCCTTGTTTTTAAGCCGAAGTTTAGAATTGTGAAAATTATCATCGTATTCTCAAACCGGGAGTCCCACGGCTGAGGGGTCAATTCCTTCGAGTCACATCGGTCCCGGGGGAGGTATTGGTGCCAGCCACGGGGCCGTTCGGGGGATGTTTCGAGCTTTCACCCTCTAACGCAATATTTTTTAGCCCAAGTCTAGAAATATGTAAATTACCATCGTATTGTCAAATCGGGAGTCCCGCGGCTGCGGGGTCTGTTCCTACTAGTTACATTTGTCCCGTGGAAGGTGTTGGTGCCACCCACGGGGACGTTCGGGGGCTATTTCGAGTTCTCACCCTCTAACGCCATGTTTTTAAGACTAGTTCTAGAAATACACAAATTTTCATCGTATTCTCAAAACAGGAGTCCCGCGGCTGCGCGACCAGTGCCTACGTGTTACATTGGTCCCGTGGAAGGTGATGGTGCCACCCACAGGGCCGTTCGAGGGCTGTTTCAAGTTTTCACCCTCTAACGCCATATTTTTTAGCCAATGTCCATAAATATGAAAATTACCGTCGTACTCTCAAATCAAGAGTCTCGCGGCTGCGGCGTCAGTTGCTGCGAGTTACATTGGTCCCGTGGGAGGTGTTGGTGCCAACCACTGGGCCATTCGAGGGTTGTTTTGAGTTTTCACCCTCTAACGCCATGTTTTTCTTAAATCTAGAAATATGTAAATTATTATCGTATTCTCAAACCGGGAGTCTCGAGGTTGCAGTGTCAGTTCCTTCGAGTTACATTAGACCCGTGAAAGGTGTTGGTGCCACCTACGGGGATGTTCGGAGGCTGTTTCGAGTTCTCACCCTCTAACGCCATGTTTTTAAGCCCAAGTCTAAAAATATGCAAATTATCGTCGTATTCTCAAACCTGGAGTCCCGCAGCTGCGCGACCAGTTCCTACGTGTTACAATGGTCCCGTGGGAGGTATTGGTGCCACCCACGGGGACATTCGGGGGTTATTTTTTAGCCTATGTCCCGCGGCTACGGGGTCAGTTCTTTCGAGTTACGTTGGTCTCGTGAAAGGTGTTGGTGCCACCAACGGGGACGTGCGGTGGCTGTTTCAAGTTCTCACCCTCTAACGCCATGTTTTTAAGCCTTAGCCTAAAAATATGGAAATTATTGTCGGATTCTCAAACCGGTAGTCCCGTGGCTGCGCGGCCAATTCCTACGAGTTACATTGGTCCCGTGGGAGGTGTTGGTGCCACCCACGGGGCCGTTCGGCGGAAAGTTTGAGTTTTCGCCCTCTAACACCATGTTTTTAAGCCTAAGTCTCGAAATATGTAAATTACCATCGTATTTTGAAACCGGGAGTCCCTCTACTGCACGGCCATACCCTACGAGTCACATTGGTCCCGTGGGAGGTGTTGGTGCCACCCGCAGGGATGTTTGGTGGATGTTTCGAGTTCTCACCCTGTAACGCCATGTTTCTAAGCCTAAGTCTTAAAATATAAAAATTATGGTCGTATTCTCAAAATGGGAGTCCCGCGGCTGCGCGACCAATTATCATTATATTCTTAAATCGGGAGTCTCGCGGTTGCGCGGTCAGTTCCTACGAGTTACAATGGTCCCGTGGGTGGTATTGGTGCCACCCACGCGTCCGTTCGGGGGCTGTTTCGAGTTTTCACCCACTAACGCCATGTTTTTAAGCCTTTGTCTAGAAATATGCAAATTATCTTCGTATTCTCAAACAGGGAGTCCCGCGGATGCGGGTTCTGTTCCTACCAGTTACATTGGTCCTGTGGGAGGTGTTGGTACCAACCACGGGGCCAGTCGGGGGCTGTTTCGAGTTTTCACCCGCTAACGCCTTGTTTTTAAGCCTAAGTCTAGAATTATGAAAATTATCATCGTATTCTCAAAACGGGAGTCCCACGGCTGCGGGGTAAATTCCTTCGAGTCACATCGGTCCCGGGGGAGGTATTGGTGCCAGCCACGGGGCCGTTCGGGGGATGTTTCGAGATTTAACCCTCTAACGCAATATTTTTTAGCCCAAGTCTAGAAATATGTAAATTACCATCGTATTGTCAAATCAAGAGTCCCGCGGCTGCGGGGTCTGTTCCTACTAGTTACATTTGTCCCGTGGAAGGTGTTGGTGCCACCCACGGGGATGTTCGGGGGCTATTTCGAGTTCTCACCCACTAACGCCATGTTTTTAAGCCTAAGTCTTGAAATACACAAATTATCATCGTATTCTCAAATCAGGAGTCCCCCGGCTGCGCGACCAGTTCCTACGTGTTACATTGGTCCCGTGGAAGGTGTTGGTGCCACCCACGGGGACGTTCGGGGGCTGTTTCGAGTTTTCACCCTCTAACGCCATATTTTTTAGCCAATGTCCATAAATATGCAAATTACCGTCGTACTCTCAAATCGAGAGTCCCGCGGCTGTGGGGTCAGTTGCTACGAGTTAACTGGTCCCGTGGGAGGTGTTGGTGCCAACCACGGGGCCGCTCGAGGGCTGTTTTGAGTTTTCACCCTCTAACGCCATGTTTTTCTTAAATCTAGAAATATGTAAATTATTATCGTATTCTCAAACCGGGAGTCTCGCGGTTGCAGTGTCAGTTCCTTCGAGTTACATTAGATCCATGAAAGGTGTTGGTGCCACCAACGGGGATGTTCTGGGGCTGTTTCGAGTTCTCACCCTTTAACGCCATGTTTTTAAGGCTAAGTCTATAAATATGCAAATTATCATCGTATTCTCAAACCGGGAGTCCTGTGGCTGCGCGACTAGTTCCTAAGAGTTACATTGGGCCCGTGGGAGGTGTTGGTGCCACCCACGGGGCCGTTCGGGGGCTATTTCGAGTTTTCACCCTCTAACGCCATATTTTTTAGCCTATGTCCAGAAATATCCAAATTACCGTCGAACTCTCAAATCGGTAGTCCCGCGGCAGCGGGGGAAGTTCCTACTAGTTACATTGGTCCCGTGGGACGTGTTTGTTCCACCCACGGTGCCGTTTGGGGGATGTTTCAAGTTTCCACCCTCTAACGTCATGTTTTTAAGTTAAAGTCTAGAAATATGCAAATTATCATCGTATTCTCAAACAGGAAGTCCCGCGGCTGCGGGGTCTGTTCCTACTAGTTACATTGGTCCCGTGGGAGGTGTTCGTGCCAGCCACGGGGCCATTGCGGAGCTGTTTCGAGTTTTCACCCTCTAACGGCATATTTTTTCAAAATCTAGAAATATGCAAATTACCGTCGTATTCCCAAATCGGTTGTCCCGTGGCTACGGGGTCATTCCTTCGAGTTACATTGGTACCGTGAAAGGTGTTGGTGCCACCCACGCGGACGTGCGGAGGATGTTTCAAGTTCTCACCCTCTAACGCCATGTTTTTAAGCCATAGTCTAGAAATATGGAAATTATCGTCGAATTCTCAAACCGGGAGTCCTGTGGCTGCGCGGCCAATTCCTACGAGTTACATTGGTCCCGTGGGAGGTGTTGGTGCCACCCACGGGGCCGTTCGGCGGAAATTTCGAGTTTTTTCCCTCTAACACCATGTTTTTAACCCTAAGTCTCGAAATATGTAAATTACCATCGTATTCTAAGAGTGGGAGTCCCGCTACTGCGCGCCCAGTTCCTACGAGTCACATTGGTCCCGTGGGAGGTGTTGGTGCCACCCGCGGGGATGTTTGGTGGCTATTTCGAGTTCTCAGCCTCTAACGCCATGTTTTTAAGCCTAAGTCTTGAAATATACAAATTACGGTCGTATTCTCAAAATGGGAGTCCCGCGGCTGTGCGACCAATTATCATTATATTATCAAACCGGGAGTCCCGCGGCTGCGCGACCAGTTCCTACGAGTTACAATGGTCCTGTGGGTGGTATTGGTGCCACCCACGGGGCCGTTGTGGGGCTCTTTCGAGGTTTCACCCACTAACGCCATGTTTTTAAGCCTTTGTCTAGAAATATGCAAATTATCGTCGTATTCTCAAACAGGGAGTCCCGCGGCTGCGGGGTCTGTTCCTACGATTTACATTGGTCCTGTGGGAGGTGTTGCTGCCAACCACGGGTCCAGTCGGGGGCTGTTTCAAGTTTTCACCCACTAATGCCTTCTTTTTAAGCCTAAGTCTAGAATTTTGAAAATTATCATCGTATTCTCAAATCGGGAGTCCCACGGCTACGGGATCAATTCCTTTGAGTCACATCGGTCCCGTGGGAGGTATTGGTGCCACTCACGGGGCCGTTCGGGGGATGTTTCGAGTTTTCACCCTGTAACGCAATATTTTTTAGCCTAAGTCAATAAATATATAAATTACCATCGAATTCTCATATCGGGAGTCCCGCGGCTGCGGGGTCTGTTCCTACTAGTTACATTTGTCCCGTGGAAGGTGTTGGTGCCACCCACGGGGACGTTCGGGGGCTATTTCGAGTTCTCACCCTCTAACGCCATGTTTTTAAGACTAAGTCTAGAAATACGCAAATTTTCATCGTATTCTCAAATCAGGAGTCCCGCGGCTCCGCGACCAGTGCCTACGTGTTACATTGGTCCCGTGGAAGGTGTTGGTGCCACCCACAGGGCCGTTCGGGGGCTGTTTCAAGTTTTCACCCTCTAACGCCATATTTTTTAGCCAATGTCCATAAATATGCAAATTACCGTCGTACTCTCAAATCAAGAGTCTCGCGGCTGCGGGGTCAGTTGCTACGAGTTACATTGGTCCCGTGGGAGGTGTTGGTGCCAACCACTGGGCCGTTCGAGGGTTGTTTTGAGTTTTCACCCTCTAACGCCACGTTTTTCTTAAATCTAGAAATATGTAAATTATTATCGTATTATCAAACCGGGAGTCTCGCGGTGGCAGTGTCAGTTCCTTCGAGTTACATTAGACCCGTGAAAGGTGTTGGTGCCACCTACGGGGATGTTCTGAGGCTGTTTCGAGTTCTCACCCTCTAACGCCATGTTTTTAAGCCCAAGTCTAAAAATATGCAAATTATCGTCGTATTCTCAAACCTGGAGTCCCGCAGCTGCGCGACCAGTTCCTACGTGTTACAATGGTCCCGTGGGAGGTATTGGTGCCACCCACGGGGACGTTCGGGGGTTATTTCGAGTTTTCACCCTCTAACACCATGTTTTTAAACCTAAGTCAAGAAATTTGCAAATTACCATCATATTCTCAAACCGGGAGTCCCGTGGCTGCAGGGTCATTACCTACGAGTCACATTGGTCCCGTTGGACGTGTTTGTTCCAGCCACGGTGCCGTTCGGGGGATGTTTCAAGTTTCCGCCCTCTAATGTCATATTTTTAAGTTAAAGTCTAGAAATATGCAAATTATCGTCATATTCTCAAAAAGGAAGTCCCGCGGCTGCGGGGTCTGTTCCTATTTGTTACATTGGTCCCGTGGGAGGTGTTGGTGCCAGCCACGTGGCCGTTCGGGTGTTGTTTCAAGTTTTCACCCTCTAACGCCATGTTTTTCTTAAATCTAAAAATATGTAAATTACCATCGTATTCTCACACTGAGAGTCCCGTGGTTGCGGGGCCAGTTCATATGAGTTACAATGGTCCCGTGGGAGGTATTGGTGCCAGCCACGGGGCCATTGGGGGGCTATTTCGAGTTTTCACCCTCTAACGCCATATTTTTTCAAAATCTAGAAATATACAAATTACCATCATATTCCCAAATCAGTTGTCCCACGGCTACGGGGTCAGTTCCTTCGAGTTACATTGGTCCCGTGAAAGGTGTTGGTGCCACCAACGGGGACGTGCGGTGGCTGTTTCAAGTTCTCACCCTCTAACGCCATGTTTTTAAGCCTTAGTCTAGAAATATGGAAATTATCGTCGGATTCTCAAACCGGGAGCCCCGTGGCTACGCGGCCAATTCCTATGAGTTACATTGGTCCCGTGGGAGGTGTTGGTGCCACCCACAGGGCCGTTCGTGGGAAATTTTGAGTTTTCGACCTCTAACACCATGTTTTTTAGCCTAAGTCTTGAAATATGTAAATAACCATCGTATTCTCAATACGGGAGTCCCGCTACGGCACGACCATATCCTACGAGTCACATTGGTCCCGTGGGAGGTGTTGGTACCACCTGCGGGGATGTTTGGTGGCTGTTTCGAGTTCTCACCCTCTAACGCCATGTTTTTAAGCCTAAGTGTTGAAATATACAAATTACGGTCGTATTCTCAAAATGGGAGTCCCGCGGCTGCGCGACCAATTATCATTATATTCTCAAATCGGGAGTCCCGCGGTTGCGCGACCAGTTCCTACGAGTTACAATGGTCCCGTGGGTGGTATTGGTGTCACCCACGGGACCGTTCGGGGGTTGTTTCGAGTTTTCACCCGCTAACGCCATGTTTTTAAGCCTTTGTCTAGGAATATGTAAATTATCGTCGTATTCTCAAATTGGGTGTCCCGCGGCTGCGGGGTCTATTGTTACGAGTTACATTGGTCCTGTGGGAGGTGTTGGTGCCAACCACGGGGCCAGTCGGGGGCTGTTTCGAGTTTGCACCCACTAACGCCTTGTTTTTAAGCCTAAGTCTAGAATTGTGAAAATTATCATCGTATTCTCAAACCGAGAGTCCCGCGGCTGCGGGGTCAATTCCTTCGAGTCACATCGGTCCCGGGGGAGGTATTGGTGCCACCCACGGGGCCGTTCGGGGGATGTTTCGAGTTTTCACCCTCTAACGCAATATTTTTTAGCCTAAGTTTAGAAATATGTAAATTACCATCGTATTGTCAAATCGGGAGTCCCGCGGCTGCGGGGTCTGTTCCTACTAGTTACATTTGTCCCGTGGAAGGTGTTGGTGCCACCCACGGGGACGTTCGGGGGCTATTTCGAGTTCTCACCCACTAACGCCTTGTTTTGAAGCCTAAGTCTACAAATACGCAAATTATCATCATATTCTCAAATCAGGAGTCCCCCGGCTGCGCGGCCACTTCCTACATCTTACATTGGTCCCGTGGAAGGAGTTGGTGCCACCCACGGGGCCGTTCAGGGGATGTTTCGAGTTTTCACCCTCTAACGCCATATTTTTTAGCCATTGTCCATAAATATGCAAATTACCGTCGTACTCTCAAATCGAGAGTCTCGCGGCTGCGGGGTCAGATGCTACGAGATACATTGGTCCCGTGGGAGGTGTTGGTGCCAACCACGGGGCCGTTCGAGGGCTGTTTTGAGTTTTCACCCTCTAACGCCATGTTTTTCTTAAATCCAGAAATATGTAAATTATTATCGTATTCTCAAACTGGGAGTCTTGCGGTTGCAGTGTCAGTTCCTTCGAGTTACATTAGACCCATGAAAGGTGTTGGTGCCAACCACGAGGATGCCTTGGGGCTGTTTCGAGTTCTCACCCTCTAACGCCATGTTTTTAAGCCTAAGTCTAGAAATATTCAAATTATGATCGTATTCTCAAACCGGGAGTCCCGTGGCTGCGCGACTAGTTCCTACGAGTTACATTGGTCCCATGGGAGGTGTTGGTGCCACCCACAAGGCCGTTCGGGGGCTATTTCAAGTTTTCACCCTCTAACGCCATATTTTTAACCTATTTTTAACCTCTGAAATCGGTAGTCTCGCGGCTGCGGGGGCAGTTCCTACGAGTCACATTGGTCCTGTGGGAGGTGTTGGTGCCACCCGAGGGCCGTTCGGGGGCTGTTTCAGGTTCTCACCCTCTAACGCCATGTTTTTAAACCTAAGTCTATAAATATACAAATTACGGTCGTATTCTCAAAATGGGACTCCCGCGGCTGCGGGGTCTGTTCCTACAATCTACATTGGTCTCGTGGAAGGTGTTGGTGCCACCAGCGGTGACGTTTGGGGGTTGTTTTGAGTTCTCACCCTCTAACGCCGTGTTTTTAAGCCTAAGTCTAGAAATATGCCAATTATCATCATATTCTCAAACCGGGAGTCTCGCGACTGCGCGGCCAGTTCCTAGGAGTTACAATGGTCCCGTGGGAGGTATTGGTGCCACCCACGGGTCCGTTCGGGGGCTGTTTCGAGGTTTCACCCTCTAACGCCATGTTTTTAAGCCTAAGTCTAGAAACATGTAAATCATCGTCGTATTCTCAAACAATGAGTCCCGCGGCTGCGGGGTCAGTTCCTACGAGTTACATTAGTCCCTTGGGAGGTGTTGGTGCCAACCACGGGGCCATTCGGGTGTTGTTTCGAGTTTTCACCCACTAAAGCCTTGTTTTTAAGCCTAAGTCTACAATTGTGAAAATTATCGTCGTATTCTCAAATCGGGAGTCACGCGGCTGCGGGGTCAGTTCCTACGAGTCACATCGGTCCCGTGGGAGGTATTGGTGCCACCCACGGGTCGTTCGGGGGATGTTTCTACTTTTCATCCTCTAACGCAATATTTTTTAGACTACATCTAGAAATATGTAAATTACCATTGTATTCTCAAACCGGGAGTCCCATGGCTACGGGGTCTATTCCTACTAGTTACATTGGTCCCGTGGAAGGTGTTGGTGCCACTCACGGGGACGCTCGGTGGTTGTTTCGAGTTTTCACCCTCTAACGCCATGTTTTTAAGCCTAAGTCTAGAAATATGCAAATTATCATCTTATTCTCAAACCGGGAGTCCCGTGGCAACGCGGCCAGTTCCTACGAGTTACATTGGTCCCGTGGGAGGGGTTGGTGCCACCCACGGGGCCGTTCGGGGGTTATTTCGAGTTTTCACCCTCTAACGCCATATTTTTAAGCCTAAGTCTAAAAATATGCAAATTATCATAATAGTGTCAAACTGGGAGACCCACGGCAGCGGGGTCAGTCCCTACGATTTACATTGGTCCCGTGGGAGGTGTTGATGCCATCCACGGGGCCATTCGGGGGCTATTTCCAGTTTTCACTCTCTAACGTCGTGTTTTTAAGCGTAAGTCTACAAATATGCAAATTATCATCGTATTCTCAAACAGGGAGTCCCGCGGCTCCGGGGTCAGTTCCTACGAGTTACATTAGTCCCGTGGGAGGTGTTAGTGCCACCCACGGGGCCGTTCTTGGGCTGTTTTGAGTTTTCACCCACTAACGCCATGTCTTAAGCCTAAGTCTATAATTATGCAAATTACAGTCGTATTCTCCAACCGGGAGTCCCGCAGTTGCGGGGTCAGTTCCTACAAGTCATATCGGTCCCGTGGGAGGTGTTGGTGCCACGCACGGGGCCGTTCGGGTGTTGTTTCCAATTTTCACCCTCTAACGCCATGTTTTTAAGCCTAAGTCTAGAAATATAAAAATTATCATCGTATTCTCAAACCAGGAGTCCCGCGGCTGCGCGACCAGTTCCTACGTGTTACACTGGTCCCGTGGGAGGTGTTGGTGACACCCACGGGGCCGTTCGGGGGCTATTTCGAGTTTTCACCCTCTAATGCCATGTTTTTAAACCTAAAACAAGAAACTGACAAATTACCATCATATTCTCCAACTGGGAGTCCCGCGGCTGCGGGCTCAGTTCCTACGAGTCACATTGGTCCCGTGGGACGTGTTTGTTCCACCCACAGTGCCGTTTGGTGGATGTTTCAAGTTTCACCCTCTAACGTCATGTTTTTAAGTTAAAGTCTAGAAATATGCTAATTATCGTCGTATTCTCAAATAGGAAGTCCCGCGGCTGCGGGGTCTGTTTCTACGAGTTACATCGGTCCCGTGGGAGGTGTTGGTTCAAGCCACGGGGCCGTTCGGGTGTTGTTTCAAGTTTTCACCCTCTAACTCCATGTCTTTCTTAAATCTAGAAATATGTAAATTACCGTCGTATTCTCAAATCGAGAGTCCCGCGGCTGCGGGTCCAGTTCCTATGAGTTACAATGGTCCCGTGGGAGGTATTGGTGCCAGCCACGGAGCCATTGGGGGGCTGTTTCGAGTTTTCACCCTCTAACGCCATATTTTTTTGAAATCTAGAAATATGCAAATTACCGTCGTATTCCCAAATCGGTTGTCCCATGGCTACGGGGTCAGTTGCTTCGAGTTACATTGGTACCGTGAAAGGTGTTGGTGCCACCCACGGGGACGTGCGGTGGCTGTTTCAAGTTCTCACGCTCTAACGCCATGTTTTTAAGCCTTAGTCTAGAAATATGGAAATTATCGTCGGATTCTCAAACCGGGAGTCCTGTGGCTGCGCGACCAATTCCTACGAGTTGCATTGGTCCCATGGGAGGTGTTGGTGCCACCCACGGGGCTGTTCGGAAGAAATTTTGAGTTTTTGCCCTCTAACACCATGTTTTTAAGCCTAAGTCTCGAAATATGTAAATTACCATCGTATTCTCAAACCGGGAGTCCCGCTACAGCGCGGACAGTTCCTACGAATCACATTGGTCCCGTGGGAGGTGTTGGTGCCACCCGCGGGGAAGTTTGGTGGCTGTTTCGAGTTCTCACCCTCTAACGCCATGTTTTTAAGCCTAAGTCTTGAAATATACAAATTACGGTCGTATTCTCAAAATGGGAGTCCCGCGGCTGTGCGACCAATTATCATTATATTATCAAACCGGGAGTCCCACGACTGCGCGGCCAGTTCCTACGAGTTACAATGGTCCCGTGAGTGGTATTGGTGCCACCCACGGGGCCGTTGGGGGGCTATTTTGAGGTTTCACCCACTAACGCCATGTTTTTAAGCCTTTGTCTAGAAATATGCAAATTATCGTCGTATTCTCAAACAGGGAGTCCCGCGGCTGCGGGGTCTGTTCCTACGATTTACATTGGTCCTGTGGGAGGTGTTGGTGCCAACCACGGGTCCAATCGGGGGCTGTTTCAAGTTTTCACCCACTAATGCCTTCTTTTTAAGCCTAAGCCTAGAATTTTTAAAATTATCATCGTATTCTCAAATCGGGAGTCCCACGGCTGCGGGATCAATTCCTTTGAGTCACATCGGTCCCGTGGGAGGTATTGGTGCCACTCACGGGACCGTTCGGGGGCTATTTCGAGTTCTCACCCTCTAACGCCATGTTTTTAAGACTAAGTCAAGAAATACGCAAATTTTCATCGTATTCTCAAATTAGAAGTCCCGCGGCTGCGCGACCAGTTCCTACGTGTTACATTGGTCCCGTGGAAGGTGTTGGTGCCACCCATAGGGCCGTTCGGGGGCTGTTTCAAGTTTTCACCCTCTAACGCCATATTTTTTAGACAATGTCCATAAATATGCAAATTACCGTCCTACTCTCAAATCGAGAGTCTCGCGGCTGCGGGGTCAGTTGCTACGAGTTACATTGGTCCCGTGGGAGGTGTTGGTGCCAACCACTGGGCCGTTCGAGGGTTGTTTTGAGTTTTCACCCTCTAATGCCATGTTTTTCTTAAATCTGGAAATATGTAAATTATTATCGTATTCTCAAACCGGGAGTCTCGCGGTTGCAGTGTCAGTTTCTTCGAGTTACATTAGACCCGTGATAGGTGTTGGTTCCACCTACGGGGATGTTCTGAGGCTATTTCGAGTTCTCACCCTCTAACGCCATGTTTTTAAGCCCAAGTCTAGAAATATGCAAATTATCATCGTATTCTCAAACCTGGAGTCCCGCAGCTGCGCGACCAGTTCCTACGTGTTACAATGGTCCCGTGGGAGGTATTGGTGCCACCCACGGGGACGTTCGGGGGCTATTTCGAGTTTTCACCCTCTAACACCATGTTTTTAAACCTAAGTCAAGAAATTTGCAAATTACCGTCATATTCTCAAACCGGGAGTCCCGTGGCTGCAGGGTCAGTTCCTACGAGTCACATTGGTCCCGTGGGACGTGTTTGTTCCAGCCACGGTGCCATTCGGGGGATGTTTCAAGTTTCCACCCTCTAATGTCATGTTTTTAAGTTAAAGTCTAGAAATATGCAAATTATCATAATATTCTCAAACAGGAAGTCCCGCGGCTGCGGGGTCTGTTCCTATTCGTTACATTGGTCCCGTGGGAGGTGTTGGTGCCAGCCACGGGGCCGTTCGGGTGTTGTTTCAAGTTTTCACCCTCTAACGCCATGTTTTTCTTAAATCTAAAAATATGTAAATTACCGTCGTATTCTCAAACTGAGAGTCCCGCGGTTGCGGGGCCAGTTCATATGAGTTACAATGGTCCCGTGGGAGGTATTGGTGCCAGCCAAGGGGCCATTGGGGGGCTATTTCGAGTTTTCACCCTCTAACGCCATATTTTTTCAAAATCTAGAAGTATACAAATTACCATCATATTCCAAAATCGGTTGTCCCACGGCTACGGGGTCAGTTCCTTCGAGTTACATTGGTCCCGTGAAAGGTGTTGGTGCCACCAACGGGGACGTGCGATGGCTGTTTCAAGTTCTCACCCTCTAACGCCATGTTTTTAAGCCTTAGTCTAGAAATATGGAAATTATCGTCGAATTCTCAAACCGGGAGCCCCGTGGCTGCGCGGCCAATTCCTACGAGTTACATTGGTCCCGTGGGAGGTGTTGGTGCCACCCACAGGGCCGTTAGGGGGAAATTTTGAGTTTTCGACCTCTAACACCATGTTTTTTAGCCTAAGTCTTGAAATATGTAAATAACCATCGTATTCTCAAAACGGGAGTCCCGCTACGGCATGACCATATCCTACGAGTCACATCGGTCCCGTGGGAGGTGTTGGTACCACCCGCGGGGATGTTTGGTGGCTGTTTCGAGCTCTCACCCTCTAACGCCATGTTTTTAAGCCTAAGTCTTGAAATATACAAATTACGGTCGTATTCTCAAAATGGGAGTCCCGCGGCTGCGCGACCAATTATCATTATATTCTCAAATCGGGAGTCCCGCGGTTACGCGGCCAGTTCCTACGAGTTACAATGGTCCCGTGTGTGGTATTGGTGTCACCCACGGGGCCGTTCGGGGGTTGTTTCGAGTTTTCACCCACTAACGCCATGTTTTTAATCCTTTGTCTAGAAATATGTAAATTATCGTCGTATTCTCAAACAGGGAGTCCCGCGGCTGCGGGGTCTGTTCTTACGAGTTACATTGGTCCTGTGGGAGGTGTTGGTGCCAACCACGGGGCCAGTCGGGGGCTGTTTCGAGTTTGCACCCACTAACGCCTTGTTTTTAAGCCTAAGTCTAGAATTGTGAAAATTATCATCGTATTCTCAAACCGAGAGTCCCACGGCTGCGGGGTCAATTCCTTCGAGTCACATCGGTCCCGGCGGAGGTATTGGTGCCACCCACGGGGCCGTTCGGGGGATGTTTCGAGTTTTCACCCTCTAACGAAATATTTTTTAGCCTAAGTTTAGAAATATGTAAATTACCATCGTATTGTCAAATCGGGAGTCCCGCGGCTGCGGGGTCTGTTCCTACTAGTTACATTTGTCCAGTGGAAGGTGTTGGTGCCACCCACGGGGACGTTCGGGGGCTATTTCGAGTTCTCACCCACTAACGCCTTGTTTTGAAGCCTAAGTCTACAAATACGCAAATTATCATCATATTCTCAAATCAGGAGTCCCGCGGCTGCGCGGTCAGTTCCTACATGTTACATTGGTCCCGTTGAAGGTGTTGGTGCCACCCACGGGGCCGTTCAGGGGCTGTTTCGAGTTTTCACCCTCTAACGCCATATTTTTTAACCAATGTCAATAAATATGCAAATTACCGTCGTACTCTCAAATTGAGAGTCCCGCGGCTGCGGGGTCAGTTGCTACGAGATACATTGGTCCCGTGGTAGGTGTTGGTGCCAACCACGGGACCGTTCTAGGGCTGTTTTGAGTTTTCACCCTCTAACGCCATGTTTTTCTTAAATCTAGAAATATGTAAATTATTATCGTATTCTCAAACTGGGAGTCTTATGGTTGCAGTGTCAGTTCCTTCGAGTTACATTAGACCCATGAAAGGTGTTGGTGCCAACCACGGGGATGCCTTGGGGCTGTTTCGAGTTCTCATCCTCTAACGCCATGTTTTTAAGCCTAAGTCTAGAAATATTCAAATTATCATCGTATTCTCAAACCGGGAGTCCCGTGGCTGCGCGACTAGTTCCTACGAGTCACATTGTTCCTGTGGGATGTGTTGGTGCCACCGGAGGGCCGTTCGGGGGCTATTTCAAGTTTTCACCCTCTAACGCCATGTTTTTAAACCTAAGGCTATAAATATACAAATTACGGTCGTATTCTCAAAATGGGACTCCCGCGGCTGCGGGGTCTGTTCCTACAAGCCACATTGGTCTCGTGGAAGGTGTTGGTGCCACCCGCGGTGACGTTTGGGGGTTGTTTTGAGTTCTCACCCTCTAACGCCGTGTTTTTAAGCCTAAGTCTAGAAATATGCCAATTATCATCATATTCTCAAACCGGGAGTCTCGCGACTGCGCGGCCAGTTCCTACGAGTTACAATGGTCCCGTGGGAGGTATTGGTGCCACCCACGGGTCCGTTCGGGGGTTGTTTCGAGGTTTCACCCTCTAACGCCATGTTTTTAAGCCTAAGTCTAGAAACATGCAAATCATCATCGTATTCTCAAACAGGGAGTCCCGCGGCTGCGGGGTCAGTTCCTACGAGTTACATTGGTCCCTTGGGAGGTGTTGGTGCCAACCACGGGGCCATTCGGGTGTTGTTTCGAGTTTTCACCCACTAAAGCCTTGTTTTTAAGCCTAAGTCTAGAATTGTGAAAATTATCGTCATATTCTCAAATCGGGAGTCACGCGGCTGCGGGATCAGTTCCTATGAGTCACATCGGTCCCGTGGGAGGTATTGGTGCCACCCACGGGTCGTTCAGGGGATGTTTCTACTTTTCACCCTCTAACGCAATATTTTTTAGACTACGTCTAGAAATATGTAAATTACCATTGTATTCTCAAAACAGGAGTCCCATGGCTACGGGGTCTATTCCTACTAGTTACATTGGTCCCATGGAAGGTGTTGGTACCACTCACGGGGACGCTCGGTGGTTGTTTTGAGTTTTCACCCTCTAACGCCATGTTCTTAAGCCTAAGTCTAGAAATATGCAAATTATCATCTTATTCTCAAACCGGGAGTCCCGTGGCAACGCGGCCAGTTGCTACGAGTTACATTGGTCCCGTGGGAGGGGTTGGTGCCACCCACGGGGCCGTTCGGGGGTTATTTCGAGTTTTCACCCTCTAACGCCATATTTTTAAGCCTAAGTCCAAAAATATGCAAATTATCGTAATAGTGTCAAACTGGGAGTCCCACGGCAGCGGGGTCAGTCCCTACGAGTTACATTGGTCCCGTGGGAGGTGTTGGTGCCATCCACAGGGCCATTCGGGGGCTATTTCCAATTTTCACTCTCTAACACCGTGTTTTTAAGCGTAAGTCTAGAAATATGCAAATTATCATCGTATTCTCAAACAGGGAGTCCCGCGGCTCCGGGGTCAGTTCCTACGAGTTACATTAGTCCCGTGGGAGGTGTTAGTGCCACCCACGGGGCCGTTCTGGGGCTGTTTTGAGTTTTCATCCACTAACGCCATGTCTTAAGCCTAAGTCTATAATTATGCAAATTACAGTCGTATTCTCCAACCGGGAGTCCCGCAGTTGCGGGGTCAGTTCCTACGAGTCATATCGGTCCCATGGGAGGTGTTGGTGCCACGCACGGGGCCGTTCGGGTGTTGTTTCCAATTTTCACCCTCTAACGCCATGTTTTTAAGCCTAAGTCTAGAAATATAAAAATTATGGTCGTATTCTCAAACCAGGAGTCCCGCGGCTGCGCGACCAGTTCCTACGTGTTACACTGGTCCCGTGGGAGGTGTTGGTGACACCCACGGGGCCGTTCGGGGGCTATTTCGAGTTTTCACCCTCTAATGCCATCTTTTTAAACCTAATACAAGAAACTGACAAATTACCATCATATTCTGAAACCGGGAGTCCCGCGGCTGCGGGGTCAGTTCCTACGAGTCACATTGGTCCCGTGGGACGTGTTTGTTCCACCCACGGTGCCGTTTGGGGATGTTTCAAGTTTTCACCCTCTAACGTCATGTTTTTAAGTTAAAGTCTAGAAATATGCTAATTATCGTCATATTCTCAAAC
Organism: Sambucus nigra; assembly: GCA_949130495.1. Lineage (NCBI taxonomy): Eukaryota > Viridiplantae > Streptophyta > Magnoliopsida > Dipsacales > Adoxaceae > Sambucus > Sambucus nigra. The sequence continues at coordinate 163,906,579 of OX422215.1, read as the reverse complement.
AGGAAGTCCCGCGGCTGCGGGGTCTGTTCCTACGAGTTACATCGGTCCCGTGGGAGTTGTTGGTTCAAGCCACGGGGCCGTTCGGGTGTTGTTTCAAGTTTTCACCCTCTAACGCCATGTCTTTCTTAAATCTAGAAATATGTAAAGTACCGTCGTAGTCTCAAATCGAGAGTCCCGCGGCTGCGGGGCCAGTTCCTATGAGTTACAATGGTCCCGTGGGAGGTATTGGTGCCAGCCACGGGGCCATTGGGGGGCTGTTTCGAGTTTTCACCCTCTAACGCCATATTTTTTCGAAATCTAGCAATATGCAAATTACCGTCGTATTCCCAAATCGGTTGTCCGTGGCTACGGGGTCAGTTCCTTCGAGTTACATTGGTACGTGAAAGGTGTTGGTGCCACCCACGGGGACGTGCGGTGGCTATTTCAAGTTCTCACGCTCTAACGCCATGTTTTTAAGCCTTAGTCTAGAAATATGGAAATTATCGTCGAATTCTCAAACCGGGAGTCCTGGTGGCTGCGCGACCAATTCCTACGAGTTGCATTGGTCCCCGTGGTAGGTGTTGGTGCCACCACGGGGCCGTTCGGCGGAAATTTCGAGTTTTTGCCCTCTAACACCATGTTTTTAAACCTAAGTCTCGAAATATGTAAAGTACCATCGTATTCTCAAACCGGGAGTCCCGCTACTGCGCGGACAGTTACTACGAATCACATTGGTCCCGTGGGAGGTGTTGGTGCCACCCGCGGGGAAGTTTGGTGGCTGTTCGAGTTCTCACCCTCTAACGCCATGTTTTTAAGCCTAATTCTTGAAATATACATGTTACGGTCGTATTCTCAAAATGGGAGTCCCGCGGCTGTGCGACCAATTATCATTATATTATCAAACCGGGAGTCCCACGGCTGTGCGGCCAGTTCCTACGAGTTACAATGGTCCCGTGGGTGGTATTGGTGCCACCCACGGGGCCGTTGGGGGGCTGTTTTGAGTTTTCACCCACTAACGCCATGTTTTTAAGCCTTTATCGTCGTATTCTCAAACAGGGAGTCCCGCGGCTGCGGGGTCTGTTACTACGAGTTACATTGGTCCTGTGGAGGTGTTGGTGCCAACCACGGGGCCAGTCGGAGGTTATTTCGAGTTTTCACCCCTCTAACGCCTTGTTTTTAAGCCTAAGTCTAGAATTGTGAAATTATCATCGTATTCTCAAACCGGGAGTCCCATGGCTGCGGGGTCAATTCCTTCGAGTCACATCGGTCCCGTGGGAGGTATTGGTGCCAGCCACGGGGCGTTCGGGGGATGTTTCAAGTTTTCACCCTCTAACGTAATATTTTTTAGCCTAAGTCAAGAAATATGTAAATCGTATTCTCAAATCGGGAGTCCCGCGGCTGCGGGGTCTGTTCCTACTACTTACATTTGTCCCGTGGAAGGTGTTGGTGCCACCCACGGGGACGTTCGGGCGCTATTTCAACTTCTCACTCACTAAACCATGTTTTTAAGTCTATGTCTTCAAATACGTAAATTATCATTGTATTCTCAAATCAGGAGTCCCGCGGCTGCGCGGCCAGTTCCTACGTGTTACATTGGTCCCGTGGAAGGTGTTGGTGCCACCCACGGGGCCGTTCGGGGGCTATTTCAAGTTTTCACCCTCTAACGCCATATTTTTTAGCGAATGTCCATAAATACACAAATTACCATCGTACTCTCAAATCGAGAGTCCCGCGGCTGCGGGGTCAGTTGCTACGAGTTACATTGGTCCCGTGGGAGGTGTTGGTGCCAACCGAAGGGCCGTTCGGGGGCTGTTTTGGGCTCTCACCCTCTAACGCCATGTTTTTAAACCTAAGTCTAGAAATATACAAATTACGATCGTATTCTCAAAATGGGACTCCCGCGGCTGCGGGGTCTGTTCCTACAAGCCACATTGGTCTCGTGGAAGGTGTTGGTGCCACCCGCGGTGACGTTTGGGGGTTGTTTTGAGTTCTCACCCTCTAACGCAGTGTTTTTAAGCCTAAGTCTAGAAATATGCCAATTATCATCATATTCTCAAACCGGGAGTCTCGCGGCTGCGCGGCCAGTTCGTACGAGTTACAATGGTCCCGTGGGAGGTATTGGTTCCACCCACGGGGCCGTTCGGGGGTTGTTTCGAGTTTTCACCCTCTAACGCCATGTTTTTAAGCCTAAGTCTAGAATCATGGAGATCATCGTCGTATTCTCAAACAGGGAGTCTCGCGGCTGTGGGGTTAGTTCCTACGAGTTACATTGGTCCCTTGGGAGGTGTTGGTGCCAACCACGGGGCCATTCGGGTGTTGTTTCGAGTTTTCACTCACTAAAGCCTTGTTTTTAAGCCTAAGTCTACAATTGTGAAAATTATCAACGTATTCTCAAATCGGGAGTCACGCGCCTGCGGGGTCAGTTCGTATGAGTCACATCGGTCCCGTGGGAGGTATTGGTACCACCCACGGGGCCGTTCGGGGGATGTTTCTAGTTTTCACCCTCTAACGCAATATTTTTTGGCCTACGTCTCGAAATATGTAAATTACCATCGTATTCTCAAACCGGGAGTCCCATGGCTACGGGGTCTATTCCTACTAGTTACACTAGTCCCTTGGAAGGTGTTGGTGCCACTCACGGGGACGTTCGGTGGTTGTTTCGAGTTTTCACCCTCTAACGCCATGTTTTTAAGCCTAAGTCTAGAAATATGCAAATTATCATCTTATTCTCAAACCGGGAGTCCCGTGGCAACGCGGCCAGTTCCTACGAGTTACATTGGTCCCGTGGGAGGGGTTGGTGCCACCCATGGGGCCGTTCGGGGTTTATTTCGAGTTTTCATCCTCTAACGCCATATTTTTAAGCCTAAGTCTAAAAATATGCAAATTATCATCATAGTGTCAAACTGGGAGTCCCGCGGCAGCGGGGTCAGTCCCTACGAGTTACATTGGTCCCGTGGGAAGTGTTGGTGCCACCCACGGGGCCATTCGAGGGCTATTTCCAGTTTTCACTCTCTAACGCCGTTTTTTTAAGACTAAGTCTAGAAATATGCAAATTATCATCGTATTCTCAAACAGGGAGTCCCGCGGCTACGGGGTCAGTTCCTACGAGTTACATTAGTCCCGTGGGAGGTGTTAGTGCCACCCACGGGGCCGTTCTGGGGCTATTTTTAGTTTTCACACACTAACGCCATGTCTTAAGCCTAAGTCTATAATTATGCAAATTACAGTCGTATTCTCCAACCGGGAATCTCGAGGTTGCGGGGTCAGTTCCTTCGAGTTATATCGGTCCCGTGGGAGGTGTTGGTGCCACGCACGGGGCCGTTCGGGTGTTGTTTCCAATTTTCACCCTCTAATGCCATGTTTTTAAGCCTAAGTCTAGAAATATAAAAATTATCGTCGTATTCTCAAACCAAGAGTCCCGCGGCTGCGCCACCAGTTCCTACGTGTTACACTGGTCCCGTGGGAGGTGATTGTGACACCCAAGTGGCTGTTCGGGGGCTATTTCGAGTTTTCACCCTCTAACGCCATGTTTTTAAACCTAATACAAGAAATTGACAAATTACAAATATATTCTCAAACCGGGAGTCCCGCGGCTGCGGGGTCAGTTCCTACGAGTCACATTGGTCCCGTGGGACGTGTTTGTTCCACCCACGTTGCCGTTTGGGGGATGTTTCAAGTTTTCACCCTCTAACGTCATGTCTTTCTTAAATCTAGAAATATGTAAATTACCGTCGTATTCTCAAACCGAGAGTCCCGCGGCTGCGGGGCCAGTTCCTATGAGTTACAATGGTCCCGTGGGAGGTATTGGTGCCAGCCACAGGGCCATTGGGGGGCTCTTTCGAGTTTTCACCCTCTACGGGGTCAGTTGCTTCGAGTTACATTGGTACCGTGAAAGGTGTTGATGCCACCCACGGGGACGTGCGGTGGCTGTTTCAAGTTCTCACGCTCTAATGCCATGTTTTAAGCCTTAGTCTAGAAATATGGAAATTATCATCGGATTCTCAAACCGGGAGTCCTGTTTCTCCGCGACCAATTCCTACGAGTTACATTGGTCCCGTGGGAGGTGTTGGTGCCACCCACGGGGCCGTTCGGCGGAAATTTCGACTTTTGGCCCTCTAACACCATGTTTTTAAGCCTAAGTCTCGAAATATGTAAATTACCATCGTATTCTCAAACCGGGAGTCCCGCTACTGCACGACCAGTTCCTACGAGTCACATTGGTCCCGTGGGAGGTGTTGGTGCCACCCGCGGGGAAGTTTGGTGACTGTTTCGAGTTCTCACCCTCTAACGCCATGTTTTTAAGCCAAAGTGTTGAAATATACAAATTACGGTCGTATTCTCAAAATGGGAGTCCCGCGGCTGCCCGACCAATTATCATTATATTCTCAAACCGGGAGTCCCGCGGCTGCGCGACCAGTTCCTACGAGTTACAATGGTCCCGTGGGTGGTATTGGTGCCACCCACAGGGCCGTTCGGGGGCTGTTTCGAGTTTTCACCCACTAACACCATGTTTTTAAGCCATTGTCTAGAAATATGCAAATTATCATCTTATTCTCAAACAGGGAGTCCCGCGGCTGCGGGGTCTGTTCCTACGTGTTACATTGGTCCCGTGGGAGGTGTTGGTGCCAACCACGGGGCCAGTCGGGGGCTGTTTCGAGTTTTCACCCACTGACGCCTTGTTTTTAAGCCTAAGTCTAGAATTGTGAAAATTCTCATCGTATTCTCAGACCGGGAGTCCCATGGCTGCGGGGTCAATTCCTTCGAGTCACATCGGTCCCGTGGGAGGTATTGGTGCCACCCACGGGGCCGTTCGGGGGATGTTTCATGTTTTCACCCTCTAACGTAATATTTTTTAGCCTAAGTCAAGAAATATGTAAATTACCATTGTATTCTCAAATCGGGAGTCCCGCGGCTGCGGGGTCTGCTCCTACTAGTTACATTTGTCCCGTGGAAGGTGTTGGTGCCACCCACGGGGACGTTCGGGCGCTATTTCGACTTCTCACCCACTAACGCCATGTTTTTAAGCCTAATTCTTGAAATACGCAAATTATCATCGTATTCTCAAATCAGGAGTCCCGCGGCTGCGCGGCCAGTTCCTACGTGTTACATTGGTCCCGTGAAAGGTGTTGGTGCCACCCACGGGGCCGTTCGGGGGCTGTTTCAAGTTTTCACCCTCTAACGCCATATTTTTTAGCCAATGTCCATAAATATACAAATTACCATCGTACTCTCAAATCGAGAGTCCCGCGGCTGCGGGGTCAGTTGTTACGAGTTACATTGGTCCCGTGGGAGGTGTTGGTGCCAACCACGGGGCCGTTCGAGGGCTGTTTTGAGTTTCACCCTCTAACGCCATGTTTTTCTTAAATCTAGAAATATGTAAATTATTATCTTATTCTCAAACCGGGAGTCTCGCGGTTGTAGTGTCAGTTCCTTCGAGTTACATTAGACCTGTGAAAGGTGTTGGTGCCAACCACGGGGATGTTCTGGGGCTGTTTCGAGTTCTCACCCTCTAACGCCATGTTTTTAAGCCTAAGTCTAGAAATATTAAAATTGTCATCGTATTCTCAAACCGGGAGTCCCGTGGCTGCGCGACTAGTTCCTACGAGTTACATTGGTCCCGTGGGAGGTGTTGGTGCCACCCACGGGGCCGTTCGGGGGCTATTTCGAGTTTTCACCCTCTAACGCCATATTTTTTAGCCTATGTCCAGAAATATCCAAATTACTGTCGTACTCTCAAATCGGTAGTCTCGCGGCTGCGGGGGAAGTTCCTACGAGTCACATTGGTCCTGTGGGAGGTGTTGGTGCCACCCGAAGGGCCGTTCGGGGGCTGTTTTGGGCTCTCACCCTCTAACGCCATGTTTTTAAACCTAAGTCTAGAAATATACAAATTACGATCGTATTCTCAAAATGGGACTCCCGCGGCTGCGGGGTCTGTTCCTACAAGCCACATTGGTCTCGTGGAAGGTGTTGGTGCCACCCGCGGTGACGTTTGGGGGTTGTTTTGAGTTCTCATCCTCTAACGCAGTGTTTTTAAGCCTAAGTCTAGAAATATGCCAACTATCATCATATTCTCAAACCGGGAGTCTCGCGGCTGCGCGGCCAGTTCCTACGAGTTACAATGGTCCCGTGGGAGGTATTGGTTCCACCCACGGGGCCGTTCGGGGGTTGTTTCGAGTTTTCACCCTCTAACGCCATGTTTTTAAGCCTAAGTCTAGAATCATGGAAATCATCGTCGTATTCTCAAACAGGGAGTCTCGCGGCTGTGGGGTTAGTTCCTACGAGTTACATTGGTCCCTTGGGAGGTGTTGGTGCCAACCACGGGGCCATTCGGGTGTTGTTTCGAGTTTTCACTCACTAAAGCCTTGTTTTTAAGCCTAAGTCTACAATTGTGAAAATTATCAACGTATTCTCAAATCGGGAGTCACGCGCCTGCGGGGTCAGTTCGTATGAGTCACATCGGTCCCGTGGGAGGTATTGGTACCACCCACGGGGCCGTTCGGGGGATGTTTCTAGTTTTCACCCTCTAACGCAATATTTTTTGGCCTACGTCTCGAAATATGTAAATTACCATCGTATTCTCAAACCGGGAGTCCCATGGCTACGGGGTCTATTCCTACTAGTTACACTGGTCCCTTGGAAGGTGTTGGTGCCACTCACGGGGACGTTCGGTGGTTGTTTCGAGTTTTCACCCTCTAACGCCATGTTTTTAAGCCTAAGTCTAGAAATATGCAAATTATCATCTTATTCTCAAACCGGGAGTCCCGTGGCAACGCGGCCAGTTCCTACGAGTTACATTGGTCCCGTGGGAGGGGTTGGTGCCACCCATGGGGCCGTTCGGGGTTTATTTCGAGTTTTCATCCTCTAACGCCATATTTTTAAGCTTAAGTCTAAAAATATGCAAATTATCATCATAGTGTCAAACTGGGAGTCCCGCGGCAGCGGGGTCAGTCCCTACGAGTTACATTGGTCCCGTGGGAAGTGTTGGTGCCACCCACGGGGCCATTCGAGGGCTATTTCCAGTTTTCACTCTCTAACGCCGTTTTTTTAAGCCTAAGTCTAGAAATATGCAAATTATCATCGTATTCTCAAACAGGGAGTCCCGCGGCTACGGGGTCAGTTCCTACGAGTTACATTAGTCCCGTGGGAGGTGTTAGTGCCACCCACGGGGCCGTTCTGGGGCTATTTTTAGTTTTCACACACTAACGCCATGTCTTAAGCCTAAGTCTATAATTATGCAAATTACAGTCGTATTCTCCAACCGGGAATCCCGCGGTTGCGGGGTCAGTTCCTTCGAGTTATATCGGTCCCGTGGGAGGTGTTGGTGCCACGCACGGGGCCGTTCGGGTGTTGTTTCCAGTTTTCACCCTCTAATGCCATGTTTTTAAGCCTAAGTCTAGAAATATAAAAATTGTCGTCGTATTCTCAAACCAAGAGTCCCGCGGCTGCGCCACCAGTTCCTACGTGTTACACTGGTCCCGTGGGAGGTGATTGTGACACCCAAGTGGCTGTTCGGGGGCTATTTCGAGTTTTCACCCTCTAACGCCATGTTTTTAAACCTAATACAAGAAATTGACAAATTACAAATATATTCTCAAACCGGGAGTCCCGCGGCTGCGGGGTCAGTTCCTACGAGTCACATTGGTCCCGTGGGACGTGTTTGTTCCACCCACGTTGCCGTTTGGGGGATGTTTCAAGTTTTCACCCTCTAACGTCATGTCTTTCTTAAATCTAGAAATATGTAAATTACCGTCGTATTCTCAAACTGAGAGTCCCGCGGCTGCGGGGCCAGTTACTATGAGTTACAATGGTCCCGTGGGAGGTATTGGTGCCAGCCACAGGGCCATTGGGGGGTTCTTTCGAGTTTTCACCCTCTACGGGGTCAGTTGCTTCGAGTTACATTGGTACCGTGAAAGGTGTTGATGCCACCCACGGGGACGTGCGGTGGCTGTTTCAAGTTCTCACGCTCTAATGCCATGTTTTAAGCCTTAGTCTAGAAATATGGAAATTATCGTCGGATTCTCAAACCGGGAGTCCTGTTTCTCCGCGACCAATTCCTACGAGTTACATTGGTCCCGTGGGAGGTGTTGGTGCCACCCACGGGGCCGTTCGGCGGAAATTTCGACTTTTCGCCCTCTAACACCATGTTTTTAAGCCTAAGTCTCGAAATATGTAAATTACCATCGTATTCTCAAACCGGGAGTCCCGCTACTACACGACCAGTTCCTACGAGTCACATTGGTCCCGTGGGAGGTGTTGGTGCCACTCGCGGGGAAGTTTGGTGACTGTTTCGAGTTCTCACCCTCTAACGCCATGTTTTTAAGCCAAAGTGTTGAAATATACAAATTACGGTCGTATTCTCAAAATGGGAGTCCCGCGGCTGCACGACCAATTATCATTATATTCTCAAACCGGGAGTCCCGCGGTTGCGCGACCAGTTCCTACGAGTTACAATGGTCCCGTGGGTGGTATTGGTGCCACCCACAGGGCCGTTCGGGGGCTGTTTCGAGTTTTCACCCACTAACACCATGTTTTTAAGCCTTTGTCTAGAAATATGCAAATTATCATCTTATTCTCAAACAGGGAGTCCCGCGGCTGCGGGGTCTGTTCCTACGAGTTACATTGGTCCTGTGGGAGGTGTTGGTGCCAACCACGGGGCCAGTCGGGGGCTGTTTCGAGTTTTCACCCACTAACGCCTTGTTTTTAAGCCTAAGTCTAGAATTGTGAAAATTATCATCGTATTCTCAAATCGGGAGTCCCACGGCTGCGGGGTCAATTCCTTCGAGTCACATCGGTCCCGTGGGAGGTATTTGTGCCACCCACGAGGCCGTTCGGGGGATGTTTCAAGTTTTTACCCTCTAACGTAATATTTTTTAGCCTAAGTCAAGAAAAATGTAAATTACCATCGTATTCTCAAATCGGGAGTCCCGCGGCTGCGGGGTCTGTTCCTACTAGTTACATTTGTCCCGTGGAAGGTGTTGGTGCCACCCACGGGGACGTTCGGGGGCTATTTCGAGTTCTCACCCACTAACGCCATGTTTTTAAGCCTAAGTCTTGAAATACGCAAATTATCATCGTATTCTCAAATCAGGAGTCCCGCGGTTGCGCGTCCAGTTCCTACGTGTTACATTGGTCCCGTGAAAGGTGTTGGTGCCACCCACGGGGCCGTTCGGGGGCTGTTTCAAGTTTTCACCCTCTAACGCCATATTTTTTAGCCAATGTCCATAAATATACAAATTACCATCGTACTCTCAAATCGAGAGTCCCGCGGCTGCGGCGTCAGCTGCTACAAGTTACATTGGTCCCGTGGGAGGTGTTGATGCCAACCACGGGCCGTTCGAGGGCTGTTTTGAGTTTTCACCCTCTAATGCCATGTTTTTCTTAAATCTAGAAATATGTAAATTATTATCGTATTCTCAAACCGGGAGTCTTGCGGTTGTAGTGTCAGTTCCTTCGAGTTACATTAGACCCGTGAAAGGTGTTGGTGCCACCCACGGGGATGTTCTGGGGCTGTTTCGAGTTCTCACCCTCTAACGCCATGTTTTTACGCCTAAGTCTAAAAATATTCAAATTATCATCGTATTCTCAAACCGGGAGTCCCGTTGCTGCGCGACTAGTTCCTACGAGTTACATTGGTCCCGTGGGTGGTGTTGGTGCCACCCATGGGGCCGTTCGGGGGCTATTTCGAGTTTTCACCCTCTAATGCCATATTTTTTAGCCTATGTCCAGAAATATCCTAATTACCTTCGTACTCTCAAATCAGTTGTCCTGCAGCTGCGGGGGTAGTTCCTACGAGTCACATTGGTCCTGTGGGAGGTGTTGGTGCCACCCGTAGGGCCGTTTGGGGGTTGTTTCGGGTTCTCACCCTCTAACGCCATGTTTTTAATCCTATGTCTAAAAATATACAAATTATGATCATATTCTCAAAATGGGACTCCCGCGGCTGCAGGGTCTGTTCCTACAAGTCACATTGGTCTCGTGGAAGGTGTTGGTGCCACCCGCAGAGACGTTTGGCGGTTGTTTTTAGTTCTCACCCTCTAACACCGTATTTTTAAGCCTAAGTCTAGAAATATGACAATTGTCATCATATTCTCAAACCGCGAGTCTCGCGACTGCGCGGCCAGTTACTACGAGTTACAATTGTCCCGTGGGAGGTATTGGTGCCCCCACGGGGCCGTTCGGGGGCTGTTTCGAGTTTTCACCCTCTAACGCCATATTTTTAAGCCTAAGTCTAGAAACATGCAAATCATCATCGTATTCTCAAACAGGGGGTCCCGCGGCTGCGGGGTCAGTTCCTACGAGTAGCATTGGTCCCTTGGGAGGTGTTGGTGCCAACCACGGGGCCATTCGGGTGCTGTTTCGAGTTTTCACCCAGTAACGCCTTGTTTTTAAGCCTAAGTCTAGAATTATAAAAATTACGATCGTATTCTCAAATCGGGAGTCCCGCGACTGCGGGGTTAGTTTCTAAGAGTCACACCGGTCCCGTGGGAGGTATTGGTGCCACCCAGGGGCCGTTCGGGGGATGTTTCAAGTTTTCACCAGCTAACGGAATATTTTTTAGCCTACGTCTAGAAATATGTAAATTACCATCATATTCTCATACCGGGAGTCCCACGGCTGCGGGGTCTATTCCTACTAGTTATAGTGGTCCCGTGGAAGGTGTTGGTGCCACTCACGGGGACGTTCGGTGGTTGTTTCGAGTTCTCACCCTCTAACGCCATGTATTTTAGCCTAAGTCTAGAAATATGCAAATTATCATTGTATTCTCAAACCAGGAGTCCCGTGGTAATGCGGTCAGTTCCTACGAGTTACATTGGTCCCGTGGGAGGGGTTGGTGCCACCCACGGGGCCGTTCGGGGGCTATTTCGAGTTCTCACCCACTAACACCATGTTTTTAAGCCTAAGTCTAGAAACATGCAAATCATCATCGTATTCTCAAACAGGGAGTCCCGCGGCTGCGGGGTCAGTTACTATGAGTTACATTGGTCCCTTGGGAGGTGTTGGTGCCAACCACGGGGCCATTCGGGTGCTGTTTCGAGTTTTCACCCAGTAACGCCTTATTTTTAAGCCTAAGTCCAGAATTGTGAAAATTATCATCGTATTCTCAAATCGGGAGTCCCGCGGCTGCGGGGTCAGTTCCTACGAGTCACATAGGTCCCGTGGGAGGTATTGGTGCCACCCACGGGGCCGTTCGGGGGATGTTTTGAGTTTTCACCTTCTAGCGCAATATTTTTTAGCTTACATCTAGAAATATGTAATTACCATCGTATTCTCAAATCGGGAGTCCCACGGCTGCGGGGTCTATTCCTACTAGTTACATTGGTCCCGTGGAAGGTGTTGGTGCCACTCACTGGGACGTTCGGTGGTTCTTTCGAGTTCTCACCCTCTAACGCAATGTTTTTAAGCCTAAGTCTAGAAATATGCAAATTATCATCGTATTCTCAAATCGAGAGTCCCGTGGCAACGCGGTCAGTTCCTACAAGTTACATTGTTCCCGTGGGAGGGGTTGGTACCACCCACGGGGCCGTTCGGGGGTTATTTCGAGTTTTCACCCTCTAACGAAATATTTTTAAGCCTAAGTCTAAAAATATGCAAATTATCGTCATAGTGTCAAATGTGGAGTCCCGCGGTAGCGGGGTCAGTCCCTACGAGTTACATTGGTCCCGTGGGAGGTGTTGGTGCCACCCATGGGGCCATTCGGGGGCTATTTCCAGTTTTCACTCTCTAACGCCGTGTTTTTACGCCTAAGTCTAAAAATATGCAAATTATCATCGTATTCTCAAACAGGGAGTCCCACGGATGCGGGGTCAGTTCCTACGAGTTACATTGGTCCCGTGGGAGGTGTTGGTGCCACCCACGGGGCCGTTCTGGGGCTGTTTCGAGTTTCACCCACTAACGCCATGTCTTAAGCCTCAGTCTATAATTATGAAAATTACAGTCGTTTTCTCAAACCGGGAGTCCCGCGGTTGCGGGGTCAGTTCCTACGAGTCATATCGGTCCCGTGGGAGGTGTTGGTGCCACGCATGGGGCCGTCTGGGGGTTGTTTCCAGTTTTCACCCTCTAACGCCATGTTTTTAAGCCTAAGTCTAGGAATATGAAAATTATCCTCATATTCTCAAACCAGGAGTCCCGCGGCTGCGCAACCAGTTCCTACGTGTTACATTGGTCCCGTGGGAGGTGTTGGTGACACCCACGGGGCCGTTCGGGGCTATTTCGAGTTTTCACCCTCTAATGCCATGTTTTTAAACCTAGGTCAAGAAATTTGCAAATTATCGTCATATAATCAAACCGGGAGTCCCGCGGCTGCGGGGTCAGTTCCTACGAGTCACATTGGTCCCGTGGGACGTGTTTGTTCCACCCACGGTGCCGTTCGGGGGATGTTTCAAGTTTCCACCCTCTAACGTCATGTTTTTAAGTTAAAGTCTAGAAATATGGAAATTATCGTCGTATTCTCATACCGGAAGTCCCACGGCTGCGGGGTCTGTTCCTACGAGTTACATTTGTCCCGTGGGAGGTGTTGGTTCAAGCCACGGGGCCGTTCGGGTGTTGTTTCAAGTTTTCATCCTCTAACGCCATGTCTTTCTTAAATCTAGAAATATGTAAATTACCGTCGTATTCTCAAACCGAGAGTCCCGCGGCTGCAGGGCCAGTTCCTATGAGTTACAATGGTCCCGTGGGAGGTATTGGTGCCAGCCACGGGGCCATTGGGGAGCTGTTTCGAGTTTTCACCGTCTAACGCCATATTTTTTCGAAATCTAGAAATATGCAAATTACCGTCGTATTCCCAAATCGGTTGTCCCGTGGCTACGGGGTCAGTTCTTTCGAGTTACATTGGTACCGCGAAAGGTGTTGGTGCCACCCACGGGGACGTGCGGTGGCTGTTTCAAGTTCTCACCCTCTAATGCCATGTTTTTAAGCCATAATCTAGAAATATGGAAATTATCGTCCAATTCTCAAACCGGGAGTCCTGTGGCTGTGCGGCCAATTCCTACGAGTAACATTGGTCCCGTGGGAGGTGTTGGTGCCACCCACGGGGCCGTTCGGCGGAAATTTCGAGTTTTCACCCTCTAACACCATGTTTTTAAGCCTAAGTCTCGAAATATGTAAATTACCATCGTAATCTCAACCCGGGGGTCCCTCTACTGCGCGGCCAGTTCCTACGAGTCACATTGGTCCCGTGGGAGGTGTTAATGCCACCCGTGAGGAAGTTTGGTGGCTGTTTCGAGTTCTCACCCTCTAACGCCATGTTTTTAAGCCTAAGTCTTGAAATATACAAATTACGGGAGTCCCGCGGCTGCGCGGTCAGTTCCTACGAGTTACAATGGTCCCGTGGGTGGTATTGGTGCCACCCACGGGGCCGTTCGGGGGCTGTTTCGAGTTTTCACCCACTAACGCCATGTTTTTAAGCCTTTGTCTAGAAATATGCAAATTATCGTCATATTCTCAAATAGGGAGTCCCGCGGCTGCGGGGTCTGTTCCTACGAGTTACATTGGTCCTGTGGGAGGTGTTGGTGCCAACCACGGGGCCAGTCGGGGGCTGTTTCGAGTTTTCACCCACTAACGCCTTGTTTTTAAGCCTAAGTCTAGAATTGTGAAAATTATCATCGTATTCTCAAACCGGGAGTCCCACGGCTGCGGGGTCAATTCCTTCGAGTCACATCGGTCCCGTGGGAGGTATTGGTGCCACCCACGAGGCCGTTCGGGGGATGTTTCAAGTTTTCACCCTCTAACGTAATATTTTTTAGCCTAAGTTAAGAAATATGTAAATTACCATCGTATTCTCAAATCGGGAGTCCCGCGGCTGCGGGGTCTATTCCTACTAGTTACATTTGTCCCGTGGAAGGTGTTGGTGCCACCCACGGGGACGTTCGGGGGCTATTTCGAGTTCTCACCCACTAACGCCATGTTTTTAAGCCTAAGTCTTGAAATACGCAAATTATCATCGTATTCTCAAATCAGGAGTCCCGCGGTTGCGCGGCCAGTTCCTACGTGTTACATTGGTCCCGTGAAAGGTGTTGGTGCCACCCACGGGGCCGTTCCGGGGCTGTTTCAAGTTTTCACCCTCTAACGCCATATTTTTTAGCTAATGTCCATAAATATACAAATTACCATCGTACTCTCAAATCGAGAGTCCCGCGGCGGTGGGGTCAGCTGCTACGAGTTACATTGGTCCCGTGGGAGGTGTTGATGCCAACCACGGGGCCGTTCGAGGGCTGTTTTGAGTTTTCACCCTCTAACGCCATGTTTTTCTTAAATCTAGAAATATGTAAATTATTATCGTATTCTCAAACCGGGAGTATCGCGGTTGTAGTGTCAGTTCCTTCGAGTTACATTAGACCCGTGAAAGGTGTTGGTGCCACCCACGGGGATGTTCTGGGGCTGTTTTGAGTTCTCACCCTCCAACGCCATGTTTTTAAGCCTAAGTCTTGAAATATGCAAATTATCATCGTATTCTCAAACCGGGAGTCCCGTTGCTGCGCGACTAGTTCCTACGAGTTACATTGGTCCCGTGGGTGGTGTTGGTGCCACCCACGGGGCCGTTCGGGGGCTATTTCGAGTTTTCACCCTCTAATGCCATATTTTTTAGCCTATGTCCAGAAATATCCTAATTACCTTCGTACTCTCAAATCAGTTGTCCTGCGGCTGCGAGGGTAGTTCCTACGAGTCACATTGGTCCTGTGGGGGGTGTTGGTGCCACCCGTAGGGCCGTTTGGGGGTTGTTTCGGGTTCTCACCCTCTAACGCCATGTTTTTAATCCTATGTCTAAAAATATACAAATTACGGTGGTATTCTCAAAATGGGACTCCCGCGGCTGCAGGGTCTGTTCCTACAAGTCACATTGGTCTCGTGGAAGGTGTTGGTGCCACCCGCAGAGACGTTTGGCGGTTGTTTTTAGTTCTCACCCTCTAACACCGTATTTTTAAGCCTAAGTCTAGAAATATGACAATTGTCATCATATTCTCAAACCGCGAGTCTCGCGACTGCGCGGCCAGTTCCTACGAGTTACAATTGTCCCGTGGGAGGTATTGGTGCCCCCACGGGGCCGTTCGGGGGCTGTTTCGAGTTTTCACCCTCTAACGTAATATTTTTTAGCCTAAGTCAAGAAATATGTAAATTACCATAGTATTCTCAAATCGGGAGTCCCGCGGCTGTGGGGTCTGTTCCTACTAGTTACATTTGTCCCGTGGAAGGTGTTGGTGCCACCCACGGGGACGTTCGGGGGCTATTACGAGTTCTCACCCACTAACGCCATGTTTTTAAGCCTAAGTCTTGAAATACGCAAATTATCATCGTATTCTCAAATCAGGAGTCCCGCGGCTGCGCGGCCAGTTCCTACGTGTTACATTGGTCCCGTGAAAGGTGTTGGTGCCACCCACGGGGCCGTTCGGGGGCTGTTTCAAGTTTTCACCCTCTAACGCCATATTTTTTAGCCAATGTCCATAAATATACAAATTACCATCGTACTCCCAAATCGAGAGTCCCGCGGCTGCGGGGTCAGCTGCTACGAGTTACATTGGTCCCGTGGGAGGTGCTGATGCCAACCACGGGCCGTTCGAGGGCTGTTTTGAGTTTTCACCCTCTAACGCCATGTTTTTCTTAAATCTAGAAATATGTAAATTATTATCGTATTCTCAAACCGGGAGTCTCGCGGTTGTAGTGTCAGTTCCTTCGAGTTACAATAGACCCGTGAAAGGTGTTGGTGCCACCCACGGGGATGTTCTGGGGCTGTTTCGAGTTCTCACCCTCTAACACCATGTTTTTACGCCTAAGTCTAGAAATATGCAAATTATCATCGTATTCTCAAACCGGGAGTCCCGTTGCTGCGCGACTAGTTCCTACGAGTTACATTGGTCCCGTGGGTGGTGTTGGTGCCACCCACGGGGCCATTCGGGGGCTATTTCGAGTTTTCACCCTCTAATGCCATATTTTTTAGCCTATGTCCAGAAATATCCTAATTACCTTCGTACTCTCAAATCAGTTGTCCTGCGGCTGCGGGGGTAGTTCCTACGAGTCACATTGGTCCTGTGGGAGGTGTTGGTGCCACCCGTAGGGCCGTTTGGGGGTTGTTTCGGGTTCTCACCCTCTAACGCCATGTTTTTAATCCTATGTCTAAAAATATACAAATTACGGTCGTATTCTCAAAATGGGACTCCCGCGGCTGCAGGGTATGTTCCTACAAGTCACATTGGTCTCGTGGAAGGTGTTGGTGCCACCCGCAGAGACGTTTGGCGGTTGTTTTTAGTTCTCACCCTCTAACACCGTATTTTTAAGCCTAAGTCTAGAAATATGACAATTGTCATCATATTCTAAAACCGCGAGTCTTGCGACTACGCGGCCAGTTCCTACGAGTTACAATTGTCCCATGGGAGGTATTGGTGCCCCCACGGGGCCGTTCGGGGGCTGTTTCGAGTTTTCACCCTCTAACGCCATATTTTTAAGCCTAAGTCTAGAAACATGCAAATCATCATCGTATTCTCAAACAGGGAGTCCCGCGGCTGCGGGGTCAGTTCCTACGAGTAGCATTGGTCCCTTGGGAGGTGTTGGTGCCAACCACGGGGCCATTCGGGTGCTGTTTCGAGTTTTCACCCAGTAACGCCTTGTTTTTAAGCCTAAGTCTAGAATTATGAAAATTACGATCGTATTCTCAAATCGGGAGTCCCGCGACTGCGGGGTTAGTTTCTACGAGTCACACCGGTCCCGTGGGAGGTATTGGTGCCACCCACGGGGCCGTTCGGGGGATGTTTCAAGTTTTCACCATCTAACGCAATATTTTTTAGCCTACGTCTAGAAATATGTAAATTACCATCATATTCTCAAACCGGGGGTCCCACGGCTGCGGGGTCTATTCCTACTAGTTATAGTGGTCCCGTGGAAGGTGTTGGTGCCACTTACGGGGACGTTCGGTGGTTGTTTCGAGTTCTCACCCTCTAACGCCATGTATTTTAGCCTAAGTCTAGAAATATGCAAATTATCATTGTATTCTCAAACCAGGAGTCCCGTGGTAATGCGGTCAGTTCCTACGAGTTACATTGGTCCCGTGGGAGGGGTTGGTGCCACCCACGGGGCCGTTCGGGGGCTATTTCGACTTCTCACCCACTAACACCATGTTTTTAAGCCTAAGTCTAGAAACATGCAAATCATCATCGTATTCTCAAACAGGGAGTCCTGCGGCTGCGGGGTCAGTTACTATGAGTTACATTGGTCCCTTGGGAGGTGTTGGTGCCAACCACGGGGCCATTCGGGTGCTGTTTCGAGTTTTCACCCAGTAACGCCTTATTTTTAAGCCTAAGTCCAGAATTGTGAAAATTATCATTGTATTCTCAAATCGGGAGTCCCGCGGCTGCGGGGTCAGTTCCTACGAGTCACATAGGTCCCGTGGGAGGTATTGGTGCCACCCACGGGGCCGTTCAGGGGATGTTTTGAGTTTTCACCTTCTAGCGCAATATTTTTTAGCTTACATCTAGAAATATGTAAATTACCATCGTATTCTCAAATCGGGAGTCCCACGGCTGCGGGGTCTATTCCTACTAGTTACATTGGTCCCGTGGAAGGTGTTGGTGCCACTCACTGGGACGTTCGGTGGTTGTTTCGAGTTCTCACCCTCTAACGCCATGTTTTTAAGCCTAAGTCTAGAAATATGCAAATTATCATCGTATTCTCAAATCGAGAGTCCCGTGGCAACGCGGTCAGTTCCTACAAGTTACATTGGTCCCGTGGGAGGGGTTGGTACCACCCACGGGGCCGTTCGGGGGTTATTTCGAGTTTTCACCCTCTAACGAAATATTTTTAAGCCTAAGTCTAAAAATATGCAAATTATCGTCATACTGTCAAATGTGGAGTCCCGCGGTAGCGGGGTCAGTCCCTACGAGTTACATTGGTCCCGTGGGAGGTGTTGGTGCTACCCATGGGGCCATTCGGGGGCTATTTCCAGTTTTCACTCTCTAACGCCGTGTTTTTAAGCCTAAGTCTAAAAATATGCAAATTATCATCGTATTCTCAAACAGGGAGTCCCACGGATGCGGGGTCAGTTCCTATGAGTTACATTGGTCCCGTGGGAGGTGTTGGTGCCACCCACGGGGCCGTTCTGGGGCTGTTTCGAGTTTCACCCACTAACGCCATGTCTTAAGCCTCAGTCTATAATTATGAAAATTACAGTCGTTTTCTCAAACCGGGAGTCCCGCGGTTGCAGGGTCAGTTCCTACGAGTCATATCGGTCCCGTGGGAGGTGTTGGTGCCACGCAAGGGGCCGTTCGGGGGTTGTTTCCAGTTTTCACCCTCTAACGCCATGTTTTTAAGCCTAAGTCTAGGAATATGCAAATTATCCTCATATTCTCAAACCAGGAGTCCCGCGGCTGCGCAACCAGTTCCTACGTGTTACATTGGTCCCGTGGGAGGTGTTGGTGACACCCACGGGGCCGTTCGGGGCTATTTCGAGTTTTCACCCTCTAATGCCATGTTTTTAAACCTAGGTCAAGAAATTTGCAAATTATTGTCATATAATCAAACCGGGAGTCCCGCGGCTACGGGGTCAGTTCCTACGAGTCACATTGGTCCCGTGGGACGTGTTTGTTCCACCCACGGTGCCGTTCGGGGGATGTTTCAAGTTTCCACCCTCTAACGTCATGTTTTTAAGTTAAAGTCTAGAAATATGGAAATTATCGTCGTATTCTCATACCGGAAGTCCCGCGGCTGCGGGGTCTGTTCCTACGAGTTACATTTGTCCCGTGGGAGGTGTTGGTTCAAGCCACGGGGCCGTTCGGGTGTTGTTTCAAGTTTTCATCCTCTAACGCCATGTCTTTCTTAAATCTAGAAATATGTAAATTACCGTCGTATTCTCAAACCGAGAGTCCCGCGGCTGCAGGGCCAGTTCCTATGAGTTACAATGGTCCCGTGGGAGGTATTGGTGCCAGCCACGGGACCATTGGGGAGCTATTTCGAGTTTTCACCGTCTAACGCCATATTTTTTCGAAATCTAGAAATATGCAAATTACCGTCGTATTCCCAAATCGGTTGTCCCGTGGCTACGGGGTCAGTTCCTTCGAGTCACATTGGTACCGCAAAAGGTGTTGGTGCCACCCACGGGGACGTGCGGTGGCTGTTTCAAGTTCTCACCCTCTAACGCCATGTTTTTAAGCCATAATCTAGAAATATGGAAATTATCGTCCAATTCTCAAACCGGGAGTCCTGTGGCTGCGCGGCCAATTCCTACGAGTTACATTGGTCCCGTGGGAGGTGTTGGTGCCACCCACGGGGCCGTTCGGCGGAAATTTTGAGTTTTCACCCTCTAACACCATGTTTTTAAGCCTAAGTCTCGAAATATGTAAATTACCATCGTAATCTCAACCCGGGGGTCCCGATACTGCGCGGCCAGTTCCTACGAGTCACATTGGTCCCGTGGGAGGTGTTAATGCCACCCGCGAGGACGTTTGGTGGCTGTTTCGAGTTCTCACCCTCTAACGCCATGTTTTTAAGACTAAGTCTTGAAATATACAAATTACGGGAGTCCCGCGGCTGCGCGGTCAGTTCCTACGAGTTACAATGGTCCCGTGGGTGGTATTGGTGCCACCCACGGGGCCGTTCGGGGGCTGTTTCGAGTTTTCACCCACTAACGCCATGTTTTTAAGCCTTTGTCTAGAAATATGCAAATTATCGTCGTATTCTCAAATAGGGAGTCCCGCGGCTGCGGGGTCTGTTCCTACGAGTTACATTGGTCCTGTGGGAGGTGTTGGTGCCAACCACGGGGCCAGTCGGGGGCTGTTTCGAGTTTTCACCCACTAACGCCTTGTTTTTAAGCCTAAGTCTAGAATTGTGAAAATTATCATCGTATTCTCAAACCGGGAGTCCCACATCTGCCGGGTCAATTCCTTCGAGTCACATCGGTCCCGGGGGAGGTATTGGTGCCACCCACGGGGCCGTTCGGGGGATGTTTTGAGTTTTCACCCTCTAACGCAATATTTTTTAGCCTAAGTCTAGAAATATGTAAATTACCATCGTATTCTCAAATTGGGAGTCCCGCGGCTGCGGGGTCTGTTCCTACTAGGTACATTTGTCCCGTGGAAGGTGTTGGTGCCACCCACGGGGACGTTCGGGGGCTATTTCGAGTTCTCACCCACTAATGCCATGTTTTTAAGCCTAAGTCTTGAAATACGCAAATTATCATCGTATTCTCAAATCAGGAGTCCCGCGGCTGCGCGGCCAGTTCCTACGTGTTACATTGGTACCGTGAAAGGTGTTGGTGCCACCCACGGGGCCGTTCGGGGGCTGTTTCAAGTTTTCACCCTCTAACGCCATATTTTTTAGCCAATGTCCATAAATATACAAATTACCATCGTACTCTCAAATCGAGAGTCCCGCGGCTGCGGGGTCAGCTGCTACGAGTTACATTGGTCCCGTGGGAGGTAATGATGCCAACCACGGGGCCGTTCGAGGGATGTTTTGAGTTTTCACCCTCTAACGCCATGTTTTTCTTAAATCTAGAAATATGTAAATTATTATCGTATTCTCAAACCGGGAGTATCGCGGTTGTAGTGTCAGTTCCTTCGAGTTACATTAGACCCGTGAAAGGTGTTGGTGCCACCCATGGGGATGTTCTGGGGCTGTTTCGAGTTCTCACCCTCTAACGCCATGTTTTAAGCCTAAGTCTAGAAATATGCAAATTATCATCGTATTCTCAAACCGGGAGTCCCATTGCTGCGCGACTAGTTCCTACGAGTTACATTGGTCCCGTGGGTGGTGTTGGTGCCACCCACGGGACCGTTCGGGGGCTATTTCGAGTTTTCACCCTCTAATGCCATATCTTTTAGCCTATGTCCAGAAATATGCTAATTACCTTCGTACTCTCAAATCAGTTGTCCTGCGGCTGCGGGGGTAGTTCGTACGAGTCACATTGGTCCTGTGGGAGGTGTTGGTGCCACCCGTAGGGCCATTTGGGTGTTGTTTCGGGTTCTCACCCTCTAACGCCATGTTTTTAATCCTATGTCTAAAAATATACAAATTACGGTCGTATTCTCAAAATGGGACTCCCGCGGCTGCAGGGTCTGTTCCTACAAGTCACATTGGTCTCGTGGAAGGTGTTGGTGCCACCCGCAGAGACGTTTGGCAGTTGTTTTTAGTTCTCACCCTCTAACACCGTATTTTTAAGCCTAAGTCTAGAAATATGACAATTGTCATCATATTCTCAAACCGCGAGTCTCGCGACTGCGCGGCCAGTTCCTACGAGTTACAATTGTCCCGTGGGAGGTATTGGTGCCGCCACGGGGCCGTTCGGGGGCTGTTTCGAGTTTTCACCCTCTAACGCCATATTTTTAAGCCTAAGTCTAGAAACATGCAAATCATCATCGTATTCTCAAACAGGGAGTCCCGCGGCTGCGGGGTCAGTTCCTACGAGTAGCATTGGTCCCTTGGGAGGTGTTGGTGCCAACCACGGGGCCATTCGGGTGCTGTTTCGAGTTTTCACCCAGTAACGCCTTGTTTTTAAGCCTAAGTCTGGAATTATGAAAATTACGATTGTATTCTCAAATCGGGAGTCCCGCGACTGCGGGGTTAGTTTCTACGAGTCACACCGGTCCCGTGGGAGGTATTGGTGCCACCCACGGGGCCGTTCGGGGGATGTTTCAAGTTTTCACCATTTAACGCAATATTTTTTAGCCTACGTCTAGAAATATGTAAATTACCATCATATTCTCAAACCGGGAGTCCCACGGCTGCGGGGTCTATTCCTACTAGTTATAGTGGTCCCGTGGAAGGTGTTGGTGCCACTCACGGGGACGTTCGGTGGTTGTTTCGAGTTCTCACCCTCTAACGCCATGTATTTCAGCCTAAGTCTAGAAATATGAAAATTATCATTGTATTCTCAAACCAGGAGTCCCGTGGTAATGCGGTCAGTTCCTACGAGTTACATTGGTCCCGTGGGAGGGGTTGGTGCCACCCACGGGGCCGTTCGGGGGTTATTTCGAGTTTTCACCCTCTAACGAAATATTTTTAAGCCTAAGTCTAAAAATATGCAAATTATCGTCATAGTGTCAAATGTGGAGTCCCGCGGTAGCGGGGTCAGTCCCTACGAGTTACATTGGTCCCGTGGGAGGTGTTGGTGCCAACCACGGGGCCATTCGGGTGCTGTTTCGAGTTTTCACCCAGTAACGCCTTATTTTTAAGCCTAAGTCCAGAATTGTGAAAATTATCGTCGTATTCTCAAATCGAGAGTCCCACGGCTGCGGGGTCTATTCCTACTAGTTACATTGGTCCCGTGGAAGGTGTTGGTGCCACTCACTGGGACGTTCGGTGGTTGTTTCGAGTTCTCACCCTCTAACGCCATGTTTTTAAGCCTAAGTCTAGAAATATGCAAATTATCATCGTATTCTCAAATCGAGAGTCCCGTGGCAACGCGGTCAGTTCCTACAAGTTACATTGGTCCCGTGGGAGGGGTTGGTACCACCCACGGGGCCGTTCGGGGGTTATTTCGAGTTTTCACCCTCTAACGAAATATTTTTAAGCCTGAGTCTAAAAATATGCAAATTATCGTCATAGTGTCAAATGTGGAGTCCCGCGGTAGCGGGGTCAGTCCCTACGAGTTACATTGGTCCCGTGGGAGGTGTTGGTGCTACCCATGGGGCCATTCGGGGGCTATTTCCAGTTTTCACTCTCTAACGCCGTGTTTTTAAGCCTAAGTCTAAAAATATGCAAATTATCATCGTATTCTCAAACAAGGAGTCCCACGGATGCGGGGTCAGTTCCTACGAGTTACATTGGTCCCGTGGGAGGTGTTGGTGCCACCCACGGGGACGTTCTGGGGCTATTTCGAGTTTCACCCACTAACGCCATGTCTTAAGCCTCAGTCTATAATTATGAAAATTACAGTCGTTTTCTCAAACCGGGAGTCCCGCGGTTGCGGGGTCAGTTCCTACGAGTCATATCGGTCCCGTGGGAGGTGTTGGTGCCACGCATGGGGCCGTTCGGGGGTTGTTTCCAGTTTTCACCCTCTAACGCCATGTTTTTAAGCCTAAGTCTAGGAATATGCAAATTATCCTCATATTCTCAAACCAGGAGTCCCGCGACTGCGCAACCAGTTCCTACGTGTTACATTGGTCCCGTGGGAGGTGTTGGTGACACCCACGGGGCCGTTCGGGGCTATTTCGAGTTTTCACCCTCTAATGCCATGTTTTTAAACCTAGGTCAAGAAATTTGCAAATTATCGTCATATAAGCAAACCGGGAGTCCCGCGGCTGCGGCGTCAGTTCCTACGAGTCACATTGGTCCCGTGGGAGGTGTTTGTTCCACCCACGGTGCCGTTTGGGGGATGGTTCAAGTTTCCACCCTCTAACGTCGTGTTTTTAAGTTAAAGTCTAGAAATATGGAAATTATCGTCGTATTCTCATACCGGAAGTCCCGCGGCTGCGGGTTCTGTTCCTACGAGTTACATTTGTCCCGTGGGAGGTTTTGGTTCAAGCCACGGGGCCGTTCGGGTGTTGTTTCAAGTTTTCATCCTCTAACGCCATGTCTTTCTTAAATCTAGAAATATGTAAATTACCGTCGTATTCTCAAACCGAGAGTCCCGCGGCTGCAGGGCTAGTTCCTATGAGTTACAATGGTCCCGTGGGAGGTATTGGTGCCAGCCACGGGTCCATTGGGCAGCTGTTTCGAGTTTTCACCGTCTAACGCCATATTTTTTCGAAATCTAGAAATATGCAAATTACCATCGTATTCCCAAATCGGTTGTCCCGTGGCTACGGGGTCAGTTCCTTCGAGTTACATTGGTACCGCAAAAGGTGTTGGTGCCACCCATGGGGACGTGCGGTGGCTGTTTCAAGTTCTCACCCTCTAACGCCATGTTTTTAAGCCATAATCTAGAAATATGGAAATTATCGTCCAATTCTCAAACCGGGAGTCCTGTGGCTGCGCGGCCAATTCCTACGAGTTACATTGGTCCCGTGGGAGGTGTTGGTGCCACCCACGGGGCCGTTCGGCAGAAATTTCGAGTTTTCACCCTCTAACACCATGTTTTTAAGCCTAAGTCTCGAAATATGTAAATTACCATCATAATCTCAACCCGGGGGTCCCGCTACTGCGCGGCCAGTTCCTACGAGTCACATTGGTCCCGTGGGAGGTGTTAATGCCACCCGCGAGGAAGTTTGGTGGCTGTTTCGAGTTCTCACCCTCTAACGCCATGTTTTTAAGCCTAAGTCTTGAAATATACAAATTACGGGAGTCCCGCGGCTGCGCGGTCAGTTCCTACGAGTTACAATGGTCCCGTGGGTGGTATTGGTGCCACCCACGGGGCCGTTCGGGGGCTGTTTCGAGTTTTCACCCACTAACGCCATGTTTTTAAGCCTTTGTCTAGAAATATGCAAATTATCGTCGTATTCTCAAATAGGGAGTCCCGCGGCTGCGGGGTCTGT
The DNA here is from genome assembly GCA_949130495.1 of Sambucus nigra. Taxonomy (NCBI): domain Eukaryota; kingdom Viridiplantae; phylum Streptophyta; class Magnoliopsida; order Dipsacales; family Adoxaceae; genus Sambucus; species Sambucus nigra. The sequence continues at coordinate 163,882,208 of OX422215.1, read as the reverse complement.
TCCTACGAGTTACATTGGTCCTGTGGGAGGTGTTGGTGCCAACCACGGGGCCAGTCGGGGGCTGGTTCTAGTTTTCACCCACTAACGCCTTGTTTTTAAGCCTAAGTCTAGAATTGTGAAAATTATCATCGTATTCTCAAACCGGGAGTCCCACATCTGCCGGGTCAATTCCTTCGAGTCACATCGGTCCCGGGGGAGGTATTGGTGCCACCCACGGGGCCGTTCGGTGGATGTTTCGAGTTTTCACCCTCTAACGCAATATTTTTTAGCCTAAGTCTAGAAATATGTAAATTACCATCGTATTGTCAAATCGGGAGTCCCGCGGCTGCGGGGTCTGTTCCTACTAATTACATTTGTCCCGTGGAAGGTGTTGGTGCCACCCACGGGGGCTGTTTTGAGTTTTCACCCTCTAACGCCATGGTTTTCTTAAATCTAGAAATATGTAAATTATTATCGTATTCTCAAACCGGGAGTCTCGCGGTTGCAGTGTCAGTTCCTTCGAGTTACATTAGACCCATTAAAGGTGTTGGTGCCAACCACGGGGATGTTCTGGGGCTGTTTCGAGTTCTCACCCTCTAACGCCATGTTTTTAAGCCTAAGTCTAGAAATATTCAAATTATCATCGTATTCTCAAACCGGGAGTCCCGTGGCTGCGCGACTAGTTCCTACGAGTTACATTGGTCTCGTGGAAGGTGCTGGTGCCACCCGCGGTGACGTTTGGGGGTTGTTTTGAGTTCTCACCCTCTAACGCCGTGTTTTTAAGCCTAAGTCTAGAAATATGCCAATTATCATCATATTCTCAAACCGGGAGTCTCGCGACTGCGCGGCCAGTTGCTACGAGTTACAATGGACCCGTGGGAGGTATTGGTGCCACCCACGGGGCCGTTCGGGGGCTGTTTCGAGTTTTCACCCTGTAAAGCCATGTTTTTAAGTCTAAGTCTAGAAACATGCAAATCATCATCGTATTCTCAAATAGGGAGTCCCGCGGCTGCGGGGTCTGTTCCTACGAGTTACATTGGTCCCTTGGGAGGTGTTGGTGCCAACCACGGGGCCATTCGGGTGCTGTTTCGAGTTTTCACCCACTAATGCCTTGTTTTAAGCCTAAGTCTAGAATTGTGAAAATTATCGTCGTATTCACAAATCGGGAGTCACGCGGATGCGGGGTCAGTTCCTATGAGTCACATCGGTCCCGTGGGAGGTATTGGTGCCACCCACGGGGCCGTTCGGGGGATGTTTCTAGTTTTCACCCTCTAACGCAATATTTTTTAGCCTACGTCTAGAAATATTTAAATTACCATCGTATTCTTAAATCGGGAGTCCCACGGCTACGAGGTCTATTCCTACTAGTTACATTGGCCCCGTGGAAGGTGTTGGTGCCACTCACAGGGACGTTCGGTGGTTGTTTTGAGTTTTCACCCTCTAATGCCATGTTTTTAAGCCTAAGTCTAGAAATATGCAAATTATCATCGTATTCTCAAACCGGGAGTCCCGTGGCAACGCGGACTGTTCCTACGAGTTACATTGGTCCCGTGGGAGGGGTTCGTGCCACCCACGGGGCCGTTCGGGGGTTATTTCGAGTTTTCTCCCTCTAACGCCATATTTTTAAGCCTAAGTCTAAAAATATGCAACTTATCGTCATAGTGTCAAACTGGGAGTCCCGCGGCAGCGGGGTTAGTCCCTACGAGTTACATTGGACCCGTGGGAGGTGTTGGTGCCACCCACGGGGCCATTCGGGGGCTATTTCCAGTTTTCACTCTCTGACGCCGTGTTTTTAAGCCTAAGTCTAGAAATATGCAAATTATCACCGTATTCTCAAACAGGGAGTTTCGCGACTGCGGGGTCAGTTCCTACGAGTTACATTAGTCCCGTGGGAGGTGTTAGTGCCACCCACGGGGCCGTTCTGGAGCTGTTTCGAGTTTTCTCCCACTAACGCAATGTCTTAAGCCTAAGTCTATAATTATGCAAATTACAGTCGTATTCTCAAACCGGGAGTCCCGCGGTTGCGGGGTCAGTTCCTACGAGTCATATCGAGCCCGTGGGAGGTGTTGGTGCCACGCACGGGGCCGTTCGGATGTTGTTTCCAGTTTTCACCCTCTAAAGCCATGTTTTTAAGCCTAAGTCTAGAAATATGAAAATTATCGTCGTATTCTCAAACCTGGAGTCCCACGGCTGCGCGACCAGTTCCTACGTGTTACATTGGTCCCGTGTGAGGTGTTGGTGACACCCTCGGGGCCGTTCGAGGGCTATTTCGAGTTTTCACCCTCTAACGCCATGTTTTTAAACCTAATACAAGAAATTGACAAATTACCATCATAGTCTCAAACCAGGAGTCCCGCGGCTGCGGGGTCAGTTCCCACGAGTCACATTGGTCCCGAGGGACGTGTTTGTTCCACCCAGGGTGCCGTTTGGGGGATGTTTCAATTATCCACCCTCTAACGTCATGTTTTTAAGTTAAAGTCTAGAAATATGCAAATTATCATCGTATTCTCAAACAGGAAGTCCCGCGGCTACGGGGTCTGTTCCTACGAGTTACATTGGTCCCTTGGGAGGTGTTGGTTCAAGCCACGGGGCCCTTCGGGTGTTGTTTCAAGTTTTCACCCTCTAACGCCATGTCTTTCTTAAATCTAGAAATATGTAAATTACCGTCGTATTCTCAAACTGAGAGTCCCGCAGCTACGGGGCCAGTTCCTATGAGTTACAATGGTCCCGTGGGAGGTATTGGTGCCAGCCACGGGGCCATGGGGGCGCTGTTTCGAGTTTTCACCCTCTAACGCCATATTTTTTCGAAATCTAGAAATATGCAAATTATAGTCGTATTCCCAAATCGATTGTCCTGTGGCTACGGGGTCAGTTCCTTCGAGTTACATTGGTACCGTGAAAGGTGTTGGTGCCACCCACGGGGACGTGCGGTGGTTGTTTCAAGTTCTCACCCTCTGACGCCATGTTTTTAAGCCTTAGTCTAGAAATATGGAAATTATCGCTGGATTCTCAAATCGGGAGTCCTGTGGCTGCGCGGCCAATTCCTACGAGTTACGTTGGTCCCGTGGGAGGTGTTGGTGCCACCCACAGGGCCTTTCGGCGGAAATTTCGAGTTTTCGCCCTCTAACACCATGTGTTTAAGACTAAGTCTCGAAATATGTAAATTACCATCGTATTCTCAAACCGGGAGTCCCGCTACTGCGCGGCCAGTTCCTACGAGTCACCTTGGTCACGTGGGAGGTGTTGGTGCCACCCGCGGGGAAGTTTGGTGGCTGTTTCGAGTTCTCACCCTCTAACGCCCTGTTTTTAAGCCTAAGTCTTGAAATATACAAATTACGGTCGTATTCTCAAAATGGGAGTCCCGCGGCTGCGCGACCAATTATCATTATATTCTCAAATCGGGAGACCCACTAACGCCCTGTTTCAAGTTTTCACCCACTAACGCCTTGTTTTTAAGCCTTTGTCTAGAAATATGTAAATTATCATCGTATTCTCAAACAGGGAGTCCCGCGGCTGCGGGGTCTGTTCCTACGAGTTACATTGGTCCTGTGGGAGGTGTTGGTGCCAACCACGGGGCCAGTCGGGGGCTATTTCGAGTTTTCACCCACTACCGCCTTGTTTTTAAGCCTAAGTCTAGAATTGTGAAAATTATCGTCGTATTCGCAAATCAGGAGTAACGCGGCTGTGGGGTCAGTTCCTATGAGTCACATCGGTCCCGTGGGAGGTATTAGTGCCACCCACGGGGCCGTTCGGAGGATGTTTCTAGTTTTCACCCTCTAACGCAATATTTTTTAGCCTACGTCTAGAAATATTTAAATTACCATCGTATTCTTAAATCGGGAGTCCCACGGCTACGGGGTCTATTCCTACTAGTTACATTGGTCCCGTGGAAGGTGTTGGTGCCACTCACGGGGACGTTCGGTGGTTGTTTCGGGTTTTCACCCTCTAATGCCTTGTTTTTAAGCCTAAGTCTAGAAATATGGAAATTATCATCGTATTCTCAAATCAGGAGTCCCGTGGCAACGCGGCCAGTTCCTACGAGTTACATTGGTCCCGTGGGAGGGGTTGGTGCCACCCACGGGGCCGTTCGGGGGTTATTTCGAGTTTTCACCCTCTAACACCATATTTTTAAGCCTAAGTCTAATAATATGCAAATTATCGTCATAGTGTCAAACTGGGAGTCCCGCGGCAGCGGGGTTAGTCCCTACGAATTACATTGGTCCCGTGGGAGGTGTTGGTGCCACCCACGGGGCCATTCGGGGGCTATTTCCAGTTTTCACTCTCTAACGCCCTATTTTTAAGCCTAAGTCTAGAAATATGCAAATTATCACCGTATTCTCAAACAGGGAGTCCCGCGACTGCGGGGTCAGTTCCTACGAGTTACATTAGTTCCGTGGGAGGTGTTAGTGCCACCCACGGGGCCGTTCTGGGTCTGTTTCGAGTTTTCCCCCACTAACGCCATGTCTTAAGCCTAAGTATAAAATTATGCAAATTACAGTCGTATTCTCAAACCGGGAGTCCCGCGGTTGCGGGGTCAGTTCCTACGAGTCATATCGGTCCCGTGGGAGGTGTTGGTGCCACGCACGGGGCCGTTCGGATGTTGTTTCCAGTTTTCACCCTCTAACGCCATGTTTTTAAGCGTAAGTCTAGAAATATGCAAATTATCGTCATATTCTCAAACCAGGAGTCCCGCGACTGCACGACCAGTTCCTACATGTTACATTGGTCCCGTGGGAGGTGTTGGTGACACCCCCGGGGCCGTTCGGGGGCTATTTCGAGTTTTCACCCTCTAACGCCATGTTTTTAAACCTAATACAAGAAATTGACAAATTACCATCATATGCTCAAACTAGGAGTCCCGCGGCTGCGGGGTCAGTTCCTACGAGTCACATTGGTCCCGTGGGTCGTTTTTGTTCCACCCAGGGTGCCGTTTGGGGGATGTTTCAAGTTTCCACCCTCTAACGTCATGTTTTTAAGTTAAAGTCTAGAAATATGCAAATTATAGTCGTATTCTCATACCGGAAGTCCCGCGGCTGCGGGGACTGTTCCTACGAGTTACATTGGTCCCTTGGGAGGTGTTGGTTCAAGACACGGTGCCGTTCGGGTGTTGTTTCAAGTTTTCACCCTCTAACGCCATGTCTTTCTAAAATCTAGAAATATGTAAATTACCGTCGTATTCTCAAACTGAGAGTCCCGCGGCTGCGGGGCCAGTTCCTATGAGTTACAATGGTCCCGTGGGAGGTATTGGTGCCAGCCACGGGGCCATGGGGGCACTGTTTCGAGTTTTCACCCTCTAACGCCATATTTTTTCGAAATCTAGAAATATGCAAATTACAGTCGTATTCCCAAATCGGTTGTCCCGTGGCTACGGGGTCAGTTCCTTCGAGTTACATTGGTACCGTGAAAGGTTTTGGTGCCACCCACGGGGACGTGCGGTGGTTTTTTCAAGTTCTCACCCTCTGACGCCATGTTTTTAAGCCTTAGGCTAGAAATATGGAAATTATCGTTGGATTCTCAAATCGGGATTCCTGTGGCTGCGCGGCCAATTCCTACGAGTTACATTGGTCCCATGGGAGGTGTTGGTTCCACCCACAGGGCCGTTCGACGGAAATTTCGAGTTTTCGCCCTCTAACACCATGTGTTTAAGACTAAGTCTCGAAATATGTAAATTACCATCGTATTCTCACACCGGGAGTCCCGCTATTGCGCGGCCAGTTCCTACGAGTCACATTGGTCCCGTGGGAGGTGTTGGCGCCACCCGCGGGGAAGTTTGGTGGCTGTTTCGAGTTCTCACCCTCTAACGCAATGTTTTTAAGCATAAGTCTTGAAATATACAAATTACGGTCGTATTCTCAAAATGGGAGTCCCGCGGCTGCGCGACCAATTATCATTATATTCTCAAATCGGGAGACCCGTGGCTGCGCGGCCAGTTCCTACGAGTTACAATGGTCCCGTGGGTGGTATTGGTGCCACCCACGGGGCTGTTCGGGGGCTGTTTCGAGTTTTCACCCACTAACGTCATGTTTTTAAGCCTTTGTCTCGAAATATGTAAATTATCGTCGTATTCTCAAACAGGGAGTCCCGCGGCTGCGGGGTCTGTTCCTACGTGTTACATTGGTCCTGTGGGAGGTGTTGGTGCCAACCACGGGGCCAGTCGGGGGCTATTTCAAGTTTTCACCCACTAACGCCTTGTTTTTAAGCCTAAGTCTAGAATTGTGAAAATTATCATCGCATTCTCAAACCGGGAGTCCCACGGCTGCGTGGTCAATTCCTTCGAGTCACATCGGTCCCGTGGGAGGTACTGGTGCCACCCACGGTGCCGTTCGGGGGATGTTTCAAGTTTTCACCCTCTAACTCAATATTTTTTAGCCTATGTCAAGAAATATGTAAATTACCATCGTATTCTCAAATCGCGAGTCCGACGGTTGCGGGGTCTGTTCCTACTAGTTACATTTGTCCCATGGAAGGTGTTGGTGCCACCCACGGGGACGTTCGGGGGCTATTTCGAGTTCTCACCCACTAACGCCATGTTTTTAAGCATAAGTCTAGAAACATGCAAATCATTATCGTATTCTCAAACAGGGAGTCCTGCGGCTGCGGGGTCAGTTACTATGAGTTACATTGGTCCCTTGGGAGGTGTGGGTGCCAACCACGGGGCCATTCGGGTGCTGTTTCGAGTTTTCACCCAGTAACGCCTTGTTTTAAAGCCTAAGTCTAGAATTCTGAAAATTATCATCGTATTCTCAAACCGGGAGTCCCACGGCTGCGTGGTCAATTCCTTCGAGTCACATCGGTCCCGTGGGAGGTACTGGTGCCACCCACGGTGCCGTTCGGGGGATGTTTCAAGTTTTCACCCTCTAACGCAATATTTTTTAGCCTAAGTCAAGAAATATGTAAATTACCATCGTATTCTCAAATCGGGAGTCCGGCGGCTGCGGGATCTGTTCCTACTAGTTACATTTGTCCCATGGAAGGTGTTGGTGCCACCCACGGGGACGTTCGGGGGCTATTTCGAGTTCTCAGCCACTAATGCCATGTTTTTAAGCCTAAGTCTTGAAATACTCAAATTATCATCGTATTCTCAAATCAGGAGTCCCGCGGCTGCGCGGCCAGTTCCTACGTGTTACATTGGTGCCGTGGAAGGTGTTGGTGCCACCCACGGGGCCGTTCGGGGGCTGTTTCATGTTTTCACCCTCTAACGCCATATTTTTTAGCTAATGTCCATAAATATACAAATTGCCATCGTACTCTCAAACCGGGAGTCTCGCGGTTGCAGTGTTAGTTCCTTCGAGTTACATTAGACCCGTGAAAGGTGTTGGTGCCACCCACGGGGATGTTCTGGGGCTGTTTCGAGTTCTCACCCTCTAACGCCATGTTTTTAAGCCTAAGTCTAGAAATATGCAAATTATCATCGTATTCTCAAACCGGGAGTCCCGTTGCTGCGCGACTAGTTCCTACGAGTTACATTGGTCCCATGGGAGGTGTTGGTGCCACCCACGGGGCTGTTCGGGGGCTATTTTGAGTTTTCACCCTCTAATGCCATTTTTTTTAGCCTATGTCCAAAAATATCCTAATGACCTTCGTACTCTTAAATCTGTAGTCCTGCGGCTGCGGAGGTAGTTCCTACGAGTCACATTGGTCCTGTGGGAGGTGTTGGTGCCACCCGTAGGGCCGTTCGGGGACTATTTCAGGTTCTCACACTCTAACGCCATGTTTTTAATCCTAAGTCTAGAAATATACAAATTACGGTCGTATTCTCAAAATGGGACTCCCGCGGCTGCAGGGTCTGTTCCTACAAGTCACATTGGTCTCGTGGAAGGTGTTGGTGCCACCCGCGATGACGTTTGGAGGTTGTTTTGAGTTCTCAACCTCTAACGCCATGTTTTTAAGACTAAGTCTAGAAATATGCAAATTATCATTATATTCTCAAACCGGGAGTCTCGCGACTGCGCGACCAGTTCCTACGAGTTACAATTGTCCCGTGGGAGGTATTGGTGCCACCCACGGGGCCGTTCGGGGGCTGTTTCGAGTTTTCACCCTCTAACGCCATGTTTTTAAGACAAAGTCTAGAAACATGCAAATCATCGTGGTATTCTCAAATAGGGAGTCCCGCGGCTGCGGGGTCAGTTCCTACGAGTAACATTGGTCCCTTGGGAGGTGTTGGTGCCAACCACGGGGCCATTCGGGTGTTGTTTTGAGTTTTCACCCAGTAATGCCTTGTTTTTAAGCCTAAGTCTAGAATTGTGAAAATTATCATCGTATTCTCAAATCAGGAGTCCCGCGGATGTGGGGTCACTTCCTACGAGTCACATCGGTCCCGTGGGAGGTATTGGTGCCACCCACGGTGCCGTTCAGGGGATGTTTCGAGTTTTCACCCTCTAACGCAATATTTTTAGCCTATGTCTAGAAATATGTAAATTACCATCGTATTCTCAAACTGGGAGTCCCACGGCTGCGGGGTCTATTCCTACTAGTTACATTGATCCCGTGGAAGGTGTTGGTGCCACTCACAGGGACGTTCGGTGGTAGTTTCGAGTTCTCACCCTCTAACGCCATATTTTTAAGCCTAAGTCTAGAAATATGCAAATTATCATCGTATTCTCAAACCGGGAGTCCCGTGGCAACGCGGTCAGTTCCTACGAGTTACATTGGTCCCGTGGGAGGTGTTGGTGCCACCCACGGGGCCATTCCGGGGCTATTTGCAGTTTTCACTCTCTAACGCTCTGTTTTTAAGCCTAAGTCTAGAAATATGCAAATTATCATCGTATTCTCAAACAGGGAGTCCCGCGGCTGCGGGGTTAGTTCCTACGAGTTACATTGGTCCCGTGGGAGGTGTTGGTGCCACCCACGGGGCCTTTCTGGGGCTGTTTCGAGTTTTCACCCACTAACGCCATGTCTTAAGCCTAAGTCTATAATTATGCAAATTACAGTCATATTCTCAAACCGGGAGTCCCGCGGTTGCGGGGTCAGTTCCTACGAGTCATATCGATCTCGTGGGAGGTGTTGGTGCCACGCACGGGGCCGTTCGGGGGTTGTTTTCAGGTTTCACCCTCTAATGCCATGTTTTTAAGCCTAAGTCTACAAATATGCAAATTATCGTCGTATTCTCAAACTAGGAGTCCCGCGGCTGCGCGACCAGTTCCTACGTGTTACATTGGTCCCTTCGGAGGTGTTGGTGACACCCACAAGGCCGTTCGGGGGCTATTTCGAGTTTTCACCCTCTAACGCCATGTTTTTAAGCCTAATACAAGAAATTTACAAATTACCATCATATTCTCAAATCGGGAGTCCCGCGGCTGTGAGGTCAGTTCCTACGAGTCACATTGGTCCCGTGGGACATGTTTGTTCCACCCACGGTTCCGTTTGGGGGATGTTTCAAGTTTCCACCCTCTAACGTCATGTTTTTAAGGTAAAGTCTAGAAATATACAAATTATCATCGTATTCTCAAGCAGGAAGTCCCGCGGTTGGGGGTCTGTTCCTACGAGTTACATTGGTCCCGTGGGAGGTGATGGTTCAAGCCATGGGGCCGTTCGGGTGTTGTTTCAAGTTTTCACCCTCTAACACCATGTCTTTCTTAAATCTAGAAATATGTAAATTACCGTCTTATTCTCAAACCGACAGTCCCGCGGCTGCGGGGCCAGTTCTTATGAGTTACAATGGTCCCGTGGGAGGTATTGGTGCCAGCCACGGGGCCATTGGGGGGATGTTTCGAGTTTTCACCCTCTAACGCCATATTTTTTTGAAATCTAGAAATATGCAAATTACCGTCGTATTTCGAAATCGTTTGTCCCGCGGCTACGGGGTCACTTCTTTCGAGTTACATTGGTCCCGTGAAAGGTGTTGGTGCCACCCACGGGGAGGTGCGGTGGTTGTTTCAAGTTCTCACCCTCTAACGCCAAGTTTTTAAGCCTTAGTCTAGAAATATGGAAATTATCGTCGGATTCTCAAACCGGGAGTCCCGTGGCTGCGCGACCAATTCCTATGAGTTATAATTATCTCGTGGGAGGTGTTGGTGCCACCCACGGGGCCGTTCGGTGGAAATTTCGAGTTTTCGCCCTCTAACACCATGTTTTTATACCTAAGTATCGAAATATGTAAATTACCATCGTATTCGCAAACATGGAGTCCCGCTACATCGCGGCCATTTCCTACGAGTCACATTGCTCCCGTGGGAGGTGTTGGTGCCACCTGCGGGGATGTTTGGTGGCTGTTTCGAGTTCTCACCCTCTAACGCCATGTTTTTAAGCCTAAGTGTGGAAATATACAAATTACAGTCGTATTCTCAAATTGGGAGTCCCGCGGCAGCGCGACCAATTATCATTATATTCTCAAATCGGGAGTCCCGCGGTTGCGCGGCCAGTTCCTACGAGTTACAATGGTCCCGTGGGTGGTATTGGTGCCACCCACGGGGCCGTTCGGCGGTTGTTTCGAGTTTTCACCCACTAACGCCATGTTTTTAAGCCTTTGTCTAAAAATATGAAAATTATCGTCGTATTCTCAAACAGGGAGTCCCGCGGCTGCGGGGTCTGTTCCTACGAGTTACATTGGTACTGTGGGAGGTGTTGGTGCCAACCACGAGGCCAGTCGGGGGCTGTTTCGAGTTTTCACCCACTAACGCCTTGTTTATAAGCCTAAGTCTATAATTGTGAAAATTATCATCGTATTCTCAAACCAGGAGTCCCACGGCTGTGGGGTCAATTCCTTCGAGTCACATCGGTCCCGTGGGAGGTATTATTGCCACCACGGGGTCGTTCGGGGGATGTTTCGAGTTTTCACCCTCTAACACAATATTTTTTAGCCTAAGTCTAGAAATATGTAAATTACCATCGTATTCTGAAATCGGGAGTCCTGCGGCTGGGGGGTCTGTTCCTACTAGTTACATTTGTCCCGTGAAAGGTGTTGGTGCCACCCACGGGGACGTTCGGGGGCTATTTCGAGTTCTCGCCCACTAACGCCATGTTTTTAAACCTAAGTCTAGAAATACGCAAATTATAATCGTATTCTCAAATCAGGAGTCCCGCGGCTGCGCGGCCAGTTCCTACGTGTTACATTGGTCCCGTGGAAGGTGTTGGTGCCAACCACAAGGCCGTTCGGGAGCTGTTTGAAGTTTTCACCCTCTAACGCCATATTTTTTAGCCAATGTCCATAAATATGCAAATTACCGCCGTACTCTCAAATCGAGAGCCCCGCGGCTACGGGGTCAGTTGCTACGAGTTACATTGGTCCCGTGGGAGGTGTTGGTGCCAACCACGGGGCCGTTCGAGGGTTGTTTTGAGTTTTCACCCTCTAATGCCATGGTTTTCTTAAATCTAGAAATATGTAAATTATTATCGTATTCTCAAACCGGGAGTCTCGCGGTTGCAGTGTCAGTTCCTTCGAGTTACATTAGACCAGTGAAAGGTGTTGGTGCCACCCACGGGGATGTTCTGAGGCTGTTTCGAGTTCTCACCCTCTAACGCCATGTTTTTAAGCCTAAGTCTAGAAATATGCAAATTATCATCGTATTCTCAAACCGAGAGTCCCGTGGCTGCGCGACTAGTTCCTACGAGTTATATTGGTCCCGTGGGAGGTGTAGGTGCCTCCCACAGGGCTGTTCGGGGGCTGTTTTGAGTTTTCACCCACTAACGCCATGTTTTTAAGCCTTTGTCTAGAAATATGCAAATTATCATCGTATTCTCAAACAGGGAGTCCCGCGGCTGCGGGGTCTGTTCCTACGAGTTACATTGGTCCTGTGGGAGGTGTTGGTGGGCCTGTCGGGGGTTGTTTCGAGTTTTCACCCACTAATGCCTTATTTTTAAGCCTAAGTCTAGAATTGTGAAAATTATCATCGTATTCTCAAACCGGGAGTCCCACGGCTGCGGGGTCAATTCCTTCGAGTCACATCGGTCCCGTGGGAGGTATTGGTGCCACCCACGGGGCCGTTCGGGGGATCTTCCGAGTTTTAACCCTCTAACGCAATATTTTTTAGCCTAAGTCAAGAAATATGTAAATTACCATCGTATTCTCTAATCGGGAGTCACGCGGCTGCGGGGTCTGTTCCTAATTGTTACACTTGTCCCGTGGAAGGTGTTGGTGCCACCCACGGGGACGTTCGGGGGCTATTTCGAGTTCTCACCCACTAACACCATGTTTTTAAGCCTAAGTCTACAAACATGCAAATCATCGTCATATTCTCAAACAGGGAGTCCCGCGGCTGCGGGGTCAGTTTCTACGAGTTACATTGGTCCCTTGGGAGGTGTTGGTGCCAACCACGGGGCCATTCGGGTGTTGTTTCGAGTTTTCATCCAGTAACGCCTTGTTTTTAAGCCGAAGTCTAGAATTGTGAAAATTATCGTCGTATTCTCAAATCGGGAGTCCCGCGGCTGTGGAGTCAGTTCCTATGAGCCACATCGGTCCTGTGGGAGGTATTGGTGCCACCCACGGGGCCGTTCGGGGGATGTTTCGAGTTTTCACCCTCTAACGCAATATTTTTTAGCCTACATCTAGAAATATGTAAATTACCATCGTATTCTCAAACCGGGAGTCCCACGGCTGCGGGGTCTATTCCTATTAGTTACATTGGTCCCGTGGAAGGTGTTGGTGTCACTCACGGGGACGTTCGGTGGTTGTTACGAGTTCTCACCCTCTAACGCCATGTTTTTAAGCCAAAGTCTAGAAATATGCAAATTATCATCGTATTATCAAACCGGGAGTCCCGTGGCAACGCGGTCAGTTCCTACTAGTTACATTGGTCCCATGGGAGGGGTTGGTGTCACCCACGGGGCCGTTCGGGGGTTATTTCGAGTTTTCACCCTCTAACGCCATATTTTTAAGCCTAAGTCTAAAAATATGCAAATTATCGTCATAGTGTCAAACTGGGAGTCCCGCGGCAGTGGGGTCAGTCCCTACGAGTTACATTGGTCCCGTGGGAGGTGTTGGTGCCACCCACGGGGCCATTTGGGGGATATTTCCGGTTTTCACTCTCTAATGCCGTGTTTTTAAGCCTAAGTCTAGAAATATGAAAATTATCATCGTATTCTCAAACAAGGTGTCCCGCGGATGCGAGGTCAGTTCCTACGAGTTACATTGGTCCCGTGGGAGGTGTTGGTGCCACCCGCGGGGCCGTTCTGGGGTTGTTTCTAGTTTTCACCCACTAACGCCATGTCTTAAGCCTAAGTCTATAATTATGTAAATTATAGTCGTATCTCAAACTGGGAGTCCCGCGGTTGCGGGGTCAGTTCCTACGAGTCATATTGGTCCCGTGGGAGGTTTTGGTGCCACGAACGGGGCTGTTCGGGGGTTGTTTCCAGTTTTCACCCTCTAATGCCATGTTTTTAAGCCTAAGTCTAGAAATATGCAAATTATCGTCGTATTCTCAAACCAGGTGTCCCGCGGCTGCGCGAACAGTTCCTACGTGTTACATTGGTCCCGTGGGAGGTGTTGGTGACACCCACGGGGCCGTTCGGGGTTGTTTCAAGTTTTCCACCTCTAATGCCATGTTTTTAAACCGAAGTCAAGAAATTTACAAATTACCGTCATATTCTCAAACCAGGAGTTCCGCGGCTGCGGGGCCAGTTCCTATTGGTCCCGTGGGACCTGTTTGTTCCACCCACGGTGCCGTTCGGGAGAAGTTTCAAGTTTCCACCCTCTAACGTCATGTTTTTAAGTTAAAGTCTAGAAATATGGAAATTATCGTCGTATTCTCAAACAGGAAGTCCCGCGGCTGCGGGGTCTGTTCCTACTAGTTACATTGGTCCCGTGGGAGGTGTTGGTGCAAGCCACGGGGCCGTTCGGGTGTTGTTTAAAGTTTTCACCCTCTAATACCATGTTTTTCTTAAATCTAGAAATATGTAAATTACATTCGTATTCTCAAATCGAGAGTCCCGCGGCTGCGGGGCCAGTTTCTATGAGTTACAATGGTCCCGTGGGAGGTATTGGTGCCAGCCACGGGGCCATTGGGGGGCTGTTTCGAGTTTTCACCCTCTAATGCCATATTTTTTCGAAATCTAGAAATATGCAAATTAGCGTCGTATTCCCGAATCGGTTGTCCCGCGGCTACGGGGTCAGTTCCTTCGAGTTACATTGGTCCTGTGAAAGGTGTTGGTGCCACCCATGGGGACATGCGGTGGCTGTTTCAAGTTATCACCCTCTAACGCCATGTTTTTAAGCCTTAGTTTAGAAATATGGAAATTATCGTTGGATTCTCAAACCGGGAGTCCTGTGGCTGCGCGGCCAATTCTTATGAGTTACATTGGTCCCGTGGGAGGTGTTGGTGCCACCCACGGGGCCGTTCGGGGGAAATTTTGAGTTTTCACCCTCTAACACCATGTTTTTAAGCCTAAGTCTCGAAATATGTAAATTACCATCGTATTCTCAAACCGGGAGTCCCTCTACTGCGCAACCAATTCCTACGAGTCCCATTGGTCCCGTGGGAGGTGTTGGTGCCACCCGCGGGGATGTTTTGTGGCTGTTTCGAGTTCTCACCCTCTAACGCCATGTTTTTAAGCCAAAGTGTTGAAATATACAAATTACGGTCATATTCTCAAAATGGGAGTCCCGCGACTGCGCGACCAATTATCATTATATTATCAAATCGGGAGTCCCGCGGCTGCGCGGCCAGTTCCTACGAGTTACAATGGTCCCGTGGGTGGTATTGGTGCCACCCACTGGGCCGTTCGGGGGCTGTTTCGAGTTTTCACCCACTAACGCCTTGTTTTTAAGCCTTTGTCTAGAAATATGCAAATTATCATCGTATTCTCAAATAAGGAGTCCCGTGGCTGCGGGGTCTGTTCCTACGAGTTACATTGGTCCCGTGGGAGGTGTTGGTGCCAACCACGGGGCCAGTCGGGGGTTGTTTCGAGTTTTCACCCACTAACGCCTTGTTTTTAAGCCTAAGTCTAGAATTGTGAAAATTATCATCGTATTCTCAAACCGGGAGTCCCACGGCTGCGGGGTCAATTCCTTCGAGTCACATCGGTCCCGTGGGAGGTATTGGTGCCACCCACGGGGCCGTTCGGGGGATGTTTCGAGTTTTATCCCTCTCACGCAATATTTTTTAGCCTAAGTCAAGAAATATGTAAATTACCATCGTATTCTCAAATCGGGAGTCCCACGGCTGCGGGGTCTGTTCCTACTTGTTACATTTGTCCCGTGGAAGGTGTTGGTGCCACCCACGGGGACGTTCGGGGGTTATTTCGAGTTTTCACCCACTAACACCATGTTTTTAAGCCTAAGTCTAGAAACATGAAAATCATCGTCATATTCTCAAACAGGGAGTCCCGCGGCTGCGGGGTCAGTTCCTACGAGTTACATTGGTCCCTGGGGAGGTATTGGTGCCAACCACGGGGCCATTCGGGTGTTGTTTCGAGTTTTCACCTAGTAACGCCTTGTTTTTAAGCCGAAGTCTAGAATTGTGAAAATTATCATCGTATTCTCAAATCGGGAGTCCCGCGGCTGCGGGGTCAGTTCCTAGGAGTCACATCGATCCCGTGGGAGGTATTGGTGCCACCCACGGGGCCGTTCGGGGGATGTTTCGAGTTTTCACCCTCTAACGCAATATTTTTTAGCCTAAGTCACGAAATATGTAAATTACCATCGTATTCTCAAACCGGGAGTCCCACGGCTGCGGGGTCTGTTCCTACCTATTACATTTGTCCCGTGGAAGGTGTTGGTGCCACCCACGGGGGCGTTCGGTGGTTGTTTCGAGTTCTCACCCTCTAACGCCATATTTTTAAGCCTAAGTCTAGAAATATGCAAATTAGCATCGTATTCTCAAACCGGGAGTCCCGTGGCAACGCGGTCAGTTCCTACGAGTTACATTGGAACTGTGGGAGGGGTTGGTGCCACCCACGGGGCCGTTCGGGGTTTATTTCGAGTTTTCACCCTCTAACGCCATATTTTTAAGCCTAAGTCTAAAAATATACAAATTATCATCATAGTGTCAAACTGGGAGTCCCGCGGCAGTGGGGTCAGTCCCTACGAGTTACATTGGTCCCGTGGGAGGTGTTGGTGCCGCCCACGTGGCCATTCGGGGTCTATTTCCAGTTTTCACTCTCTAACACCGTGTTTTTAAGCCTAAGTCCAGAAATATGGAAATTATCATCGTATTCTCAAATCGGGAGTCCCGCGGCTGCGCGGCCAGTTCCTACGAGTTACAATGGTCCCGTGGGTGGTATTGGTGCCACCCACGGGGCCGTTCGGGGGCTGTTTCGAGTTTTCACCCACTAACGCCATGATCTTAAGCCTTTGTCTAGAAATATGAAAATTATCGTCGTATTCTCAAACAAGGAGTCCCGCGGCTGCGGGGTCTGTTCCTACGAGTTACATTGGTCCTGTGGGAGGTGTTGGTGCCAACCACGGGGCCAGTTGGGGGTTGTTTCGAGTTTTCACCCACTAACGCCTTGTTATTAAGCCTAACCCTAGAATTATGAAAATTATCATCGTATTCTCAAACCGGGAGTCCCACGACTGCGGGGTCAATTCCTACGAGTCACATCGGTCCCGTGGGAGGTATTGGTGCCACCCACGGGGCCGTTCGGGGGATGTTTCGAGTTTTCACCCTCTAACACAATATTTTTTAGCCTAAGTCAAGAAATATGTAAATTACCATCGTATTCTCAAACCGGGAGTCCCGCGGCTGCGGGGTCTGTTCCTACTTGTTACATTTGTCCCGTGGAAGGTGTTGGTGCCACCCACGGGGACGTTCGGTGGTTGTTTCGAGTTCTCACCCTCTAACGCCTTGTTTTTAAGCCTAAGTCTAGAAATATGCAAATTATCATCGTATTCTCATACCGGGAGTCCCGTGGCAACGCGATCGGTTCCTACGAGTTACATTGGTCCTGTGGGAGGGGTTGGTGCCACCCACGGGGCCGTTCGGGGGTTATTTCGAGTTTTCACCCTCTAACGTCATATTTTTAAGCCTAAGTCTAAAAATATGCAAATTATCGTCATAGTGTCAAACTGGGAGTCCCGCGGCAGTGAGGTCAGTCCCTACGAGTTACATTGGTCCCGTGGGAGGCGTTGGTGCAACCCACGGGGCCATTCGGGGGCTATTTCCAGTTTTCACTCTCTAACTCCGTGTTTTTAAGCCTAAGTCTAGAAATATATAAATTATCATCGTATTCTCAAATCAGGAGTCCCGCGGCTGTGCGGCCAGTTCCTACGAGTTACAATGGTCCCGTGGGTGGTATTGGTGCCACCCACGGGGCCGTTCGGGGGATGTTTCGAGTTTTAACCCTCTAACGCAATATTATTTAGCCTAAGTCAAGAAATATGTAAATTACCATCGTATTCTCAAATCGGGAGTCCCGCGGCTGCGGGGTCTATTCCTACTTGTTACATTTGTCCCGTGGAAGGTGTTGGTGCCACCCACGGGGACGTTCGGGGGCTATTTCGAGTTCTCAGCACTAACACCATGTTTTTAAGCCTAAGTCTAGAAACATGCAAATCATCATCGTATTCTCAAACAGGGAGTCCCGCGGCTGCGGGGTCAGTTCCTGCGAGTTACATTGGTCCCTTGGGAGGTATTGGTGCCAACCACGGGGCCATTCGGGTGTTGTTTCGAGTTTTCACCCAGTAACGCCTTCTTTTTAAGCCGAAGTCTAGAATTGTGAAAATTATCATCGTATTCTCAAATCGGGAGTCCCGCGGCTGCGGGGTCAGTTCCTACGAGTCACATCGGTCCCGTGGGAGGTATTGGTGCCACCCACGGGGCCGTTCGGGGGATGTTTCGAGTTTTCACCCTCTAACGCAATATTTTTTAACCTAAGTCAAGAAATATGTAAATTACCATCGTATTCTCAAACCGGGAGTCCCGCGGCTGCGGGGTCTGTTCCTACTTGTTACATTTGTCCCGTGGAAGGTGTTGGTCCCACCCACGGGGACGTTCGGTGGTTGTTTCGAGTTCTCACCCTCTAACGCCATGTTTTTAAGCCTAAGTCTAGAAATATGCAAATTATCATCGTATTCTTAAACCGGGAGTCCCGTGGCAAAGCGGTCAGTTCCTATGAGTTACATTGGTCCCGTGGGAGGGGTTGGTGCCACCCACGGGGCCGTTCGGGGGTTATTTCGAGTTTTCACCCTCTAACGCCATATTTTAAGGCCTAAGTCTAAAAATATGCAAATTATCGTCATAGTGTCAAACTGGGAGTCCCGCGGTAGTGGGGTCAGTCCCTACGAGTTACATTGGTCCCGTGGGAGGTGTTGGTGCCACCCACGGGGCCATTCGGGGGCTATTTCCAGTTTTCACTCTCTAACGCCGTGTTTTTAAGCCTAAGTCTAGAAATATGGAAATTATCATCGTATTCTCAAACAGGGAGTCCCGCGATTGCGGGGTCAGTTCCTACAAGTTACATTGGTCCCGTGGGACGTGTTGGTGCCACCCACGGGGCCGTTCTGGGGCTGTTTCGAGTTTTCACCCACTAACGCCATGTCTTAAGCCTAAGTCTATAATTATGCAAATTACAGTCGTATTCTCAAACCGGGTGTCCCGCGGTTGCGGGATCAGTTCCTACGAGTCATATTGGTCCCGTGGGAGGTGTTGGTGCCACCCACGGGGATCTTTTGTGGCTGTTTCGAGTTCTTACCCTCTAACGCCTTGTTTTTAAGACTAAGTCTAGAAATATGCAAATTATCATCGTATTCTCAAACCATGAGTCCCACGGCTGCGCGACCAGTTCCTACCTGTTACATTGGTCCCGTGGGAGGTGTTGGTGACACCTACGGGGCCGTTCGGGGCTATTTCGAGTTTTCACCCTCTAATGCCATGTTTTTAAACCTAAGTTAAGAAATTTGCAAATTACCGTCATATTCTCAAACCGGGAGTCCCGCGGCTGCGGGGTCAGTTCCTACGAGTCACATTGGTCCTGTGGGACGTGTTTGTTCCACCCACGGTGCCGTTCGGGGGATTTTTCAAGTTTCCACCCTCTAACGTCATGTTTTTAAGTTAAAGTCTATAAATATGGAAATTATCGTTGTATTCTCAAACAGGAAGTCCCGCGGCTGCGGGGTCTGTTCCTACGAGTTACATTGGTCCCGTGGGAGGTGTTGGTACAAGCCACGGGGCCGTTCGGGTGTTGTTTCAAGTTTTCACCCTCTAACGCCATGTCTTTCTTAAATCTAGAAATATGTAAATTACCGTCGTATTCTCAAATCGAGAGTCCCGTGGCTGCGGGGACAGTTCCTATGAGTTACAATGGTCCCGTGGGAGGTATCGGTGCCAGCCATGGGGCCATTGGGGGGCTGTTTCGAGTTTTCGACCTCTTACGCCATATTTTTTCGAAATCTAGAAATATGCAAATTAGCGTCGTATTCCCAAATCGATTGTCCCACGGCTACGGGGTCAGTTCCTTCGAGTTACATTGGTTTCGTGAAAGGTGTTGGTGCCACCCATGGGGACGTGTGGTGGCTGTTTCAAGTTCTCACCCTCTAACGCCATGTTTTTAAGCCTAAGTCTCGAAATATGTAAATTACCATCGTATTCTCAAACCGGGAGTCCCGCTACTGCGCGGCCAGTTCCTACGAGTCACATTGGTCCCGTGGGAGGTGTTGGTGCCACCCGTGGGGAAGTTTGGTGGCTGTTTCGAGTTTTCACCCTCTAACGCCATGTTTTTAAGCCTAAGTCTTGAAATATACAAATTGCGGTCGTATTCTCAAAATGGGAGTCCCGCGGCTACGCGACCAATTATCATTATATTCTCAAACCGGGAGTCCCACGGCTGCACGTCCAGTTCCTACGAGTTACAATGGTCCCGTGGGTGGTATTGGTGCCACCCACGGGGCCATTCGGGGGCTGTTTCGAGTTTTCACCCACTAACGCCATGTTTTTAATCCTTTGTCTAGAAATATGTAAATTATCGTCGTATTATCAAACAGGGAGTCCCGCGGCTGCAGGGTCTGTTCCTACGAGTTACATTGGTCCTGTGGGAGGTGTTGGTGCCAACCACGGGGCCAGTCGGGGGCTGTTTCGAGTTTTCACCCACTAACGCCTTTTTTTTAAGCATAAGTCTTGAATTGTGAAAATTATCATCGTATTCTCAAATCGGGAGTCCCACGGTTGCGGGGTCAATTCCTTCAAGTCACATCGGTCCCGTGGGAGGTATTGGTGCCACCCACGGGGCCGTTCGGGGGATGTTTCGAGTTTTAACCCTCTTACGCAATATTTTTTAGCCTAAGTCAAGAAATATGTAAATTACCATAGTATTCTCAAATCGGGAGTCCCGCGGCTGCGGGGTCTGTTCCTGCTAGTTACATTTGTCCCGTGGAAGGTGTTGGTGCCACCCACGGGGACGTTCGGGGGCTATTTCGAGTTCTCACCCACTAACACCATGTTTTTCAGCCTAAGTCTAGAAACATGCAAATCATCATCGTATTCTCAAACAGGGAGTCCCGCGGCTGCGAGGTCAGTTCCTACGAGTTACATTGGTCCCTTGGGAGGTGTTGGTGCCAACCACGGGGCCATTCGGGTGTTGTTTCGAGTTTTCAACCAGCAACGCCTTGTTTTTAAGCCTATGTCTAGAATTGTGAAAATTATCGTCGTATTCTCAAATCGGGAGTCCCGCGGTTCCGGGGTCAGTTCCTACGAGTCACATCAGTCCCGTGGGAGGTATTGGTGCCACCCACGGGGCCGTTCGGGGGATGTTTCGAGTTTTCACCCTCTAACGCAATATTTTTTAGCCTACATCTAGAAATATGTAAATTACCATCGTATTCTCAAACCGGGAGTCCCACGGCTGCGGGGTCTATTCCTACTAGTTACATTGGTCCCGTGGAAGGTGTTGGTGCCACTCACGGGGACGTTCGGTGGTTGTTTGGAGTTCTCACCCTCTAACCCCATGTTTTTAAGCCTAAGTATAGAAATATCCAAATTATCATCGTATTCTCAAACCGGGAGTCCCATGGCAACGCGGTCAGTTCCTACGAGTTACAATATTCCCGTGGGAGGGGTTGGTGCCACCCACGGGGCCGTTCGGGGGTTATTTCGAGTTTTTACCCTATAACGCCATATTTTTAAGCCTAAGTCTAAAAATATTCAAATTATCATCATAGTGTCAAACTGGGAGTCCCGCGGCAGCGGGGTCAGTCCCTACGAGTTACATTGGTCCCGTGGGAGGTGTTGGTGCCACCCACGGGGCCATTCGAGGGCTATTTCCAGTTTTCACTCTCTAAGGCCGTGTTTTTAAGCCTAAATCTTGAAATATGCAAATTATCATCGTATTCTCAATCAGGGAGTCCGCGGATGCGGGGTCAGTTCCTACGAGTTACATTGGTCCCGTGGGAGGTGTTGGTGCCACCCACGGGGCCGTTCTGGGGCTGTTTCGAGTTTTCACCCACTAACGCCATGTCTTAAGCCTAAGTCTCTAATTATGCAAATTATAGTCGTATTCTCAAAATGGGAGTCCCGCGGCTGCGGAGTCTATTCCTACGAGTTACATTGGTCCTGTGGGAGGTGTTCGTGCCAACCACGGGGCCAGTCGGGGGCTGTTTTGAGTTTTCACCCACTAACGCCTTGTTTTTAAGCCTAAGTCTAGAATTGTGAAAATTATCATCGTATTCTGAAACCAGGAGTCCCACGGTTGCGGGGTCTATTACTACTAGTTACATTGCTCCCTTGGGATGTGTTGGCGCCAACCACGGGGCCATTCGGGTGCTGTTTCGAGTTTTCACCCAGTAACGCTTTGTTTTTAAGCCTAAGTCTAGAATTGTGAAAATTATCGTCGTATTCTCAAACAGGGAGTCCGGCGGCTGCGGGGTCAGTTCCTACGAGTTACATTGGTCCCGTGGGAGGTGTTGGTGCCACCCACGGGGCCCTTCAGGGCTATTTCGAGTTTTCACCCTCTAATGCCATGTTTTTAAACCTAAGTCAAGAAATTTACAAATTACCGTCATATTCTCAAACCGGGAGTCCCACGGCTGCGGGATCAGTTCGTACGAGTCACATTGGTCCCGTGGGACGTGTTTGTTCCACCCACGGTGCCGTTCGGGGGATGTTTCAAGTTTTCACCCTCTAACGTCATGTTTTTAAGTCAAAGTCTAGAAATATGGAAATTATCGTCGTATTATCAAACTGGAAGGCCCGCGGATGCGGGGTCTGTTCCTACGAGTTACATTGGTCCCGTGGGAGGTGTTGGTGCAAGCCACGGGGCCGTTCGGGTGTTGTTTCAAGTTTTCACCTTCTAACGCCATGTTTTTCTTAAATCTAGAAATATGTAAATTACCGTCGTATTCTCAAACCGAGAGTCCCGTGGCTACGGGGCCAGTTCCTATGAGTTACAATGGTCCCGTGGGAGGTATTGGCTCCAGCCACGGGGCCATTGGGGGGCTATTGTGAGTGTTCTCCCTATAACGCCATATTTTTTTGAAATCTAGAAATATTCAAATTATCGTCGTATTCCCAAATCGGTTGTCCCGCGGCTACGGAGTTAGTTCCTTCGAGTTACAATGGTCCTGTGAAAGGTGTTGGTGCCACCCACGGGGACGTGTGGTGGCTGTTTCAAGTTCTCACCCTCTAACGCCATGTTTTTAAGCCTTAGTCTAGAAATATGGAAATTATCGTTGGATTCTCAAACCGGGAGTCCCGTGGCTGCGCGGTCAATTCCTATGAGTTACATTGGTCCCGTGGGAGGTGTTGGTGCCACCCACGGGGCCGTTCGGGTGAAATTTTGAGTTTTCACCCTCTTACACCATGTTTTCAAGCCTAAGTCTCGAAATATGTAAATTACCATCATAGTCTCAAACCGGGAGTCCCGCTACTGCGCGGCGAGTTCCTACGAGTCACATTGGTCCCGTGGGAGGTGTTGGTGCCACCCCCGGGGATGTTTGGTGGCTGTTTCGAGTTCTCACCCTCTAACGCCATGTTTTTAAGCCTAAGTCTTGAAATATACAAATTACGGTCGTATTCTCAAAATGGGAGTCCCACGGCTGCGTGACCCATTATCATTATATTCTCAAACCGGGAGTCCCGCGGCTACACGGCCAGTTCTTACGAGTTACAATGGTCCCATGGGTGGTATTGGTGCCACCCACGGGGCCGTTCGGGGGCTGTTTCGAGTTTTCACCCACTAATGCCATGTTTTTAAGCCTTTGTCTAGAAATATGCAAATTATCGTCGTATTCTCAAACAGGGAGTCCCGCGGTTGCGGGGTCTGTTCCTACGAGTTACATTGGTCCTGTGGGAGGTGTTGGTGCCAACCACGGGGCCTGTCGGGGGCTATTTCGAGTTTTCACCCACTAACACCTAGTTATTAAGCCTAAGTCTAGAATTGTGACAATTATCATCCTATTCTCAAACCGGGAGTCCCACGGCTGCGGGGTCAATTCCTTCGAGTCACATCGGTCCCGTGGGAGGTATTGGTGCCACCCACGGGGCCGTTCGGGGGATGTTTTGAGTTTTAATCATCTAACGCAATATTTTTTAACCTAAGTCAAGAAATACATAAATTACCATCGTATTCTCAAATCGGGAGTCCCGCGGCTGCGGGGTCTGTTCCTACTAGTTACATTTGTCCCGTGGAAGGCCGTTCGGGGGAATTTTGAGTTCTCACCCACTAACACCATGTTTTTAAGCGTAAGTATAGAAACATGCAAATCATCGTCGTATTCTCAAACAGGGAGTCCCGCGGCTGTGGGGTCAGTTCCTACGAGTTACATTGGTCCTTTGGGAGGTGTTGGTGCCAACCACGGGGCCATTCGGGTGCTTTTTCGAGTTTTCACCCAGTAACGCCTTGTTTTTAAGCCTATGTCTAGAATTGTTAAAATTATCGTCGTATTCTGTAATCGGGAGTCCCATGGCTGAGGGGTCAGTTCCTACGAGTCACATCGGTCTCGTGGGAGGTATTGGTGCCACCCACGGGGCCGTTCGGGGGATGTTTCGAGTTTTCACCCTCTAACGCAATATTTTTTAGCCTACATCTAGAAATATGTAAATTACCATCGTATTCTCAAACTGAGAGTCCCACGGCTGCGGGGTCTATTCCTACTAGTTAAATTGGTCCAGTGGAAGGTGTTGGTGCCACTCACGGGGACGTTCGGTGGTTGTTTGGAGTTCTCACCCTCTAACGCCATGTTTTTAAGCCTAAGTCTAGAAATATCCAAATTATCATCGTATTCTCAAACCGGGAGTCCCGTGGCAACGGGGTCAGTTCCTACGAGTTACATTGGTCCCGTGGGTGGGGATGGTGCCACCCACGGGGCCGCTCGGGGGTTATTTCGATTTTTCACCCTCTAACGCCATATTTTTAAGCCTAAGAATAAAAATATGCAAATTATCGTCATAGTGTCAAACTGGGAGTCCCGCGGCAGCGGGGTCAGTCCCTACGAGTTACATTGGTCCCGTGGGAGGTTTTGGTGCCACCCACGGGGCCATTCGGGGGCTATTTCAAGTTTTCACTCTGTAACGCCGTGTTTTTAAGCCTAAGTCTGGAAATATGCAAATTATCATCGTATTCTCAAACAGGGAGTCCCGCGGATGCGGGGTCAGTTCCTACGAGTTACATTAGTCCCGTGGGAGGTGTTGGTGCCACCCACGGGGCCGTTCTGGGGCTGTTTCGAGTTTTCACCCATTAACGCCATGTCTTAAGCCTAAGTCTATAATTATGCAAATTACAGTCGTATTCTCAAACCGGGAGTCCCGCGGTTGCGAGGTCAGTTCCTACGAGTCATATCGGTCCCATGGGAGGTGTTGGTGCCACGCACGGGGCCGTTCGGGGGTTGTTTCCAGTTTTCACCCTCTAACGTCATGTTTTTAAGCCTAAGTCTAGAAATATGCAAATTATCGTCGTATTCTCAAACCAGGAGTCCCGCGGCTGCGGGGTCAGTTCCTACGAGTCACATTGGTCCCGTGGGACGTGTTTGTTCCACCCACGATGCCGTTCGGGGGATGTTTCAAGTTTTCACCCTCTAACATCATGTTTTTAAGTTAAAGTCTAGAAATATGGAAATTATCGTCGTATTATCAAATAGGAAGTCCCGCGGTGCGGGGTCTGTTCCTACGAGTTACATTGGTCTCGTGGGAGGTGTTGGTGCAAGCTACAGGGCCGTTCGTGTGTTGTTTCAAGTTTTCACCCTCTAACGCCATGTTTTTCTCAAATCTAGAAATATGTAAATTACCGTCGTATTCTCAAACCGAGAGTCCCGTGGCTGCGGGGGCCAGTTCCTATGAGTTACAATGGTCCCGTGGGAGGTATTGGTGCCAGCCACGGGGCCATTGGGGGGCTATTTTGAGTTTTCACTCTATAACGCCATATTTTTTCGAAATCTAGAAATTAGCAAATTAGCGTCCTACTCCCAAATCGATTGTCCCACGGCTACGGGGTCAATTCCTTCGAGTTACATTGGTCCCGTGAAAGGTGTTGGTGCCACCCACGGGGACGTGTGGTGGCTGTTTCAAGTTCTCACCCTCTAACGCCATGTTTTTAAGCCTTAGTCTAGAAATATGGAAATTATCATTGGAGTCCCGTGGTTGCGCGACTAGTTCCTACGAGTTACATTGGTCCCGTGGGAGGTATTGATGCCACCCACGGGGCCGTTCGGGGGCTATTTCGAGTTTTCACCCTATAACGCCATATTTTTTAGCCTAGGTCCAGAAATATTAAAATTACCATCGTACTCTCAAATCGGTAGTCCCGCGGCTGCGGGGTTAGTTCCTACGAGTTACATTGGTCCCGTGAAAGGTGTTGGTGCCACCCACGGGGATGTGCGGTGGCTGTTTCAAGTTCTCACCCTCTAACGCAATGTTTTTAAGCCTTAGTCTACAAATATGTAAATTATCATCGGATTCTCAAACCGGGAGCCCCGTGGCTGTGCGGCCAATTCCTACGAGTTACATTGGTCCCGTGGGAGGTGTTGGTGCCACCCACGGGGCCGTTCAGGGGAAATTTTGAGTTTTCCCCCTCTAACACCATGTTTTTAAGCCTAAGTCTCGAAATATGTAAATTACCATCGTCTTCTCAAACCGGGAGTCTTGCTACTGCGCAGCCAGTTCCTACGAGTCACATTCGTCTCGTGGGAGGTGTTGGTGCCACCCGTGGGGATGTTTCGTGGTTGTTTTGAGTTCTCACCCTCTAACGACGTGTTTTTAAGCCTAAGTCTTGAAATATACAAATTACGGTCGTATTCTCAAAATGGGAGTCCCGCGACTGCGCGACCAATTATCATTATATTCTCAAACCGGGAGTCCCGCGGCTGCGCGGCCAGTTCCTAAGAGTTACAATGGTCCATTGGGTGGTATTGGTGCCACCCACGGGGTCGTTCGGGGGCTGTTTCGAGTTTTCACCCACTAACGCCATGTTTTTAAGCCTTTGTCTAGAAATATGCAAATTGTCGCCGTACTCTCAAACAGGGTCTCCCGCGGCCGCGGGGTCTGTTCCTACGAGTTACATTGGTCATGTGGGAGGTGTTGGTGCCAACCACGGGGCCAGTCGGGGGCTGTTTCGAGTTTTCACCCACTAACTCCTTGTTTTTAAGCCTAAGTCTAGAATTGTGAAAATTATCATCGTATTCTCAAACCGGGAGTCCCACGGCTGCGGGGTCAATTCCTTCGAGTCACATCGGTCTTGTGGGAGGTATTGGTGCCACCCACAGGGCCGTTCGGGGGATGTTTCGAGTTTTCACCCTCTAACACAATATTTTTTAGCCTAAGTCTAGAAATATGTAAATTACCGTCATATTCTCAAATCGGGAGTCCCACAGCTGCGGGGTCTGTTCCTACTAGTTACATTTCTCCCGTGGAAGGTGTTGGTGCCACCCACGGGGACGTTCGGGGGCTATTTTGAGTTCTCACCCACTAACGCCATGTTTTAAGCCTAAGTCTAGAAATATGTAAATTATCAACGTATTCTCAAATCAGGAGTCCCGCGGCTGCGCGGCCAGTTCCTACGTGTTACATTGGTCCCGTTGAAGGTGTTGGTGCCACCCGTGGGGCAGTTCGGGGGCTGTTTCGTGTTTTCACCCTCTAACGCCATATTTTTTAGCCAATGTCCATAAATATGCAAATTATCATCGTACTATCAAATTGAGAGTCCCGCGGCTGCGGGGTCAGTTGCTACGAGTTACATTGGTCCTGTGGGAGGTGTTGGTGCCTACCACGGGCTGTTCGAGGGCTATTTTGAGATTTCACCCTCTAACGCCATGTTTTTCTGAAATCTAGAAATATGTAAATTATTATCGTATTCTCAAATTCGGAGTCTCGCGGTTGCAGTGTCAGTTCCTTCGAGTTACATTAGACCCGTGAAAGGTGTTCATGCCACCCACGGGGATGTTCTGGGGCTGTTTAGAGTTCTCACCCTTTAACGCCATGTTTTTAAGCCTAAGTCTAGAAATATGCAAATTATCATCATATTTTCAAACCGGGAGTCCCGTGGTTGCGCGACTCGTTCCTACGAGTTACATTGGTCCATGGGAGGTGTTGATGCCACCCACGGGGCCGTTCGGGGGCTATTTCGAGTTTTCACTCTCTAACGCCATATTTTTTAGCCTATGTCCAAAAATATTCAAATTACCATCGTACTATCAAATCGGTAGTCCCGCGGCTGCGGGGTCAGTTCCTACAAGTTACATTGGTCCCGTGGGAGGTGTTGGTGCCAACCACGGGGCCGTTCGAGAGATGTTTCGAGTTTTCACCCTCTAACGCCATGTTTTTCTGAAATCTAGAAGTATGAAAATTATTGTGGTATTCTCAAATCGGGTGTCCCGCGGCTGCGGGGTCAGTTCCTTCGAGTTACATTGGACCCGTGAAAGGTGTTGGTGCAACCCACGGGGACGTTCGAGGGATGTTTCGATTTCTCACCCTCTAACGCCATGTTTTTAAGCTAAGTTTAGAAATATGCAAATTATCATTGTATTCTCGAACTGGGAGTCCCGTGGCTGCGTGACTAGTTCCTACGAGTTACGTTGGTCCCGTGGGAGGTGTTGGTGCCACCCACGGGGCCGTTCGGGGGATATTTTGAGTTTTCACCCTCTAACGCTATATTTTTAAGCCTAAGTCTAGAAATATGCAAATTATTGTCCTATTCTCAAACAGGGAGTCCCAGCGCTGCGGGGGCAGTTCCTACGTGTCACATCGATCCCGTGGGAGGTGTTGGTGCTACCTACGGGGCTGTTTATTGGAAGTTTCGAGTTTTCACCCTCTAATGCCATGTTTTTTAGCCAAAATATGGAAATATACAAATTACAATCATACTCTCAAACGGGGAGTCCCGCGGCTGCGGGGTCAGTTCCTACGAGTTACATTGGTCGCGTGGGAGGTGTTGAGGCCACCCACGGGGCCGTTCGGGGGTTGTTTCCAGTTTTCACCCTCTAACGCCATGTTTTTATGCCTAAGTCTAGAAATATGCAAATTGTCGTCGTATTCTCAAACAGGGAGTCTTGCGGCTACGGGGTCAGTTGCTACGAGTTACATTGGTCCCGTGGGAGGTGTTGGTGCCACCCACGGGAACGTCTGGGGCTATTTTGAGTTTTCACCCACTAACGCCATGTTTTAAGCCGAATCTAGAATTATGAAAATTACAGTCGTATTCTCAAATCGGGAGTCCCGCGGCTACGGGGTCAGTTCCTACGAGTCACATCGGTCCCGTGGGAGGTGTTAGTGCCACCCACGGGGCCGTTCGGGGGTTGTTTCCAGTTTTCACCCTCTAACGCCATGTTTTTAAGCCTAAGTCTAGAAACATGCAAATTATCATCATATTCTCAAATCGGGAGTCCCGCAGCTGCGCGACCAGTTCCTACGCGTTACATTGGTCCCGTGGGAGGTGTTGATGCCACCCACGGGGCCGTTCGCGGGCTATTTCCAGTTTTCACCCTCTAACGCCATGTTTTTAAGCCTATGTCTAGAAATTTTCAAATTACCGTCGTATTCTTAAACCGGGAGTCCCGCGGCTGTGGGGTCAGTTTCTACGAGTTACATTGGTCCCGTGGGAGGTGTTGGTGCCACCCATGGGGCCGTTCGGGGGCTATTTCCAGTTTTGAGCCTTTAACACCATGTTTTTTAGGCTAAGCCTAAAAATATGCAAATTACCGTCGTACTCTCAAACCGAGAGTCCCGTGGCTGCGGGGTTAGTTCCCACGAATTACA
This sequence comes from Sambucus nigra, assembly GCA_949130495.1. NCBI lineage: Eukaryota > Viridiplantae > Streptophyta > Magnoliopsida > Dipsacales > Adoxaceae > Sambucus > Sambucus nigra. The sequence continues at coordinate 163,853,184 of OX422215.1, read as the reverse complement.
TTTGTCCCGTGGGAGGTGTTTATTCCACCAACGAGGCCGTTCGGGGGATGTTTCCAGTTTCTACCCTCCAACGCCATTTTTTAAGCCTAAGTCTAGAAATATGCAAATTATCATCGTATTGTCAAACAGGGAGTCCCGCGGCTGTGGGGTCTATTCCTACGAGTTACATTGGTCCCGTGGGAGGTGTTGGTGCCAGCCATGGGGCCGTTCGGGAGTTGTTTCGAGCTTTCACCCTCTAACGCCATGTTTTTCTTAAATCTAGAAATATGCAAATTATCACCGTATTCTTAAACCGAGAGACCCACGGCTGCGGTGTCAGTTCCTACGAGTTACATTGGTCTCGTGGAAGGTGTTGCTGCCACCTACGGGGACGTTTGGGGGTTGTTTCGATTTTCACCCTCTAACGCCATGTTTTTAAGCCTAAGTTTAGAAATAGGCAAATTATCATCGTATTTCCAAACAGGGAGTCCCACAGCTATGGGGCCAGTTCCTACGAGTTACATTGGTCACGTGGGAGGTGTTGGAGCCACCCACGGGGCCATTCGGGGGCTATTTCGAGTTTTCACCCACTAACGCCTTGTTTTCAGCCTAAGTCCTAAATTTTGAAAATTACCGTCGTATTCTCAAACCGGGAGTCCTGCGGCTGTAGGGTCAGTTCCTACGAGTCACATCGGTCCTTTAGGAGGTATTGGTGCCACCCACGGGGCCTTTCGGGTGATGATTCGAGTTTTCACCCTCCAATGCAATAGTTTTTAGCCTAAGTCTAGAAATATGTAAATTACCATCATATTCTCAAACCGGGAGTCCCGCGGCTGTAGGGTCTATTCCTACTAGTTACATTGGTCCCGTGGAAGGTCTTGGTGCCACCCACGGGGACGTTCGGGGGCTATTTTGAGTTCTCACCCTCTAACGCCATGTTTTTAAGCCTATGTTTAGAAATACGTAAATTATCATCGTATTCTCAAATCAGGAGTTCCGCGGCTGCGCAGCCAGTTCCTACGTGTTACATTGGTCTCATGGGAGGTGTTGGTGCCACCCACAGGGCCGTTCGGGGCCGTTTTTTGAGTTTTCACCCTCTAACGCCATGTTTTAAGCCTAAGTATAGAAATATGCAAATTACCATCATACTCTGAAACGGGGAGTCCCGCGGCTGCGGGGTCAGTTTCTACGAGTTACATTGGTCGCGTGGGAGGTGTTGGGGCCATACACGGGGCCGTTCGGTGTTTTTTTTTCCAGTTTTCACCCTCTAACGCCATGTTTTTAAGCCTAAGTCAAGAAATATGCAAATTACCATCGTACTCTCAAATCGAGAGTCTCGCGGCTGCGGGGTCAGTTGCTACGAGTTACATTGGTCCCGTGGGAGGTGTTGGTACCAACCACGGGGCTGTTCGAGGGCTGTTTTGAGTTTTCACCATCTAACGCCATGTTTTTCTGAAATCAAGAAATATTTAAATAATTATCATATTCTCAAACCGGGAGTCTCGCGGTTGCAGTGTCAGTTCCTTCGAGTTACATTAGACCCATGAAAGGTGTGGGTGCTACCCACGGGGATGTTCTGGGGCTGTTTCGAGTTCTCACCCTCTAACGCCATGTTTTTAAGCCTAAGTCTAGAAATATGCAAATTATCATCGTATTATCAAACCGGGAGTCCTGTGGCTGCGCGACTAGTTCCTACGTGTTACATTTGTCCTGTGGGAGGTGTTGGTGCCACCCACGGGGCCGTTCGGGGACTATTTCGAGTTTTCACCCACTAACGCCATGTTTTTAAGCATATGTCTAGAAATATCAAAATTATCATCGTACTCTCAAATCGGTAGTTCCGCGGCTGGGGGGTCAGTTCCTACGAGTTACATTGGTCCCGTGGGAGGTGTTGGTGCCAACCACGTGGCCGTTCGAGAGATGTTTCAAGTTCTCACCCTCTAACGTCATGTTTTTTTGAAATCTATAAATATGCAAATTACCGTCGTATTCTCAAACCGGTTGTCCCGCGACTGCGGTGTCAGTTCCTTCGAGTTACATTGGTCCCGTGAAAGGTGTTGGTGCCACCCACGGTGACGTTCGGGGGCAGGATCGAGTTTTCACCCTCTACAGCCATGTTTTTAAGACTAAGTCTAAAAATATGCAAATTATCATCGTATTCTCAAACCGGGAGTCCCGCGGCTGCGCGGCCAATTCCTACGAGTAACATTGGTCCCATGGCAGGTGTTGGTGCCACCCACGGGAATGTTCAGGGGCTGTTTCGAGTTTTCACCCTCTAACGCCATGTTTTTAATCCTAAGTCTAGAAATATGCAAATTACCGTCGTATTCTCAAACAGGGAGTCCCGTGGCTATGGGGTCAGTTCCTACGAATTACATTGGTACCGTGGGAGGTGTTGGTGCCACCCACGGGGCCGTTCTAGGGCTGTTTCGAGTTTTCACCCACTAACGCCATGTTTTAAGCCTATGTCTATAATTATGCAAATTACAATAGTATTCTAAAACCGAGAGTCCCTTGGCTGCGAGATCAGTTCCTACGAGTCACATCGGTCCCGTGGGAGGTGCTAGTACCACCCACGGGGCCGTTCGGGGGATGTTTCGAGTTTTCACCCTCTAACACCATATTATTTAGCCTAAGTCTAGAAATATGCAAATTACTATTGAACTCTCAAATCGGGAGTCCCGCGGCTGCGGGGTCTGTTCCTAAGAGTTGCATTGGTCCCGTGGGAGGTGTTGGTGCCACCCACGGGGCCGTTGGGGGCTGTTTTGAGTTTTCTCCCTATAACGGCATGTTTTTAAGCATAAGTCTAGAAATATGTAAATTATCATCGTATTCTCAAACCGAGAGTCCCGCTGCAGCGGGATCATTTCTTACGAGTTATATTAGTCCCGTGGGAGATGTTGGTGCCACCCACGGGGCCGTTCCGGGGTTGTTTCCTATTTTCACCCTCTGGCACCATGTTTTAATGCCTATGTCAAGAAATATGCAAATTATCATCGTATGCTCAAACAGGGAGTCCCACGGCTGTGGGGTCAGTTCCTACGAGTTACATTGGTCCCGTGGGAGGTGTTGGAGCTAGCCTCGAGGCCGTTCGGGTGTTGTTTCGAGTTTTCACCCTCTAACGACATGTTTTTCTTAAATCTAAAAATATGCAAATTACTGTCTTATTCTCAAACCGAGAGTCCCGAGACTGCAGGGTTAATTCCTATGAGTTACATTGGTGTCGTGGAAGGTGTTGGTGCCACCTACGGGGACGTTTGGGGGCTATTTTGAGTTCTCACCCTCTAACGCCATGTTTTTAAGCCTAAGTCTAGAAATATGCCAACTATCACCGTATTATCAAACCGAGAGTCCCGCGGCTGTGCGGTCAGTTCCTACGAGTTACATTGGTCCCGTGGGAGGTGTTGGTGCCACCAACGGGGACGTTCCGATGCTGTTTCGAGTTTTCACCCTCTAACTTCATGTTTTTAAGCCAAAGTACAGAATTTTACAAAGTACCGTCATATTCTCAAACCGGGAGTCCCGTGGCTGCGAGGTCTGTTCCTACGAGTTACATCGGTCTCGTGGGAGGTGTTGGTGCCACCCACGCGGCCGTTCGGGGGATGGTTAGAGTTTGCACCCTGTAACGCCATGTTCTTAATCCTGTATCTAGACATATGCAAATTATCATCGTATTCTCAAACAGGGAGTCCCGAGGCTACGGGGTCAGTCCCTATGGGTTACATTGGTCCTGTGGGAGGTGTTGGTGCCAACCACGGGGACATTTTGGGGTTGTTTCGAGTTTTCACCCTCTAACGCCTATTTTTTTTAAATCTAGAAATATGCAAATTACCGTCGTATTCTCAAACCGGTTGTCCCACGACTGCGGGGTTAGTTCCTTCGAGTTACATTGGTCCCGTTAAAGGTGTTGGTGCCACGCACGGTGACGTTCGGGGGCTGTATCGAGTTTTCACCCGCTAACGCCATGTTTTTAAGACTAAGTCGAAAAATATGCAAATTATCGTCGTATTCTCAAACCGGGAGTCCCGCGGCTGCGCGGCCAATTCCTACGTGTAACATTGGTCCCATGGCAGGTGTTGGTGCCACCCACGGGATTGTTCGGGGGCTATTTTGAGTTTTCAACCTCTAATGCCATGTTTTTAAGCCTAAGTCTAAAAATATGCAAATTACCGTTGTATTCTCAAACAGGGAGTGCCGTGGCTGCGGGGTCAGTTCCTATGAGTTACATTGGTCCCGTGGGAGGTGTTGGTGCCACCCACGGGGCCGTTCGGGGGCTTTTTTGAGTTTTCTCCCTATAACGACATGTTTTTGAGCATAAGTCTAGAAATATGCAAATTATCATCGTATTCTGAAACCGAGAGTCCCGCTGAAGCGGGGTCATTTCGTACGAGTTATATTGGTCCCATGGGAGATGTTGGTGCCACCCACGGGGCCGTTCGGGGGTTGTTTCCTATTTTCACCCTCTAGCACCATGTTTTTAAGCCTATGTCAAGAAATATGCAAATTATCATCGTATTCTCAAACAGGGAGTCCCGCGACTGCGAGGTCAGTTCCTACGAGTTACATTGGCCCCGTGGGAGGTGTTGGAGCCAGCCACGAGGCCGTTCAGGTGTTGTTTCGAGTTTTCACCCTCTAACGACATGTTTTTCTTAAATCTAGAAATATGCAAATTACTATCGTATTCTTAAACCGATAGTCCCGGGACTACGGGGTCAGTTCCTACGAGTTACATTGGTCTCGTGGAAGGTGTTGGTGCCACTCGCGGGGAGGTTTGGGGGCTATTTCGAGTTCTCACCCTCTAACGCCATGTTTTTAAGCCTAAGTCTAGAAATATGCCAACTATCACCGTATTTTCAAACCGAGAGTCCCGCGGTTGTGCGGTCAGTTCCTACGAGTTACATTGCTCCCGTGGGAGGTGTTGGTGCCACCGACGGGGACGTTCGAGTGTTGTTTCCAGTTTTCACCCTCTAACTTCATGATTTTAAGCCAAAGTACAGAAGTTTACAAAGTATCATCATTTTCTCAAACCGGGAGTCCCGTGGCTGCTGAGTCTGTTCCTACGAGTTACATCGGTCTCGTGGGAGGTGTTGGTGCCACCCACGGGGCCGTTCGGGGGATGGTTAGAGTTTTCACCCTGTAACGCCATGTTTTTAATCCTATGTCTAGAAATATGCAAATTAACATTGTAATCTCAAACAGGGAGTCCCACGGCTACGGGGTCAGTTCCTATGGGTTACATTGGTCTCGTGGGAGGTGTTGGTGCCAACCACGGGGCCCTTTGGGGGCTGTTTCGAGTTTTCACCCTCTAATACCTATTTTTTTTAAATCTAGAAATATGCAAATTACCGTCGTAATCTCAAACCGGTTGTCCTGCGACTGCGGGGTCAGTTCCTTGGAGTTACATTGGTCCCGTGAAAGGTGTTGCTGCCACCCACGGTGACGTTCGGGGGCTGTATCGAGTTTTCACCCGCTAACGCCATGTTTTTAAGACTAAGTCGAAAAATATGCAAATTATCGTCGTATTCTCAAACCGGGAGGCCCGCGGCTGCGCGGCCAATTCCTACGTGTAACATTGGTCCCATGGCAGGTGTTGGTGCCACCCACGGGAATGTTCGGGGGCTGTTTCCAGTTTTCACCATCTAACGCCATGTTTTTAAGCCTAACTCTAAAAATATGCAAATTACGGTTGTATTCTGAAGCAGGGAGTGCCGTGGCTGCGGGGTTAGTTCCTATGAGTTACATTGGTCCCGTGGGAGGTGTTTCTGCCACCCACGGGGCCATTCGGGGGTTGTTTCGAGTGTTCACCCACTAATGCCTTATTTTTAAGCCTAAGTCCAGAATTATGAAAATTAACGTCGTATTCTCAAAACGGGAGTCCCGCGGCTGCGCGTTCAGTTCCTACGAGTCACATCGGTCAAATGGGAGATGTTGTTGCCACCCACGGGGCCGTTCAGGGGATGTTTCGAGTTTTCACCCTCTAACGCAATATTTTTTAGCCCAAGTCTAGAAATATGTAAATTATCATCGTATTCTCAAACCAGGAAACCCGCGGCAACGCTGCCAGTTCCTATGAGTTACATTGGTCCCGTGGGAGGTGTTAGTGCCACCCACGGGGCCGTTCGTGGCAGTTTCGAGTTTTCACCGTCTAATGCCATGTTTTTAAGCCTAAGTCTAAAAATATGTAAATTATCGTCATATTCTCAAACCGGGAATCCCGCGGTTGCGGGGTCAGCTCCTACGAGTCACGTTGGTCCCGTTGAAGGTGTGGGTGCCACTCACGGGGCCGTTCGGGTGCTTTTTCGAGTTTTCACCCTGTAACACCCACGGGCCGTTCGGGGGCTATTTTGCGTTTTCACCCTCTAACGCCATGTTTTTTAGACTAAGTCTAGAAATATGCAAATTGCCGTCATATTCTCAAATTGGGAGTCCCTCGACTGCGGGGTTACTTCCCACGAGTCACATTGGTCCCATGGGAGGTGTTGGTGCCACCTACAGGGCCGTTCGGGGGCTGTTTCGAGTTTTCACCCTCTAACGCCATGTTTTTTTGAAATCTAGAAGTATGAAAATTACCTTCGTATTCTCAAATCGGGAGTCCCGCGCCAGCGCGGTCAGTTCCTTCGAGTTACATCGGTCCCGTGAAATGTGTTGGTGCCACCCACAGGGACGTTCGGGGGATGTTTCGAGTTCTCACCCTCTAACGCCATGTTTTAAAGCATCAGTCTAGAAATATGCTAATTATCATCGTATTCTCAAACCAAGAGTCTTGCAACAGCGGGGTCAATTCCTATGAGTAACATGCGTCCAGTGGGAGGTGTTGGTGCCACCCTCTAACGCCATGCTTTTCTTAACTCTTAAAATATGCTAATTACCGTCATATTCTCAAACCAGGAGTCCCGCGGCTGTGGGGTCAGTTCCTATGAATTACATTGGTCCCGTGGAAGGTGTTGGTGCGACCCACGGGGACGTTCTGGTGCTATTTCGAGTTCTCACCCTCCAACGCCATGTTTTTAAGCCTAAGCCTAGAAATATGCAAATTATCGTCGTATTATTAAATAGGGAGTCCCGCGGCTGCTTGACCAGTTCCTATGAGTTACATTGGTCCCGTAGGAGGTGTTCGTGCCACCCACGGGGTCGTCCGGGGGTTGTATCGAGTTTTCACCCTCTAACGCCATGATTTTAAGCCTAAGTCTAGAAATATACAAATTACCATAGTATTCTCAAACCGGCAGTCCTGCGGTTACGGGGTCAGTTCCTATGAGTCGCATTGGTCCCCTTGGAGTTGTTGGTGCCACCCACGGAGCCATTCGGGAGTTGTTTCGAGTTTTCACCCTCTAACGCCATGCTTTTCTTAAATCTAGAAATATCCAAATTACCGTCGTATTCTCAAACCGGGAGTCCCGCGGGTGCAGGGTCAGTTCCTACTAGTTGGATTGGTCCCATGGAAGGTGTTGGTGCCACCCACGGGGACGTTCGGGGGCTATTTTGAGTTCTCACCCTTCAACGCCATGTTTTTGAGCCTAAGCCTTGAAATATGAAAATTATCATCGTATTCTTAAAAAGGGAGTCCCGCAGCAGCGCGGCCAGTTCCTATGAGTTACATTGGTCCCGTGGGAGGTGTTAGTGCCACCCACAAGGCCGTTCGGGGCAGTTTCGAGTTTTCACCCTCTAACGCCATGTTTTTATGCCTAAGTCTAAAAATATGTAAATTATCATCATATTCTCAAATCGGGAGTCCCGCGGCTGCGGGGTCAACTCCTACGAGTCACATTGGTCCCGTGGATGGTGTGGGTGCCACTCACGGGGCCGTTCGGGGGCTTTTTTGAGTTTTCACCCTGTAACACCCACGGGCTGTTCGGGGGCTATTTTGAGTTTTCACCCTCTAACGCCATGTTTTTAAGACTAAGTCTAGAAATATGCAAATTGCTGTCGTATTCTCAAACTGGGAGTCCCTCGACTGCGGGGTCAGTTCCTACGAGTCACATTGGTCCCTTGGGAGGTGTTGGTGCCACCTACAGGGCCGTTCGGGGGCTGTTTCGAGTTTTCACCCTCAAACGCCATGTTTTTTTTAAATCTAAAAATATGCAAATTACCGTCGTATTCTCAAATCGTGAGTCCCGTGCTTGCGCGGTCAGTTCCTTCGAGTTACATCGGTCCCGTGAAAGGTGTTGGTGACACCCACGGGGACGTTCGGGGGATGTTTCGAGTTCTCACCCTCTAACGACATGTTTTTAAGCATAAGTCTAGAAATATGCTAATTATTGTCGTATTCTCAAACCGAGAGTCCCACGACAGCGGGGTCAATTCCTACGAGTAACATGGGTCCAGTGGGAGGTGTTGGTGCCACCCACGTGGCCGTTCGGTGGTTGTTTCGAGTTTTCACCCTCTAACGCCACGCTTTTCTTAAATCTTGAAATATGCAAATTACTGTCGTATTCTCAAACCGGGAGTCCCGCGGCTACGGGGTCAGTTCCTATGAATTACATTGGTCCCGTGGAAGGTGTTGGTGCCACCCACGGGGACGTTCGGGAGATATTTCGCGATCTCACCCTCCAACGCCAAGTTTTTAAGGCAAAGCCTAGAAATATGCAAATTATCGTCGTATTCTTAAATAGGGAGTCCCGCGGCTGCTCGGCCATTTTCAATGAATTACATTGGTCCCGTGGGAGGTGTTCGTGCCACCCATGGGGCCGTTTGGGGGTTGTATCAAGTTTTCATACTCTAACGCCATGTTTTTAAGCCTAAGTATAGAAATATACAAATTACCATCATATTCTCAAACCGGGAGTCCTGCGGCTACAGGGTCAGTTCCTACGAGTCACATTGGTCCCGTTGGAGTTGTTGGTGCCACCCACGGAGCCGTTCGGGAGTTGTTTCGAGTTTTCACCCTCTAACGCCATGCTTTTCTTAAATCTAGAAATATCCAAATTACAGTCGTATTCTCCAACCAGGAGTCCCGCGGCAGTAGGGTCAGTTCCTACGAGTTAGATTGGTCCCGTGGAAGGTGTTGGTGCCACCCAGGTGGACGTTCGGGGGCTTTTTCGTGTTCTCAGCCTTCAACGCCATGTTTTTTAGCCTAAGCCTACAAATATGCAAATTATCATCGTATTCTTAAAAAGGGAGTCCTGCAGTAGCGCGTCCAGTTCCTATGAGTTACATTGGTCCCGTGGGAAGTGTTAGTGCCACCCACGGGGCCGTTCGGGGTAGTTTCTAGTTTTCACCCTCTAACGCCATGTTTTTAAGCCTAAGTCTAAAATTATGAAAATTATCGTCGTATTTTCAAACTGGGAGTCCCGCGGCTACGGGGTCAGCTCCTACGAGTCACATTCGTCCCGTGGAAGGTGTGGGTGCCACTCACGGGGCCGTTCGGGGTTTTTTTCGAGTTTTCACCATGTAACATCAACGGGCCGTTCGGGGGCTGTTTTGAGTTTTCACCCTCTAACGCGATGTTTTTAAGACTAAGTCTGGAAATATGCAACTTGTCATCGTATTCTCAAAGTAGGAGTCCCTCGACTGCGGGGTCAGTTCCTACGAGTTACATTGGTCCCATGGGAGGTGTTGGTGCCACCTACAGGGCCGTTCGGGGGCTGTTTTGAGTTTTCACCCTCTAACGCCATGTTTTTCTGAAATCTAAAAATATGCAAATTACCATCGTATTCTCAAATCGGGAGTCCCGCGCCTGCGGGGTCAGTTCTTTCGACTTACATCGATCCCGTGAAAGGAGTTGGTGCCACCCACGGGGACGTTCGGGGGCTGTTTCGAGTTCTCACCCTCTAACACCATGTTTTTAAGGCTAATTCTAGAAATATGAAAATTATCATTGTATTCTCAAACAGGGAGTCCCGCGGCTGCGGGGTCAGTTTCTACGAGTTACATTGGTCCCGTGGGAGGTGTTGGTGCCACTCACGAGGCCGTTCGGGGGATGTTTCGCATTTTCACCCATTAACGCCATATTTTTAAGCCAAAATCTAAAATTATTCAAATTACCATCGTATTCTCAAACTAAAACTCCCGCGGCTGTGGGGCCAAATCTTACGAGTCATATCGGTCCCGTGGGAGGCGTTGGTTCCACCCACGGGGCCGTTCAGGTGATGTTTCGAATTTTCACCCTCTAACGCCATATTTTTTAGCCTATGTTTAGAAATTTGAAAATTATCGTCGCACTCTCAAATCGGGAGTCCCGCTGCAACGGGATGAGTTCTTATGAGGTACATTGGTCCCCAGGGAGGTGTTGGTGCCACCCACGGGGCCGTTGGGGGTTGTTTCGAGTTTTCACCCTATAACGCCATGTTTTTAAGCGTAAGTCTAGGAATATGCTAATTATCATCATATTCTCAAACCGAGAGTCCCGCGATATCGGGGTCAATTCCTATGAGTAACATCGGTCCAGTGGGAGGTGTTGGTGCCAGCCACGGGGCCGTTCGGGGGTTGTTTCGAGTTTTCACCCTCTAACGCCATTCTTTTCTTAAATCTAGAAATATGCAAATTATCGTCGTATTTTCAAACCGGGAGTCTCGCGGCTGGGGGGTCAGTTCCTACGATTTACATTGGTCCCGTGGAAGGTGTTGGTGCCACCCACGGGGACGTTCGGGGGCTATTTTGAGATCTCACCCTTCAACCCCGTGGTTTTAAGCCTAAGCCTAGAAATATGCAAATTATCGTCGTATTCTTAAAAAGTGAGTCCCGCGGCATCGCGACCAGTTCCTATGAGTTACATTGGTTCCATGGGAGGTGTTTCAAGTTTTCAACCTCTAATGCCATATTTTTTAGCCTGAGTCTAGAAATATACAAATTACCGTCGTATTCTCAAATCGGGAGTCCCGCGGCTGCGGGGTCAGTTCCTACAAGTCACATTGGTCCCGTGGAAGGTGTTGGTGCCACACATCGGGCCGTTCGGGGGCCGTTTCGAGTTTTCACCCTCTAATGCCATAGTTTTTAGCCTAAGTCCAGAAAAATGAAAATTCCTAGCGTACAATCAAATCGGGGGTCCCGCTGATGCGGAGTCAGTTCCTACGAGTTACATTTGTCCCGTGGGAGGTGTTGGTGCAACCTACGGGGCCGTTCGGGGTCTATTTCCTATTTTCACCCTCTAATGCCCTGTTTTTAAGCCTAAGTCTAGAAATAATCAAATTACCATCGTATTCTCAAACAGGGAGTCCCGCGGCAGCGGGGTCCGTTCCTATGAGTCACATTGGTCTCGTTGGAGTTGTTGGTGCCACCCACGGGGCCGTTCCGGGGTTGTTTCGAGTTTTAACCCTCCAACGCCATGTTTTACTTAAATCTAGAAATATTCAAATTATCATCGTATTTTCAAACCCGAAGTCCCGCGGCTGCTGGGTCAGTTCCTACGAGTTACAATTGTCCTGTGGGAGGTGTTGGTGCCACCCCCGGGGACGTTCAGGGGTTGTTTCGAGTTCTCACCCTCTAACGCCATGTTTTTAATCCTAAGTCTATAAATATGTAAATTACCATCCTATTATCAAACTGGGAGTCCCGCTGCTGCGGGATCAGTTCTTACGAGTCACATTGTTCCCGTGGTAGGTGTTGGTGCCACCCACGTGGTCGTTCGGGGGTTGTTTCGAGTTTTCGCCCTTTAACGCCATGTCTTTAAGCCAAAGTCTAGAAATGTAAAAATTACCATCGTATTCTAAAATCGGGAGTCCCGCGGCTGCGTGGTCAGTTCCTACGAGTGACATTGGTCCCGTGGGCGGTGTTGGTGCCACCAACAGGGACGTTCGGGGGCTGTTTCGAGTTTTCACCCCCTAACGAAATATTTTTTAGCCTATGTCTAGTAATATGGAAATTACCATCATACTCTCAAATCGGGAGTCCCGCGGCTACGGGGTCAGTTCCTATGAGTTATATTGGTTCCGTGGGAGGTGTTCGTGCCACCCAAGGGGACGTTCGGGGGGAATTTTTAGTTTTCACCCTCTAACGCCATGTTTTTAAGCCTAAGTGTAGAAATACGCAAATTTCCATCGTTTTCAAAAATTGGGAGTCCCGCGACTGCGGGGTCAGTTCCTTCGAGTCACATTGGTCACTTGGGAGGTGTTGGTACCACCTACGGGGCCGTTCGAGCGCTGTTTCGAGTTTTCACCCTATAATGACATGTTTTAAAGCCTAAGTCTAGAAATATGCAAATTAACGTCGTATTATCGAACCGGAAGTCCCGTGGCTGCGGGGTCAATTTTTATAAGTCACACTGGTCCCGTGGTAGGTATTGGTGCCACCCACGTGGGCCGTTCAGGGGTTGTTTCTAGTTTTCACCCTCTAATCCCATGTTTTTAAGCCTAAGTCTAGAAATAGGAAAATTACCATCGCATTCTCAAACAGGGAGTCCCGGGGCTGCGGGGTCAGTTCCTACAAGTCACATTGGTCCCGTTGGAGTTGTTGGTTCCCCCACGGGGCCGTTCGGTGGCTGTTTCAAGTTTTCACCCTATAATGATATGTTTTAAAGCCTAAGTCTAGAAATATGCAAATTAACGTCGTATTGTCGAACCGGAAGTCCCGTGGCTGCGGGTTCAATTTTTATGAGTCACACTGGTCCCGTGGGAGGTGTTGGTGCCACCCACGTGGGCCGTTCAGGGGTTGTTTCCAGTTTTCACCCTCTAATCCCATGTTTTTAAGCCTAAGTCTAGAAATAGGAAAATTACCATCGTATTCTCAAACAGGGAGTCCCGGGGATGCGGGGTCAGTTCCTACAAGTCACATTGGTCCCGTTGGAGTTATTGGTGCCCCCACGGGGCCGCTCGGGGGCTGTTTCAAGTTTTCACCCTCTAATGCCATATTTTTTAGCCTAAGTCCAGAAAAATGAAAATTCCTAGCGTACAATCAAATCGGCGGTCCCGCTGATGCGGAGTCAGTTCCTACGAGTTACATTTGTCCCGTGGGAGGTGTTGGTGCAACCTACGGGGCCGTTCGGGGTCTATTTCCTATTTTCACCCTCTAATGCCCTGTTTTTAAGCCTAAGTCTAGAAATAATCAAATTACCATCGTATTCTCAAACAGGGAGTCCCGCGGCAGCGGGGTCCGTTCCTATGAGTCACATTGGTCCCGTTGGAGTTGTTGGTGCCACCCACGGGGCCGTTCCGGGGTTGTTTCGAGTTTTAACCCTCCAATGCCATGTTTTGCTTAAATCTAAAAATATTCAAATTATCATCGTATTTTCAAACCCGAAGTCCCGCGGCTGCTGGGTCAGTTCCTACGAGTTACAATTGTCCTGTGGGAGGTGTTGGTGCCACCCCCGGGGACGTTCAGGGGTTGTTTCGAGTTCTCACCCTCTAACACCATGTTTTTTATCCTAAGTCTAGAAATATGTAAATTACCATCCTATTATCAAACTGGGAGTCCCGCTGCTGCGGGATCAGTTCTTACGAGTCACATTGTTCCCGTGGTAGGTGTTGGTGCCACCCACGTGGCCGTTCGGGGGTTGTTTCGAGTTTTCGCCCTTTAACGCCATGTCTTTAAGCCAAAGTCTAGAAATATAAAAATTACCATCGTATTCTCAAATCGGGAGTCCCGCTGCTGCGTGGTCAGTTCCTACGAGTGACATTGGTCCCGTGGGCGGTGTTGGTGCCACCAAAGGGACGTTCGGGGGCTGTTTCGAGTTTTCACCCCCTAACGAAATATTTTTTAGCCTATCTCTAGTAATATGGAAATTACCATCATACTCTCAAATCGGGAGTCCCGCGGCTACGGGGTCAGTTCCTATGAGTTATATTGGTTCCGTGGGAGGTGTTCGTGCCACCCAAGGGGACGTTCGGGGGGTGTTTTTAGTTTTCACCCTCTAACGCCATGTTTTTAATCCTAAGTGTAGAAATATGCAAATTTCCATCGTTTTCAAAAACTGGGAGTCCCGCGACTGCGGGGTCAGTTCCTACGAGTCACATTGGTCACTTGGGAGGTGTTGGTACCACCTACGGGGCCGTTCGAGCGCTGTTTCGAGTTTTCACCCTATAATGACATGTTTTAAAGCCTAAGTCTAGAAATATGCAAATTAACGTCGTATTATCGAACCGGAAGTCCCGTGGCTGCGGGGTCAATTTTTATAAGTCACACTGGTCCCGTGGTAGGTATTGGTGCCACCCACGTGGGCCGTTCAGGGGTTGTTTCTAGTTTTCACCCTCTAATCCCATGTTTTTAAGCCTAAGTCTAGAAATAGGAAAATTACCATCGCATTCTCAAACAGGGAGTCCCGGGGCTGCGGGGTCAGTTCCTACAAGTCACATTGGTCCCGTTGGAGTTGTCGGTGCCCCCACGGGGCCGTTCGGGGGCTGTTTCAAGTTTTCACCCTATAATGATATGTTTTAAAGCCTAAGTCTAGAAATATGCAAATTAACATCGTATTGTCGAACCGGAAGTCCCGTGGCTGCGGGTTCAATTTTTATGAGTCACACTGGTCCCGTGGGAGGTGTTGGTGCCACCCACGTGGGTCGTTCAGGGGTTGTTTCCAGTTTTCACCCTCTAATCCCATGTTTTTAAGCCTAAGTCTAGAAATAGGAAAATTACCATCGTATTCTCAAACAGGGAGTCCCGGGGATGCGGGGTCACTTCCTACAAGTCCCATTGGTCCCATTGGAGTTATTGCTGCCCCAACGGGGCCGTTCGGGGGCTGTTTCGAGTTTTCACCCTCTAACGCCATGTTTTTAGGCCTAAGTCTGGAAATATGCAAATTACCATCGTACTCTCAAACCGGGAGTCCCGCGGCTGCGGGGTCAAGTCCTATGAGTTATATTGGTCCCGTGGGTGGTGTTGGTGCCACCCACGGGGACTTTCGGGCGCTATTTCGAGTTTTCACCCTCTAACGCCATGATTTTAAGCCTAAGTATATAAATAAGCAAATTATCGTCGTATTCTCAAACCGGGAGTCCAGCGGCTGCGGGGTCAGTTCCTACGAGTTACATTGGTCCCGTGGGAGGTGTTGGTTCCACCCACGGGGCCGTTCGGGGGATTGTTCGAGTTCTCACCCTCTAACGCCATGTTTTTAAGCTTAAGTCTAGAAATATGCAAATTTCCATCATACTCTCAAATCAGGAGTCCTGCGGCAGCGGGGTAAGTTCCTACAAGTCACATTGGTCCCGTTGGAGTTATTGGTGCCACCCACGGGGCCGTT
Organism: Sambucus nigra; assembly: GCA_949130495.1. Taxonomy (NCBI): domain Eukaryota; kingdom Viridiplantae; phylum Streptophyta; class Magnoliopsida; order Dipsacales; family Adoxaceae; genus Sambucus; species Sambucus nigra. Next base: position 163,838,096 of record OX422215.1, on the reverse strand, counting down.
CGGGGGTTGTTTGGAGTTTTCACCCTCTAACGCCATGTTTTTAAGCTTAAGTCCAGATATATGCAAATTATCGTCGTATTCTCAAACTGGGAGTCCCGCGACTACGGGGTCAGTTACTATGAGTTACATTGGTCCCGTGGGAGGTGTTGGTGCCACCCACGGCGACGTTCGGGGGCTGTTTCGTGTTCTCACCCTCTAACGCCATGCTTTCAAGCCTAAGTCTAGAAATATGAAAATTATCGTCGTATTCCCAAACCAGGAGTCTCGCGGCTGCGCGGCCCATTCCTATGAGTAACATTGGTCCCGTGGGAAGTGTTGGTGCCCCCCACAGGGATGTTCGGGGGCAGTTTTGAGTTTCCCACCTCTAACACCATGTTTTTAAGCATAAGTCTAGAAATATGTAAATTACCATCGTATTCTCAAACTGGGAGTCCCGCGGCTGCGGGTTCAGTTCTTACGAGTCACATTGGTCCCGTGGGAGGTGTGGGTGCCACCCACGGGGCCGTTCAGGGGCTTTTTCGAGTTTTCACCCTGTAACACCCACGAGCCGTTTAGAGGTTGTTTTGAGTTTTCACCCTCTAACGCCATGTTTTTAAGACTAAGTCTAGAAATATGAAAATTGCCATCGTGTTCTCAAACTGGGAGTCCCGCGACTGCGGGGTCAGTTCCTACGAGTCACATTGGTCCTGTGGGAGGTGTTGGTGCCACCTAAAGGGCCGTTCGATGGCGGTTTTGAGATTTCACCCTCTAATGAAATCTTTTTAAAGCCTAAGTCTATAAATATGCAAATTAATGTCGTATTGTCAAACCGGGAGTCCCGAGGCTGCGGGGTCAGTTTTTATTAGTCACACTGTAACCGTGGGAGGTGTTGGTGCCACCCACGGGGCAGTTCGGGGGCTGTTTGGAGTTTTCACCCTCTAACGCCATGTTTTTAAACCTAAATATAAAAATATGCAAATTACATTTGTATTCTCAAACCGGGATTCCCGCGGTTCCGAGCTCAGTTCCTACGAGTCACATCGATCCCGTGGGAGGTGTTGGTGCCACCCACGGGGCCGTTCGCGGGCTATTTTGAGTTTTCACCCTCTAACGCCATATTTTTTAGCCTAAGTTTAGTAATATGGAAATTACCATTATACTCTCAAACCGGGAGTCCCGCGGCTACGGGGTCAGTTCCTATGAGTTATATCGGTCCCGTGGGTGGTGTTGGTGCCACCGACGGGGACGTTCGGGGGCTGTTTCGAGTTTTCACCCTCTAACGCCATGATTTTAAGCCTAAGTATAGATATAGAAAATTATCATCGTATTATCAACCCGGGAGTCCAGCGGCTGCGGGGTTAGTTCCTACGAGTTACATTGGTCCCGTGGGAGGTGTTGGTGCCACCCACGGGGCTGTTCGGGGGATTGTTCGAGTTCTCACACTCTAACGCCATGTTTTTATGCTTAAGTCTAGAAATATGCAAATTTCCATCGTACACTCTAACCGGGAGTCCCGCGGCTGCAGGGTCAGTTCCTATGAGTTACATTAGTCCCGTGGGAGGTGTTGGTGCCACCCACGGGGACGTTCGGGGGCTGTTTCGAGTTTTCACCCTCTAACGCCATGATTTTAAGCCTAGGTATAAAAATATGCAAATTATCATCGTATTCTCAAACCGGGAGTCCAGCGGTTGTGGGGTCAGTTCCTACGAGTTACATTGGTCCCGTGGGAAGTGTTTGTGCCACCCACGGGGCCGTTCGGAGGCTTTTTTGAGTTCTCACCCTCTAACGCCATATTTTTATTCTTAAGTCTAGAAATATGCAAATTTCCATCGTACTCTCAAATCGGGAGTCCTGCGGCAGCGGGGGCACTTACTATGAGTTACATTGGTCCCGTGGGAGGTGTTGGAGCCACCCACGGCGACGTTCGGGGGATGTTTCGAGTTCTCACTCTCTAACGCCATGCTTTCAACCCTAAGTCTAGAAATATTCAAATTATCGTTGTATTCCCAAACTGAGAGTCTCGCGGCAGCGCGGCCCATTCCTATGAGTAACATTGGTCCCATGGGAGGTGTTGGTGCCACCCACGGGGATGTTCGGGGGCAGTTTTTAGTTTCCCACCTCTAACACCATGTTTTTAAGCATAAGTCTAGAAATATTTAAATTACCATCGTATTCTCAAACTGGGAGTCCCGCTGCTGCGGGTTTAGTTCTTACGAGTCACATTGGTCCCGTGGGAGGTGTGGGTGGCAACCACGAGGCCGTTTAGGGTCTTTTTCGAGTTTTCACCCTGTAACACCCACGGGCCGTTTGGAGGCTGTTTTGAGTATTCACCCTCTAACGCCATGTTTTTAAGAGTAAGTCTAAAAATATGAAAATTGACGTCGTATTCTCAAAATGGGAGTCCTGTGACTGCGGGGTCAGTCACTACGAGTCACATTGGTTCCGTGGGAGGTGTTGGTGCCACCTACAGGGCCGTTCGAGGGCTGTTTCGAGTTTTCACCCTCTAACGACATGTTTTTAAGCCTAAGTCTAGAAATATGCAAATTATCATCGTATTCTCAAACCGGGAGTCTCGCAGGTGCACGGCTAATTCCTAAGAGTAACACTGATCCCGTGGGAGGTGTTGGAGCCACCCACGGGGATGTTCGGGGGCAGTTTCGAGTTTTCTCCCTCTAACGCCATGTTTTTAATCCTAAGTCTAGAAATATGTAAATTACCATCGTATTATCAAATCGGGAGTCCCACTACTACGGGATCAGTTCTTACGAGTCACATTGGTCCCGTGGGAGGTGTGGGTGCCACCCACAGGGCCGTTCGGGGGCTGTTTTGAGTTTTCACCCTCTGACGCCATGTTTTTTAGATTAAGTCTATAAATATGAAAATTGTCGCCGTATTCTCAAATTGGGAGTCCCACGACTGCTGGGACAGTTCCTACGAGTCATATTGGTCCCGTGGGAGGTGTTGGTTCCACCTACAGGGCTGTTTTGAGTTTTCACCCTCTAAAGACATGTTTTTAAACCTAAGTCTAGAAATATGCAAATTAACATCGTATTGTCAAACCGGGAGTCCCGTGGCTGCGGTGTCAGTTTTTATGTGTCACACTCGTCCCGTGGGAGGTGTTGGTGCCACCCACGGGGCCGTTCAGGGGCTGTTTGGAGTTTTCACCCTCTAACACCATGTTTTTAAGCCTAAGTATAAAAATATCCAATTTACTGTTGTATTCTAAAACCAAGAGTCCCGCGGCTACGGGCTCAGTTCCTACGAGTCACATCGGTCCAGTGGGAGGTGTTGGTTCCACCCACGGGGCCGTTCGGGGGCTATTTCGAGTTTTCACCCCCTAACGAAATATTTTTTAGCCTAAGTCTAGTAATATGGAAATTACCATCGTACTCTCAAACCGGGTGTCCCGCAGCTACGGGGTCACTTCCTATGAGTTATATTGGTTCCGTGGGAGGTGTTCGTGACACCCAAGGGGACGTTCGGGGGGTGATTTGAGTTTTCACCCTCAAACGCCATCGTATTCTCAAATTGTTAGTCCCGCAACTGCGGGGTCAGTTCCTACGAGTCACATTGCTCCTGTGGGAGGTGTTGGTGCCACCTACGGGGCCGTTCGAGCGTTGTTTCGAGTTTTCACCCTATAATGACATGTTTTAAGGCTTAAGTCTAGAAATATGTAAATTAACGTCATATTGTCGAATCGGAAGTCCCGTGGCTGCGGGGTCAGTTTTTATGAGTCACACTGGTCCCGTGGGAGGTGTGGGTGCCACCCACGGGGCCGTTCAGGGGTTCTTTCCAATTTTCACCCTATAATCCCATGTTTTTAAGCCTAAGTCTAGAAATAATAAAATTACCATCGTATTCTCAAACAGGGAGTCCCGGGGCTGCGGGGTCAGTTCCTACAAGTCACATTGGTCCCATTGGAGTTATTGGTGCCCCCACGGGGCCGTTCGCGGGTTGTTTCGAGTTTTCACCCTCTAACGCCATGTTTTTAGGCCTAAGTCTACAAATATGCAAATTACCATCGTACTCTCAAACCGGGAGTCCCGCGGCTGCGGGGTCAGTTCCTATGAGTTATATTGGTCCCGTGGGTGGTGTTGGTGCCACCCACGGGGACTTTCGGGCGCTATTTCGAGTTTTCACCCTCTAACGCCATGATTTTAAGCCTAAGTATAGAAATAAGCAAATTATCGTCATATTCTCAAACTGGGAGTCCAGCGGCTGCGGGGTCAGTTCCTACGAGTTACATTGGTCCCGTGGGAGGTGTTGGTTCCACCCACGGGGCCATTCGGGGGATTGTTCGAGTTCTCACCCTCTAACGCCATGTTTTTAAGCTTAAGTCTAGAAATATGCAAATTTCCATCGTACTCTCAAATCAGGAGTCCTGCGGCAGCGGGATAAGTTCCTACGAGTCACATTGGTCCCGTTGGAGCTATTGGTGCCACCCACGGGGCCGTTCGGGGGTTGTTTGGAGTTTTCACCCTCTAACGCCATGCTTTCAAGTCTAAGTCTATAAATATGCAAATTATCATCGTATTCCCAAACCGGGAGTCTCGCGGCTGCGTGGCCCATTCCTATGAGCAACATTGGTCCCGTGGGAAGTGTTGGTGCCCCCCACAGGGATGTTCGGGGGCAGTTTTGAGTTTCCCACCTCTAACACCATTTTTTTAAGCATACGTCTAGAAATATGTAAATTACCATCGTATTCTCAAACTGGAAGTCCCGCTGCTGCGGGTTCAGTTCTTACGAGTCACATTGGTCCCGTGGGAGGTGTGGGTGCCACCCACGGTGCCGTTCAGGGGCTTTTTCGAGTTTTCACCCTGTAACACCCACGAGCCGTTTGGAGGTTGTTTTGAGTTTTCACCCTCTAACACCATGTTTTTAAGACTAAGTCTAGAAATATGAAAATTGCCATCGTGTTCTCAAACTGGGAGTCCCGCGACTGCGGGGTCAGTTCCTACGAGTCACATTGGTCCTGTGGGAGGTGTTGGTGCCACCTAAAGGGCCGTTCGATGGCGGTTTTGAGATTTCACCCTCTAATGAAATCTTTTTAAAGCCTAAGTCTATAAATATGCAAATTAATGTCGTATTGTCAAACCGGGAGTCCCGAGGCTGCGGGGTCAGTTTTTATTAGTCACACTGTAGCCGTGGGAGGTGTTGGTGCCACCCACGGGGCAGTTCGGGGGCTGTTTGGAGTTTTCACCCTCTAACGCCATGTTTTTAAACCTAAATATAAAAATATGCAAATTACATTTGTATTCTCAAACCGGGATTCCCGCGGTTCCGAGCTCAGTTCCTACGAGTCACATCGATCCCGTGGGAGGTGTTGGTGCCACCCATGGGGCCGTTCGCGGGCTATTTCGAGTTTTCACCCTCTAACGCCACATTTTTTAGCCTAAGTTTAGTAATATGGAAATTACCATCATACTCTCAAACTGGGAGTCCCGCGGCTACGGGGTCAGTTCCTATGAGTTATATCGGTCCCGTGGGTGGTGTTGGTGCCACCGACGGGGACGTTCGGGGGCTGTTTCGAGTTTTCACCCTCTAACGCCATGATTTTAAGCCTAAGTATAGATATAGAAAATTATCATCGTATTATCAAACCGGGAGTCCAGCGGTTGCGGGGTCAGTTCCTACGAGTTACATTGGTCCCGTGGGACGTGTTGGTGCCACCCACGGGGCTGTTCGGGGGATTGTTCGAGTTCTCACACTCTAACACCATGTTTTTATGCTTAAGTCTAGAAATATGCAAATTTCCATCGTACTCTCTAAACGGGAGTCCCGCGGCTGCAGGGTCAGTTCCTATGAGTTACATTAGTCCCGTGGGAGGTGTTGGTGCCACCCACGGGGACGTTCGGTGGTTGTTTCGAGTTTTCACCCTCTAACGCCATGATTTTAAGCCTAAGTATAAAAATATGCAAATTATCATCGTATTCTCAAACCGGGAGTCCAGCGGTTGTGGGGTCAGTTCCTACGAGTTACATTGGTCCCGTGGGAAGTGTTTGTGCCACCCACGGGGCCGTTCGGGGGCTGTTTCGAGTTCTCACTCTCTAACGCCATGCTTTCAAGCCTAAGTCTAGAAATATTCAAATTATCGTTGTATTCCCAAACTGAGAGTCTCGCGGCAGCGCGGCCCATTCCTATGAGTAACATTGGTCCCATGGGAGGTGTTGGTGCCACCTACGGGGATGTTCGGGGGCAGTTTTTAGTTTCCCACCTCTAACACCATGTTTTTAAGCATAAGTCTAGAAATATTTAAATTACCATCGTATTCTCAAACTGGGAGTCCCGCTGCTGCGGGTTTAGTTCTTACGAGTCACATTGGTCCCGTGGGAGGTGTGGGTGGCAACCACGAGGCCGTTTAGGGTCTTTTTCGAGTTTTCACCCTGTAACACCCACGGGCCGTTTGGAGGCTGTTTTGAGTATTCACCCTCTAACGCCATGTTTTTAAGAGTAAGTCTAAAAATATGCAAATTGCTGTCGTATTCTCAAAATGGGAGTCCTGTGACTGCGGGGTCAGTCACTACGAGTCACATTGGTTCCGTGGGAGGTGTTGGTGCCACCTACAGTGCCGTTCGAGGGCTGTTTCGAGTTTTCACCCTCTAACGACATGTTTTTAAGCCTAAGTCTAGAAATATGCAAATTATCATCGTATTCTCAAACCGGGAGTCTCGCAGGTGCGCGGCCAATTCCTACGAGTAACACTGATCCCGTGGGAGGTGTTGGTGCCACCCACGGGGATGTTCGGGGGCAGTTTCGAGTTTTCTCCCTCTAACGCCATGTTTTTAATCCTAAGTCTAGAAATATGTAAATTACCATCGTATTATCAAACCGGGAGTCCCACTACTACGGGATCAGTTCTTACGAGTCACATTGGTCCCGTGGGAGGTGTGGGTGCCACCCACAGGGCCGTTCGGGGGCTGTTTTGAGTTTTCACCCTCTGACGCCATGTTTTTTAGATTAAGTCTATAAATATGAAAATTGTCGCCGTATTCTCAAATTGGGAGTCCCACGACTGCTGGGACAGTTCCTACGAGTCATATTGGTCCCGTGGGAGGTGTTGGTTCCACCTACAGGGCTGTTTTGAGTTTTCACCCTCTAACGACATGTTTTTAAACCTAAGTCTAGAAATATGCAAATTAACATCGTATTGTCAAACCGGGAGTCCCGTGGCTGCGGTGTCAGTTTTTATGTGTCACACTCGTCCCGTGGGAGGTGTTGGTGCCACCCACGGGGCCGTTCAGGGGCTGTTTGGAGTTTTCACCCTCTAACACCATGTTTTTAAGCCTAAGTATAAAAATATCCAATTTACTGTTGTATTCTAAAACCAAGAGTCCCGCGGCTACGGGCTCAGTTCCTACGAGTCACATCGGTCCAGTGGGAGGTGTTGGTTCCACCCACGGGGCCATTCGGGGGCTATTTCGAGTTTTCACCCCCTCACGAAATATTTTTTAGCCTAAGTCTAGTAATATGGAAATTACCATCGTACTCTCAAACCGGGTGTCCCGCGGCTACGGGGTCACTTCCTATGAGTTATATTGGTTCCGTGGGAGGTGTTCGTGACACCCAAGGGGACGTTCGGGGGGTGATTTGAGTTTTCACCCTCAAACGCCATCGTATTCTCAAATTGTTAGTCCCGCAACTGCGGGGTCAGTTCCTACGAGTCACATTGCTCCTGTGGGAGGTGTTGGTGCCACCTACGCGGCCGTTCGAGCGTTGTTTCGAGTTTTCACCCTATAATGACATGTTTTAAGGCTTAAGTCTAGAAATATGCAAATTAACGTCATATTGTCGAATCGGAAGTCCCGTGGCTGCGGGGTCAGTTTTTATGAGTCACACTGGTCCCGTGGGAGGTGTGGGTGCCACCCACGGGGCCGTTCAGGGGTTCTTTCCAATTTTCACCCTCTAATCCCATGTTTTTAAGCCTAAGTCTAGAAATAATAAAATTACCATCGTATTCTCAAACAGGGAGTCCCGGGGCTGCGGGGTCAGTTCCTACAAGTCACATTGGTCCCATTGGAGTTATTGGTGCCCCCACGGGGCCGTTCGGGGGTTGTTTCGATTTTTCACCCTCTAACGCCATGTTTTTAGGCCTAAGTCTGCAAATATACAAATTACCATCGTACTCTCAAACCGGGAGTCCCGCGGCTGCGGGGTCAGTTCCTATGAGTTATATTGGTCCCGTGGGAGGTGTTGGTTCCACCCACGGGGCCATTCGGGGGATTGTTCGAGTTCTCACCCTCTAATGCCATGTTTTTAAGCTTAAGTCTAGAAATATGCAAATTTCCATCGTACTCTCAAATCAGGAGTCCTGCGGCAGCGGGATAAGTTCCTACGAGTCACATTGGTCCCGTTGGAGCTATTGGTGCCACCCACGGGGCCGTTCGGGGGTTGTTTGGAGTTTTCACCCTCTAACGCCATGTTTTTAAGCTTAAGTCTAGAAATATGCAAATTATCGTCGTATTCTCAAACTGGGAGTCCCGCGACTGCGGGGTCAGTTACTGTGAGTTACATTGGTCCCGTGGGGGGTGTTGGTGCCACCCACGGCGACGTTCGGGGGCTGTTTCGTGTTGTCACACTCTAACGCCATGCTTTCAAGCCTAAGTCTAGAAATATGCAAATTATCATCGTATTCCCAAACCGGGAGTCTCGCGGCTGCGCGGCCCATTCCTATGAGCAACATTGGTCCCGTGGGAAGTGTTGGTGCCCCCCACAGGGATGTTCGGGGGCAGTTTTGAGTTTCCCACCTCTAACACCATTTTTTTAAGCATACGTCTAGAAATATGTAAATTACCATCGTATTCTCAAACTGGGAGTCCCGCTGCTGCGGGTTCAGTTCTTACGAGTCACATTGGTCCCGTGGGAGGTGTGGGTGCCACCCACGGGGCCGTTCAGGGGCTTTTTCGAGTTTTCACCCTGTAACACCCACGAGCCGTTTGGAGGTTGTTTTGAGTTTTCACCCTCTAACACCATGTTTTTAAGACTAAGTCTAGAAATATGAAAATTGCCATCGTGTTCTCAAACTGGGAGTCCCGCGACTGCGGGGTCAGTTCCTACGAGTCACATTGGTCCTGTGGGAGGTGTTGGTGCCACCTAAAAGGCCGTTCGATGGCGGTTTTGAGATTTCACCCTCTAATGAAATCTTTTTAAAGCCTAAGTCTATAAATATGAAAATTAATGTCGTATTGTCAAACCGGGAGTCCCGAGGCTGCGGGGTCAGTTTTTATTAGTCACACTGTAGCTGTGGGAGGTGTTGGTGCCACCCACGGGGCAGTTCGGGGGCTGTTTGGAGTTTTCACTCTCTAACGCCATGTTTTTAAACCTAAATATAAAAATATGCAAATTACATTTGTATTCTCAAACCGGGATTCCCGCGGTTGCGAGCTCAGTTCCTACGAGTCACATCGATCGCGTGGGAGGTGTTGGTGCCACCCACGGGGCCGTTCGCGGGCTATTTCGAGTTTTCACCCTCTAACGTAATATTTTTTAGCCCAAGTTTAGTAATATGGAAATTACCATCATACTCTCAAACCGAGAGTCCCGCGGCTACGGGGTCAGTTCCTATGAGTTATATCGGTCCCGTGGGTGGTGTTGGTGCCACCGACGGGGAAGTTCGGGGGCTGTTTCGAGTTTTCACCCTCTAACGCCATGATTTTAAGCCTAAGTATAGATATAGAAAATTATCATCGTATTATCAAACCGGGAGTCCAGCGGCTGCGGGGTCAGTTCCTACGAGTTACATTGGTCCCGTGGGACGTGTTGGTGCCACCCACGGGGCTGTTCGGGGGATTGTTCGAGTTCTCACACTCTAACGCCATGTTTTTATGCTTAAGTCTAGAAATATGCAAATTTCCATCGTACTCTCTAACCGGGAGTCCCGCGGCTACAGGGTCAGTTCCTATGAGTTACATTAGTCCCGTGGGAGGTGTTGGTGCCACCCACGGGGACGTTCGGTGGTTGTTTCGAGTTTTCACCCTCTAACGCCATGATTTTAAGCCTAAGTATAAAAATATGCAAATTATCATCGTATTCTCAAACCGGGAGTCCAGCGGTTGTGGGGTCAGTTCCTACGAGTTACATTGGTCCCGTGGGAAGTGTTTGTGCCACCCACGGGGCCGTTCGGGGGCTTTTTCGAGTTCTCACCCTTTAACGCCATATTTTTATTCTTAAGTCTAGAAATATGCAAATTTCCATCGTACTCTCAAATCGGGAGTCCTGCGGCAGCGGGGTCACTTACTATGAGTTACATTGGTCCCGTGGGAGGTGTTGGAGCCACCCACGGCGACGTTCGGGGGCTGTTTCGAGTTCTCACTCTCTAACGCCATGCTTTCAAGCCTAAGTCTAGAAATATTCAAATTATCATTGTATTCCCAAACCGAGAGTCTCGCGGCAGCGCGGCCCATTCCTATGAGTAACATTGGTCCCATGGGAGGTGTTGGTGCCACTCACGGGGAAGTTCGGGGGCAGTTTTTAGTTTCCCACCTCTAACACCATGTTTTTAAGCATAAGTCTAGAAATATTTAAATTACCATCGTATTTTCAAACTGGGAGTCCCGCTGCTGCGGGTTTAGTTCTTACGAGTCACATTTGTCCCGTGGGAGGTGTGGGTGGCACCCACAGGGCCGTTTAGGGTCTTTTTCGAGTTTTCACCCTGTAACACCCACGGGTCGTTTGGAGGCTGTTTTGATTATTCACCCTCTAACGCCATGTTTTTAAGAGTAAGTCTAAAAATATGCAAATTGCCGTCGTATTCTCAAACTGGGAGTCCTGTGACTACGGGGTCAGTCACTACGAGTCACATTGGTTCCGTGGGAGGTGTTGGTGCCACCTACAGGGCCGTTCGAGGGCTGTTTCGAGTTTTCACCCTCTAACGACATGTTTTTAAGCCTAAGTCTAGAAATATGCAAATTATCATCGTATTCTCAAACCGGGAGTCTCGCAGGTGCGCGGCCAATTCCTACGAGTAACACTGATCCCGTGGGAGGTGTTGGTGCCACCCACGGGGATGTTCGGGGGCAGTTTCGAGTTTTCTCCCTCTAACGCCATGTTTTTAATCCTAAGTCTAGAAATATGAAAATTACCATCGTATTATCAAACCGGGAGTCCCACTGCTGCGGGATCACTTCTTACGAGTCACATTGGTCCCGTGGGAGGTGTGGGTGCCACCCACAGGGCCGTTCGGGGGTTGTTTTGAGTTTTCACCCTCTGACGCCATGTTTTTTAGATTAAGTCTATAAATATGAAAATTGTCGCCGTATTCTCAAATTGGGAGTCCCACGACTGCTGGGACAGTTCCTACGAGTCATATTGGTCCCGTGGGAGGTGTTGGTTCCACCTACAGGGCTGTTTTGAGTTTTCACTCTCTAACGACATGTTCTTAAACCTAAGTCTAGAAATATGCAAATTAACATCGTATTGTCAAACCGGGAGTCCCGTGGCTGCGGTGTCAGTTTTTATGTGTCACACTCATCCCGTGGGAGGTGTTGGTGCCACCCACGGGGCCGTTCAGGGGCTGTTTGGAGTTTTCACCCTCTAACACCATGTTTTTAAGCCTAAGTATAAAAATATCCAAATTACTGTTGTATTCTAAAACCAAGAGTCCCGCGGCTGCGGGCTCAGTTCCTACGAGTCACATCGGTCCCGTGGGAGGTGTTGGTTCCACCCACGGGGCCGTTCGGGGGCTATTTCGAGTTTTCACCCCCTAACGAAATATTTTTTATCCTAAGTCTAGTAATATTGAAATTACCATCGTACTCTGAAACCGGGTGTCCCGCGGCTACGGGGTCACTTCCTATGAGTTATATTGGTTCCGTGGGAGGTGTTCGTGACACCCAAGGGGACGTTCGGGGGGTGTTTTGAGTTTTCACCCTCAAACACCATCGTATTCTCAAATTGTTAGTCCCGCAACTGCGGGTCAGTTCCTACGAGTCACATTGCTCCTGTGGGAGGTGTTGGTGCCACCTACGGGGCCGTTCGAGCGTTGTTTCGAGTTTTCACCCTATAATGACATGTTTTAAAGCTTAAGTCTAGAAATATGCAAATTAACATCATATTGTCGAATCGGAAGTCCCGTGGCTGCGGGGTCAGTTTTTATGAGTCACACTGGTCCCGTGGGAGGTGTGGGTGCCACCCACGGGGCCGTTCAGGGGTTCTTTCCAATTTTCACCCTCTAATCCCATGTTTTTAAGCCTAAGTCTAGAAATAATAAAATTACCATCGTATTCTCAAACAGGGAGTCCCGGGGCTGCGGGGTCAGTTCCTACAAGTCACATTGGTCCCATTGGAGTTATTGGTGCCCCCACGGGGCCGTTCGGGGGTTGTTTCGATTTTTCACCCTCTAACGCCATGTTTTTAGGCCTAAGTCTGGAAATATGCAAATTACCATCGTACTCTCAAACCGGGAATCCCGCGGCTACGGGGTCAGTTCCTATGAGTTATATTGGTCCCGTGGGTGGTGTTGGTGCCACCCACGGGGACTTTCGGGCGCTATTTCGAGTTTTCACCCTCTAACGCCATGATTTTAAGCCTAAGTATAGAAATAAGCAAATTATCGTCGTATTCTCAACCCGGGAGTCCAGCGGCTGCGGGGTCAGTTCCTACGAGTTACATTGGTCCCGTGGGAGGTGTTAGTTCCACCCACGGGGCCGTTCGGGGGATTGTTCGAGTTCTCACCCTCTAACACCATGTTTTTAAGCTTAAGTCTAAAAATATGCAAATTTCCATCGTACTCTCCAATCGGGAGTCCTGCGGCAGCGAGGTAAGTTCCTACGAGTCACATTGGTCCCGTTGGAGTTATTGGTGCCACCCACGGGGCCGTTCAGGGATTGTTTGGAGTTTTCACCCTCTAACGCCATGTTTTTAAGCTTATGTCTAGAAATATGAAAATTATCGTCGTATTCTCAAACCGGGAGTCCCGTGACTGCGGGGTCAGTTACTATGAGTTACATTGGTCCCGTGGGAGGTGTTGGCGCCAGCCACGGCGACGTTCGGGGGCTGTTTCGAGTTCTCACCCTCTAACGCCATGCTTTCAAGCATAAGTCTAAAAATATGCAAATTATCATCATATTCCCAAACCGGGAGTCTCGCGGCTACACGGACCATTCCTATGAGTAACATTGGTCCCGCGGGACGTGTTGGTGCCCCCCACGGGGATGTTCGGGGGCAGTTTTTAGTTTCCCACCTCTAACACCATGTTTTTAAGCATAAGTCTAGAAATATGTAAATTACCATCGTATTCTCAAACTGGGAGTCCCGCTGCTATGGGTTCAGTTCTTACGAGTCACATTGGTCCCGTGGGAGGTGTGGGTGCCACCTACGGGGCCGTTCAGGGGCTTTTTCGAGTTTTCACCCTATAACACCACGGGCCGTTTGGAGGTTGTTTTGAGTTTTCACCCTCTAATGCCATGTTTTTAAGACTAAGTCTAGAAATATGAAAATTGCGGTCATATTCTCAAACTGGGAGTCCCGCGACTGCGGGGTCAGTTCCTACGAGTCGCATTGGTCCCGTGGGAGGTGTTGGTGCCACCTACAGGGCCGTTCGAGGGCGGTTTTGAGGTTTCACCCTCTAATGAAATATTTTTAAAGCCTAAGTCTATAAATATGCAAATTAATGTCGTATTGTCAAACCGGGAGTCCCGAGGTTGCGGGGTCAGTTTTTATTAGTCACACTGTAGCCGTGGGAGGTGTTGGTGCCACCCACGGGGCAGTTCGGGGGCTATTTGGAGTTTTCACCCTCCAACGCCATGTTCTTAAACCTAAGTATAGAAATATGAAAATTACATTTGTATTCTCAAATCGGGAGTCCCGCGGTTGCGGGCTCAGTTCCTACGAGTCACATCGATCCCGTGGGAGGTGTTGGTGCAACCCACGGGGCCGTTCGGGGGCTATTTCGAGTTTTCACCCTCTAACGCCATATTTTTTAGCCTAAGTATAGTAATATGGAAATTACCATAATACTCTCAAACCGGGAGTCCCGCGGCTACGGGGTCAGTTCCTATGAGTTATATTGGTCCCGTGGGTGGTGTTGGTGCCACCCATGGGGACGTTCGGGGGCTGTTTCGAGTTTTCACCCTCTAACGCCATGATTTTAAGCCTAAGTATAGATATAGAAAATTATCATCGTATTATCAAACCGGGAGTCCAGCGGCTGCGGGGTCAGTTAATACGAGTTACATTGGTCCCTTGGGAGGTGTTGGTGCCACCCACGGGGCTGTTCGGGGGATTGTTCGAGTTCTCACACTCTAACGCCATGTTTTTATGCTTAAGTCTAGAAATATGCAAATTTTCATCGTACTCTCAAATCGGGAGTCCTGCGGCAGCGGGGTAAGTTCCTACGAGCCACATTGGCCCCGTTGGAGTTGTTGGTGCCACCCACGGGGCCGTTCGGGGGTTGTTTGGAGTTTTGAACCTCTAACGCCATGTTTTTAAGCTTAAGTCTAGAAATATTCAAATTATCGTCGTATTCTCAAACCGGGAGTCCCGCGACTACGGAGTCAGTTACTATGAGTTACATTGGTCCCGTGGGAGGTGTTGGAGCCACCCACGACGACGTTCGGGGGCTATTTCGAGTTCTCACCCTCTAACGCCATTCTTTCAAGCCTAAGTCTAGAAATATAAAAATTATCATCGTATTCCCAAATCAGGAGTCTCGCGGCTAAGCGGCCCAGTCGTATGAGTAACATTGGTCCCGTTGGAGGTGTGGGTGCCACCCACGGGGCGGTTCAGGGGATTTTTCGAGTTTTCACCCTGTAACACCCACGGGCCGTTTGGAGGTTGTTTTGAGTCATCACCCTCTAACGCCACATTTTTAAGACTAAGTCTAGAAATATGAAAATTGCCGTCGTATTCTCAAACTGGGAGTCCCGCGATTGCGGGGTCAGTTCCTACGAGTCACATTGGTCCCGTGGGAGGTGTTGGTGCCACCTACAGGGCCGTTCGAGGGCGGTTTTGAGTTTTCACCCTCTAATGAAATCTTTTTAAATCCTAAGTCTATAAATATGCAAATTAATGTCGTATTGTCAAACCGGGAGTCCCGAGGCTGCGGGGTCAGTTTTTATTTGTCACACTGTAGCCGTGGGAGGTGTTGGTGCCACCCACGGGGCAGTTCGGGGGCTGTTTGGAGTTTTCACCCTCTAACGCCATGTTCTTAAACCTAAGTATAGAAATATGCAAATTACATTTGTATTCTCAAACCGGGAGTCCTGCGGTTGCGGGCTCAGTTCCTACGAGTCACATCGATCCCGTGGGAGGTGTTGGTGCCACCCACGGGGCCGTTCGGGGGCTATTTCGAGTTTTCACCCTCTAACGCCATATTTTTTAGCCTAAGTCTAGTAATATGGAAATTACCATCATACTCTCAAACCGGGAGTCCCGCGGTTACGGGGTCAGTTCCTATGAGTTATATTGGTCCCGTGGGTGGTGTTAGTGCCACCCATGGGGACGTTCGGGGGCTGTTTTGAGTTTTCACCCTCTAACGCCATGATTTTAAGCTTAAGTATAGAAATAAGAAAATTATCATCGTATTATCAAACCGGGAGTCCAACCACTGCGGGGTCAGTTCCTACGAGTTACATTGGTCCCGTGGGAGGTGTTAGTGCCACCCACGGGGCCGTTCGGGGGATTGTTCGAGTTCTCACACTCTAACGTCATGCTTTCAAGCCGAAGTCTAGAAATATGCAAATTATCGTCGTATTGCCAAACCGGGAGTCTCGCGGCTGCGCGGCCCATTCCTATGAATAACATTGGTCCCATGGGAGGTGTTGGTGCCACCCACGGGGATGTTCGGGGGCAGTTTTGAGTTTTCCACCTCTAACACCATGTTTTTAAGCATAAGTCTAGAAATATGTAAATTACCATCGTATTCTCAAACAGGGAGTCCCGCTGCTGCGGGTTCAGTTTTTATTAGTCACACTGTAGCCGTGGGAGGTGTGTGTGCCACCCACGGGGCAGTTCGGGGGCTATTTGGAGTTTTCACCCTCCAACGCCATGTTCTTAAACCTAAGTATAGAAATATGAAAATTACATTTGTATTCTCAAATCGGGAGTCCCGCGGTTGCGGGCTCAGTTCCTACGAGTCACATCGATCCCGTGGGAGGTGTTGGTGCAACCCACGGGGCCGTTCGGGGGCTATTTCGAGTTTTCACCCTCTAACGCCATATTTTTTAGCCTAAGTATAGTAATATGGAAATTACCATAATACTCTCAAACCGGGAGTCCCGCGGCTACGGGGTCAGTTCCTATGAGTTATATTGGTCCCGTGGGTGGTGTTGGTGCCACCCATGGGGACGTTCGGGGGCTGTTTCGAGTTTTCACCCTCTAACGCCATGATTTTAAGCCTAAGTATAGATATAGAAAATTATCATCGTATTATCAAACCGGGAGTCCAGCGGCTGCGGGGTCAGTTAATACGAGTTACATTGGTCCCTTGGGAGGTGTTGGTGCCACCCACGGGGCTGTTCGGGGGATTGTTCGAGTTCTCACACTCTAACGCCATGTTTTTATGCTTAAGTCTAGAAATATGCAAATTTTCATCGTACTCTCAAATCGGGAGTCCTGCGGCAGCGGGGTAAGTTCCTACGAGCCACATTGGCCCCGTTGGAGTTGTTGGTGCCACCCACGGGGCCGTTCGGGGGTTGTTTGGAGTTTTGAACCTCTAACGCCATGTTTTTAAGCTTAAGTCTAGAAATATTCAAATTATCGTCGTATTCTCAAACCGGGAGTCCCGCGACTACGGAGTCAGTTACTATGAGTTACATTGGTCCCGTGGGAGGTGTTGGAGCCACCCACGACGACGTTCGGGGGCTATTTCGAGTTCTCACCCTCTAACGCCATTCTTTCAAGCCTAAGTCTAGAAATATAAAAATTATCATCGTATTCCCAAATCAGGAGTCTCGCGGCTAAGCGGCCCAGTCGTATGAGTAACATTGGTCCCGTTGGAGGTGTGGGTGCCACCCACGGGGCGGTTCAGGGGATTTTTCGAGTTTTCACCCTGTAACACCCACGGGCCGTTTGGAGGTTGTTTTGAGTCATCACCCTCTAACGCCACATTTTTAAGACTAAGTCTAGAAATATGAAAATTGCCGTCGTATTCTCAAACTGGGAGTCCCGCGATTGCGGGGTCAGTTCCTACGAGTCACATTGGTCCCGTGGGAGGTGTTGGTGCCACCTACAGGGCCGTTCGAGGGCGGTTTTGAGTTTTCACCCTCTAATGAAATCTTTTTAAATCCTAAGTCTATAAATATGCAAATTAATGTCGTATTGTCAAACCGGGAGTCCCGAGGCTGCGGGGTCAGTTTTTATTTGTCACACTGTAGCCGTGGGAGGTGTTGGTGCCACCCACGGGGCAGTTCGGGGGCTGTTTGGAGTTTTCACCCTCTAACGCCATGTTCTTAAACCTAAGTATAGAAATATGCAAATTACATTTGTATTCTCAAACCGGGAGTCCTGCGGTTGCGGGCTCAGTTCCTACGAGTCACATCGATCCCGTGGGAGGTGTTGGTGCCACCCACGGGGCCGTTCGGGGGCTATTTCGAGTTTTCACCCTCTAACGCCATATTTTTTAGCCTAAGTCTAGTAATATGGAAATTACCATCATACTCTCAAACCGGGAGTCCCGCGGTTACGGGGTCAGTTCCTATGAGTTATATTGGTCCCGTGGGTGGTGTTAGTGCCACCCATGGGGACGTTCGGGGGCTGTTTTGAGTTTTCACCCTCTAACGCCATGATTTTAAGCTTAAGTATAGAAATAAGAAAATTATCATCGTATTATCAAACCGGGAGTCCAACCACTGCGGGGTCAGTTCCTACGAGTTACATTGGTCCCGTGGGAGGTGTTAGTGCCACCCACGGGGCCGTTCGGGGGATTGTTCGAGTTCTCACACTCTAACGTCATGCTTTCAAGCCGAAGTCTAGAAATATGCAAATTATCGTCGTATTGCCAAACCGGGAGTCTCGCGGCTGCGCGGCCCATTCCTATGAATAACATTGGTCCCATGGGAGGTGTTGGTGCCACCCACGGGGATGTTCGGGGGCAGTTTTGAGTTTTCCACCTCTAACACCATGTTTTTAAGCATAAGTCTAGAAATATGTAAATTACCATCGTATTCTCAAACAGGGAGTCCCGCTGCTGCGGGTTCAGTTCTTACGAGTCACACTGGTCCCGTGGGAGGTGTGTGTGCCACCCACGGGGCCGTTCAGGGGCTTTTTCGAGTTTTCACCCTGTAACACCCACGGGCCGTTTGGAGGCTGTTTTGAGTTTTCACCCTCTAACGCCATGTTTTCAAGACTAAGTCTAGAAATATGAAAATTGCCGTCATATTCTCAAACTGGGAGTCCCGCGACTGCGGGGTCAGTTCCTATGAGTCACATGGGTCACGTGGGAGGTGTTGGGGCCACCTATAGGGCCGTTCGAGGGCGGTTTCGAGTTTTCACCCTCTAACGACATGTTTTTAAGCCTAAGTCTAAAAATATTCAAATTAACATCGTATTGTCAAACCGGGAGTCCCGTGGTTGTGGGGTCAGTTTTTATTACTCACACAGTAGCCGTGGGAGGTGTTGGTGCCACCCACGGGGCAGTTCGGGGGTTGTTTGGAGTTTTCACCCTCAAACGCCATGTTTTTAAACCTAAGTATAGAAATATGAAAATTATCGTCGTATTCTCCAAATGGGCGTCCCGCGGTAACGGGGTCAGTTCCTATGAGTTACCTTGGTCCCGTGTGAGGTGTTGGTGCCATCCATCGGGCCGTTCGGTTGTTGTTTCGAGTTTTCACCCTCTAACGCCATGTTTTTTTTAAATCTATAAATATAAAAATTACAGTAGTATTCTCAAACCGAGAGTCCAGCGGCAGCGGGGTCAGTTCCTACGAGTTACATTGGTCCCGTGGGAGGTGTTGGTGCCACCCACGGGGACGTTCGGGGGCGGTTTCGAGTTTTCACCCACTAACACCATGTTTTTAAGCCTAAGTCTAGAATGATATAAATTGTCATTGAATTCTCAAACCGGGAGTCCCACGGCTGCGGGGTCAGGTCCTACAAGTTACATTGGTCCCGTGGGAGGAGTTGGTGTTACCCACGAGGCCGTTCGGGGGCTGCTTCTAGTTTTCACCCTCTAACACCATGTTTTTAAGCCTAAGTTTATAAATATGGAAATTACCATCGTATTCTCAAACTGGGAGTCCCACGGCTGCGGGGTCATTTCCTACGAGTCACATTGGTCCCGTGGGAGGTATTGGTGCCACCCACGGGGACGTTAGGGGCTGTTTTCAGTTCTCACCATCTAACGGCAGCTTTTTAAGCCTAAGTCAAGAAATATGCAAATTATCATCGTATTCTTAAACCGGGAGTCCTGCTGCTGAGCGACCACTTCCTACGAGTTATATTGGTCCTGTGGGAGGTGTTGGTGCCACCCACGGGCGCTGTTTCGAGTTTTCACCCACTAACGCCATGTTTTTAAACCTAAATGTATAAATATGCAAATTACCATCATATTCTCAAACCGAGAGTCCCGCGACTGCGAGGTTAGTTCCCATGAGTTATAGTGGTCCCGTGGGACATATTGGTGCCACCCACGGGGACGTTCGGGGGCTGTTTCGAGTTCTCACCCTCTAACGCCATGTTTTTAAGCCTAAGTCTAGAAATATGCAAATTATCATCATATTCTTAAACCGGGAGTCCTGCTGCTGCGCGACCACTTCCTACGAGTTACATTGGTCCTGTGGGAGGTGTTGGTGCCACCCACGGGGACGTTCGGGGGCTGTTTTGATTTTTCACCCTCTAACGCCATGTTTTTATGCCAAAGTCAGGAATTATGCAAAGTACCTTCGTATTCTCAAATCAGGAGTCCCGCGACTGCGGAGTCTGTTCCTATGAGTTATATCGGTGTCGTGGGAGGTGTCGGTGCCACCCACGGGGCAATTCGATGGTTGTTTCGAGATTTCACCCACTAACTCAATGTTTTAAACCAAAATCTAAAAATATACAAATAACGATCATATTCTAAAATCGGGAGTCCTGCGACTGCGGGGTCAGTTCCTACGAGTTACATTGGTCCCGTGGGAGGTGTTTGTGCCACCCAGAGGGACGTTCAGGGGCTGTTCTGAGTTCTCACCCTCTAACACCTTATTTTTAATCCTATGTCTAGAAATATGCAAATTATCGTCATATTCTGAAACCGGGAGTCCCGCGTCTGCGCGACCAGTTCCTATGAGTTACATTGGTCCTGTGGGAGGTGTTGGTGCCACCCACGGGGCCTTTCGGGGTCTCTTTTGAGTTTCACCCTCGAACGCAATGTTTTTAAACCTAAGTTTAGAAATATGGAAATTATCGTCTTATTCTCAAATCAGGAGTCCCGCGGCTGCGGGGTTAGTTCCTACGAGTTACATTGGTCCCGTGGAAGGAGTTGGTGCCACCCATGGTGACGTTCGGGGGCTGTATCGAGTTCTCACGCTGTAACGACATGTTTGTAAGACTAAGTTTAAAAATATGCTAATTATCATCGTATTCTCAAACCAGGAGTCCCGCGGCAGCTCGGCCACTTCCTAAGAGTTACATTGGTCCGGTGGGAGGTGTTGGTGCCACCCTCGGGGCCATTCCGGGGCTGTTCTGAGCTTTCACCCACTAACGCCATGTTTTTAAGCCTAAGTCTAGAATTATGCAAATTTCCATCGTATTCTCAAACCGGTAGTCCCACGACTGTTGGGTCAGTTCGTACGAGTTACATTGGTCCCGTGGAAGGTGTTGGTGCCATCCACGAGGCCGTTCGGGGCTGTTTCCAGTTTTCACCCTCAAACACCATGTTTTTAAGCCTATGTTTAGAAATATGCAAACTACCATCGTATTCTAAAACATTTAGTCCCGCAGCTACGGGGTCAGTTCCTACAAGTCACATTAGTCCCGTGGGAAGTGTAGGTGCCACCCACGGGGCCGTTCGGAGGCTTTTTCGAGTTTTAACCCTGTAACGCCATGTTTTTGAGCCTAAGTCTAGAAATATGCAAATTACCATCGGGTGTCCCGCGGCTACGGGGTCAGTTCCTACGAGTCAAATTGGTCACGTGGGAGGTGTTGGTGCCACCCTCGGTCCGTTCGGGGGCTGCTTTGAGTTTTCATCCTCTAACGCCATGTTTATAAGG
This sequence comes from Sambucus nigra, assembly GCA_949130495.1. NCBI lineage: Eukaryota > Viridiplantae > Streptophyta > Magnoliopsida > Dipsacales > Adoxaceae > Sambucus > Sambucus nigra. Next base: position 163,816,995 of record OX422215.1, on the reverse strand, counting down.
CTAAGTCTAGAAATATGCAAATTACCGTTGTATTGTCAAAATGGGTGTCCCGTGGAGGCAGGGTCAGTTCCTACGAGTAACACTGGTCCCTTGGGAGGTGTTGGTGCCACCCACGGGGCCGTTCGGGGGGTGTTTGGAATTTTCACCCGCTAACGCCATTTATTTAAGCCTAAGTCTAGAAATATGCAAATTACCGTCGTATTCTCAAATCAGGAGCCCCGTGGCTGTGGGGTCAGTTCCTACGAGTCACAATGGTCCCGTGGGAGGTGTTGGTGCCACCCACGGGGCCATTCGGGGGCTATTTCGAGTTCTCACCCTCTAACGCCATGTTTTTAATCCTAAGTCTAGAAATATGCAAATTATCGTCGTATTCTCAAACAGGGAGTCCCGTGGATGCGGGGCCTCTTCCACGAGTTTGTTTGATCCCGTGGGAGGTGTTGGTGCCTCTATGGGGACGTTCGGGGGCCGTTACGAGTTCTCACCCTCTGACACTATGTTTTTAAGCCTAAGTCTAGAAATATGCAAATTACCATCGTATTCTCAAACCGCGAGTCCCGCGGATGTGCGGCCAGTTCCTACGAGTTATATTGGTCCCGTGGGAGGTATTGGTGCCACCCATGGGGCCGTTAAGGGGCTGTTTCGAGTTTTCACCCACTAACGCCATGTTTTTAAGCCTAAATCTAGAAATAAGCAAATTACCGTCATATTCTCAAATCGGGAGTCCCGCGACTGCGAGGTCAGTTCCTACGAGTTACATTGGTTCGGTGGGAGGGGTTGGTGCCACCCACGGGGATGTTCAGGGGATGTTTCGATTTCTCACCCTCTAAAGCCATGTTTTTAAGCATAAATCTAGAAATATGAAAATTATCATCGTATTCTCAAATCGGGAGTCCTGCGGCTACGCGGCCACTTCCTACGAGTTACATTGGTCCCATGGGAGGGGTTGGTGCCACCCACGGGGCCATTCGGGGGCTGGTTCGTGTTTTCACCCTCTAACGCCATATTTTTAAGCCTAAGTCTACAAATATGCTAATTACCGCCGTACTCTCAAACAGGGAGTCACGCAACTACGGGGTCAATTCATACGACTTACATTGGTCCCGTGGGAGGTGTTGGTGCCACCCACGGGGACATTCGGGGGATGTTTCGAGTACTCATCCGCTAACGCCATGTTTTTAATCCTAAGTCTATAAATATGCAAATTATCATCGTATTCTCAAATAGGGAGTCCTGTGGATGGGGGGCCACTTCCTACGAGTTTCATTGGTCCCGTGGGAGGTGGTGGTGACACTATGGGGACGTTCGGGGGTTGTTACGAGTTCTCACCCTCTAACACCATGTTTTTAAGCCTAAGTCTAGAAATATGAAAATTATCGTCGTATTCTCAAACCGGGAGTCCCACGGCTCTGCGACCAGTTCCTACGAGTTATATTTGTCCTGTGGGAGGTATTGGTGCCACCCACGGGGCCGTTCGGGGGCTGTTTCGAGATTTCAACCACTAACTCCGTATTTTTAACCATAAATCTAAAAATATTCAAATTACCATCATATTCTCAAACCGGGAGTCCCGCGACTGCGAGGTCAGTTCCTACGAGGTACATTGGTCCCGTGCGAGGTGTTGGTGCCACCCACGGGGACGTTCGGGGGCTATTTCGAGTTCTCACCCTCTAATACCATGTTTTTAAGCTGATGTCTAGAAATATGCAAATTACCGTCGTATTCTCAAACTGGGAGTCCCACGGCTCTGGGTTCAGTTCCTACGAGTCACACTGGTCCCGTGGGAGGTGTTGGTGCCACCCACGGGGTCGTTCGGGGGCTGTTTCCAGTTTTCACCCTCAAACACCATGTTTTTAAGCCTATGTTTAGAAATATGCAAATTACCGTCGTATTCTCAAACATGGAGTCCCGCGACTGCGAGGTCAGTTCCTACGATTTTCATTGGTCCCGTGCGAGGTGTTGGTGCCACCCACGGGGACGTTCGGGGGCTGTTTCGAGTTCTCACACTCTAACGCCATGTTTTTAAGCCTAACTCTAGAAATATGCAAATTATTGTCGTATTCTTAAACCGAGAGTCCCGCGTCTGCGCGACCAGTTCCTATGAGTTACATTGATCCTGTGGGAGGTGTTAGTGCGACCCATGGGGCCTTTCGGGGTCTCTTTTGAGTTTCACCCTCGAACGCCATGTTTTTAAACCTAAGTTTAGAAATATGCAAATTATCTTCTTATTCTCAAATCAGGAGTCCCGCGACTGCGGGGTTAGTTCCTACGAGTTACATTGGTCCCGTGGAAGGAGTTGGTGGCACCAATGGTGACGTTCGGGGGCTGTATCGAGTTCTCACGCTCTAACGACATGTTTGTAAGCCTAAGTTTAAAAATATGCTAATTATCATCATATTCTCAAACCAGGAGTCCCGCGGCTGCTCGGCCACTTCCTAAGAGTTACATTGGTCCCGTGGGAGGTGTTGGTGCCACCCTCGGGGCCATTCGAGGGATGTTATGAGTTTTCACCCACTAACGCCATATTTTTAAGCCTACGTCTAGAATTATGCAAATTGCCATCGTATTCTCAAACCGGGAGTCCCACGACTGTGGGGTCAGTTCGTACGAGTTACATTGGTCCCGTGGAAGGTGTTGGTGCCATCCACGAGGCCGTTCGGGGGCTGTTTCCAGTTTTCACCCTCAAACACCATGTTTTTAAGCCTATGTTTAGAACTATGAAAATTAACGTCTTATTCTCAAACATGCAGTCCCGTAGCTACGGGGTCAGTTCCTACAAGTCACATTTGTCCCGTGGGAAGTGTTGGTGCCATCCACGGGGCCGTTCGGGGGCTTTTTCGAGTTCTTACCCTGTAACGCCATGTTTTTTAGCATAAGTCTAGAAATATGCAAATTACCATCATATTCTCAAATCGGGAGTCCCGCGGCTGTGGGGTTAGTTCCTACGAGTCAAATTGGTCCCGTGGGAGGTGTTGGTGCCAACCTCGGGCCGTTCGGGGACTGTTTTGAGTTTTCATCCTCTAACGCCATGTTCTCAAGACTAAGTCTCGAAATATTCAAATTTTCATCATATTCTCAAATCGGGAGTCTCGCAACTACGAGGTCAGTTCCTATGAGTCACACTGCTCCTGTGGGAGGTGTTGGTGCCACACACGGGCCGTTCGAGGGGTATTTTGAATTTTCTCCCTCTAACGCCATCTATTTAAGCCTAAGTCTAGAAATATGCAAATTACCGTCGTATTCTCAAATCGGGAGTCCCGCGGCTGTGGGGTCAGTTCCTACGAGTCACACTGGTCCCGTGGGAGGTGTTGGTGCCACCCACGGGGCCATTCGGGGGCTATTTCGAGTTCTCACCCTCTAACGCCATGTTTTTAATCCTAAGTCTAGAAATATGTAAATTATCGTCGTATTCTCAAACAGGGAGTCCCGTGGATGCGGGGTCACTTCCTACGAGTTTGATTGGTCCCGTGGGAGGTGTTGGTGCCACTATGGGGACGTTCAGGGGCCGTTACGAGTTCTCACCCTCTAACATTATGTTTTTAAGCCTAAGTCTAGAAATATGCAAATTACCATCGTATTCTCAAACCGCGAGTCCCGCGGATGTACGGCCAGTTCCTACGAGTTATATTGGTCCCGTGGGAGGTATTGGTGCCACCCACGGGGCCGTTCAACGGTTGTTTCGAGTTTTCACCCACTAACGCCATGTTTTTAAGACTAAATCTAGAAATATGCAAATTACCATCATATTCTCAAATCGGGAGTCCCGCGACTGCGAGGTCAGTTCCTACAAGTTACATTGGTCCGGTGGGAGGTGTTGGTGCCACCTACGGGGAATTATTCGAGTTCTCACCCTCCAGAGCCATGTGTCTAGAAATTTGACAATTATCATCGTATTCTCAAATCGGGAGTCCTGCGGCTACGCGGCCACTTCCTACGAGTTACATTGGTCCCGTGGGAGGGGTTGGTGCCACCCACGGGGCCATTCGGGGGCTAGTTCGAGTTTCCACCCTCTAACGCCATATTTTTTAGCCTAAGTCTACAAATATGCTAATTACCGTCATACTCTCAAACAGGGAGTCACGCAATTACCGGGTCAATTCCTACGAGTTACATTGGTCCCGTGGGAGGTGCTGGTGCCACCCACGGGGACATTCGGGGGATGTTTCGAGTACTCATCCGCTAACGCCATGTTTTTAATCCTAAGTCTATAAATATGAAAATTATCGTCGTATTCTCAAATAGGGAGTCCTGTGGATGCGGGGCCACTTCCTACGAGTTTCATTGGTCCCGTGGGAGGTGTTGGTGCCACTATGGGGACGTTCGGGTGCTGTTACGAGTTCTCACCCTCTAACACCATGTTTTTAAGCCAAAGTCTAGAAATATGAAAATTATCATCGTATTCTCAAACCGGGAGTCCTGCGGCTGTGCGGCCAGTTCCTACGAGTTATATTTGTCCTGTGGGAGGTATTGGTGCCACCCCCGGGGCCGTTCGGGGGCTGTTTCGAGTTTTCACCAACTAACTCCATATTCTTAACCCTAAATCTAAAAATATTCAAATTACCATCATATCCTCAAACCGGGAGTCCCGTGACTGCGAGGTCAGTTCCTACGAGTTACATTGGTCCCGTGCGAGGTGTTGGTGCCACCAACGGGGACGTTCGGGGGCTGTTTTGATTTCTCACCCTCTAACGCCATGTTTTTAAGCCTAGCTCTATAAATATGCAAATTATTGTCGTATTCTCAAACCGGGAGTCCTACGGCTGGGCGGCCACTTCCTATGAGTTACATTGGTCCCGTGGGACGTGTTGGTGCCACCCACGGGGACGTTCGGGAGCTATTTTGAGTTTTCACCCTCTAGCACCTTGTTTTTAAGCCAAAGTCTAGAATTATGAAAATTACCGTCGCATTCTCAAACTGGGAGTCCCGCAACTGCGAGGTCTGTTCCTACGAGTTAGATCGATCCCGTGGCAGGTGTTGGTGCCACCCACGAGGCTGTTCGGGGGCTGTTTCGGGTTTTCACCCACTAACCCCATGTTTTTAAGACTAAATGAAGAAATATGCAATTAACCATCATATTCTCAAACCGGGAGTCCTGCGACTGCGGGCTCAGTTACTACGAGTTACATTAGTCCCGTGGGAGGTGTTGGTGCCACCCGTAGGGCCGTTCGGGGGCTGTTTTGAGGTTTCACCCACTAACGCCATGTTTTTAAGCCTAAGTCTAGAAATATGCAAATTATTGTCATATTCTCAAAACGGGAGTCTCGAGGCAATGGGGTCAGTTCCTACGAGTTACATTGGTCCCGTGGGAGGTGTTGGTGCCAGCCTTTCGGGTGTTGTTTCGAGTCTTCACCCTCTAATTTCATGTTTTTCTTAAATTTATAAATTTTCAAATTACCGTCGTATTCTCAAACAAGGAGTCCCGCAGCTGCGGGGTTAGTTCCTACAATTTACATTTGTCCCGTGGAAGGTGTTGGTGTCACACACGGGGACATTCGGGGGCTATTTCGAGTTCTCAACCTCTAACGCCATGTTTTTAAGCCTAAGTCTAAAAATATGCTAATTATCATCGTATTATCAAACCAGGAGTCCCGCGGCTGCTCGACCACTTCCTAAGAGTTACATTGGTCCCGTGGGAGGTGTTGGTGCCACCCTCGGGGCCATTCAGGGGTTGTTCTGAGTTTTCACCCAGTAACGCCATGTTTTTAAGCCTAAGTTTAGAAATATGCAAATTATCTTCTTACTCTCAAATCAGGGGTCCCGCGGCTGCGGGGTTAGTTCCTACGAGTTACATTGGTCCCGTGGAAGGAGTTGGTGCCACCCATGGTGACGTTCGGGGGCTGTATCGAGTTCTCACGCTCTAACGACATGTTTGTAAGCCTAAGTTTAAAAATATGCTAATCATCATCGTATTCTCAAACCAGGAGTCCCGCGGCTGCTCGACCACTTCCTAAGAGTTACATTGGTCCCGTGGGAGGTGTTGGTGCCACCCTCGGGGCCATTCGGGGGCTGTTCTGAGTTTTCACCCACTAACGCCATGTTTTTAAGCCTAAGTCTAGAATTATGAAAATTTCCATCATATTCTCAAACCAGGAGTCCCACGACTATGGGATCAGTTCGTACGAGTTACATTGGTCCCGTGGAAGGTGTTGGTGCCATCCACGAGGCCGTTCGGGGGCTGTTTGGAGTTTTCACCCTCTAACACCATGTTTTTAAGCCTATGTTTAAAAATATGCAAATTACCGTCTTATTCTCAAACATGGAGTCCCGCAGCTACGGGGACAGTTCCTACAAGTCACATTTGTCTCGTGGGAAGTGTTGGTGCCACCCACGGGGCCGTTCGGGGGCTTTTTCGAGTTTTTACCCTGTAACGCCATGTTTTTGACCCTAAGTCTAGAAATATGTAAATTACCATCGTATTCTCAAATCGAGAGTCCTACGGGTGCGGGGTCAGTTCCTTCGAGTCAAATTGGTCCCGTGGGAGGTGTTGGTGCCACCCTCGGGCCGTTCGGGGGCTGCTTTGAGTTTTCATCCTCTAACGCCATGTTCTCAAGACTAAGTCTCGAAATATGCAAATTTTCATCGTATTCTCAAACCGGGAGTCTCGCAACTACGAGGTTAGTTCCTACGAGTAACATTGGTCCCGTGGCAGGTGTTGGTGCCAACCACTGGGCCGTTCGGGGGCTGTTTCGAGTTTTCACCCTCTAACGACATGTTTATAAGGCTAAGTCTAGAAATATGCAAATTACCATTGTATTGTCAAACTGGGTGTCCCGTGGAGGCAGGGTCAGTTCCTACGAGTCACACTGGTCCTGTGGGAGGTGTTGGTGCCACACACGGGGCTGTTCGGGGGGTGTTTGGAATTTTCACCTTCTAACGCCATGTATTTAAGCCTTAGTCTAGAAATATGCAAATTACCGTCGTATTCTCAAATCGGGAGTCCCACGGCTGTGGGGTCAGTTCCTACGAGTCACACTAGTCCCGTGGGAGGTGTTGGTGCCACCCACGGGGCCATTCAGAGGCTATTTCGAATTCTCACCCTCTAACGCCATGTTTTTAATCCTAAGTCTATAAATATGCAAATTATCATCGTATTCTCAAACAGGGAGTCCCGTGGATGCGGGGCCACTTCCTACGAGTTTGATTGGTCCCGTGGGAGGTGTTGGTGCCACTATGGGGACGTTCGGGGGCCGTTACGAGTTCTCACCCTGTAACACTATGGTTTTAAGCCTAAGTCTAGAAATATGCAAATTACCATCGTATTTTCAAACTGCGAGTTCCGCGGGTGTGCGGCCAGTTCCTACGAGTTATATTGGTCCCGTGGGCGGTATTCGTGCCACCCACGGGGCCGTTCAACGGCTGTTTCGAGTTTTCACCCACTAATGCCATGTTTTTAAGCCTAAATCTAGAAATATGCAAATTACCGTCATATTCTCAAATCGGGAGTCCCGCGACTGCGAAGTCAGTTCCTACGAGTTACATTGGTCCGGTGGGAGGCGTTGGTCCCACCCACGGGGAATGTTTCGAGTTATCACCCTCTAAAGCCATGTGTCTAGAAATATTAAAATTATCATCGTATTCTCAAATCAGGAGTCCTGTGGCTGTACGGCCACTTCCTACGAGTTACATTGGTCCCGTGGGAGGGGTTGGTGCCACCCATGGGGCCATTCGGGGGCTGGTTCGAGTTTTCACTCTCTAACGCCATATTTTTTAGCCTAAGTCTACAAATATGCTAATTACCGTCGTACTCTCAAACAGGGAGTCACACAATTACCGGGTCAATTCCTACAAGTTACATTGGTCCCGTGGGAGGTTCTAGTGCCACCCACGGGGACATTCAGGGGATGTTTCGAGTACTCATCCGCTAACGCCATGTTTTTAATCCTAAGTCTATAAATATGAAAATTATCGTCGTATTCTCAAATAGGGAGTCCTGTGGATGCGGGTCCACTTCCTACGAGTTTCATTGATCCCGTGGGAGGTGTTGGTGCCACTATGGGGACGTTCGGTGCTGTTACGAGTTCTCACCCTCTAACACCATGTTTTTAAGTCTAAGTCTAGAAATATGAAAATTATCATCGTATTCTCAAATCGGGAGTCCCGTGGCTGTGCGGCCAGTTCCTACGAGTTATATTTGTCCTGTGGGAGGTATTGGTGCCACCCACGGGGCCGTTCGGGGGCTGTTTCGAGTTTTCACCCACTAACTCCATATTTTTAACCCTAAATCTAAGAATATTCAAATTACCATCATATTCTCAAACCGGGAGTCCCGCGACTGCGAGGTCAGTTCCTACGAGTTACATTGGTCCCGTGCGAGGTGTTGGTGCCACCAACGGGGACGTTCGGGGGCTATTTCGAGTTCTCACCCTCTAACGCCATGTTTTTAAGCCTAGCCCTAGAAATATGCAAATTATTGTCGTATTCTCAAACTGGGAGTCCAACGACTGCGTGGCCATTTCCTACGAGTTACATTGGTCCCGTGGGACGTGTTAGTGCCACCCACGGGGACGTTCGGGAGCTGTTTTGATTTTTCACCCTCTAGCACCATGTTTTTAAGCCAAAGTCTAGAATTATGCAAATTACCATCGCATTCTCAAACTGGGAGTCCCGCGACTGCGAGGTCTGTTCGTACGAGTTAGATCGATCCCGTGGCAGGTGTTGGTGCCACCCACGGGGCTGTTCGTGAGCTGTTTCGGGTTTTCACCCACTAACACCATGTTTTTAAGCCTAAATGAAGAAATATGCAAATAACCATCGTATTCTCAAACCGGGAGTCCTGCGACTACGGGCTCGGTTACTACGAGTTACATTAGTCCCGTGGGAGGTGTTGGTGCCACCCATAGGGCCGTTCGGGGGCTGTTTTGAGGTTTCACCCACTAACGCCATGTTTTTAAGCCTAAGTCTAGAAATATGCAAATTATTGTCATATTCTCAAAACAGGAGTCCCGCGGCAATGGGGTCAGTTCCTACGAGTTACATTGGTCCCGTGGGAGGTGTTGGTGCCAGCCTTTCGGGTGTTGTTTCGAGTTTTCACCCTCTAATGCCATGTTTTTCTTAAATTTATAAATATTCAAATTACCGTCGTATTCTCAAACAAGGAGTGTTAGTTCCTACGATTTACATTGGTCCCGTGGAAGGTGTTGGTGTAACCCTCGGGGACATTCGGGGGCTATTTCGAGTTCTCAACCTCTAACGCCATGTTTTTAAGCCTAAGTCTAAAAATATACAAATTATCGTCGTATTCTCAAACCAGGAGTCCCGCGGCTGAGCAACCAGTTCCTACGAGTTACATTGGTCCCGTGGGAGGTGTTGGTGCCACCCACTGGTCCGTTCGGGGGTTGTTCTGAATTTTCACCCACTAACGCCATGTTTTTAAGCCTAAGTCTAGAATTATACAAATTGTCGTCGTTTTCTCAAACCGGCAGTCCCACGGCTGCGGGGTCAGTTCCTACGAGTTACATTGGTCCCGTGGGAGGTGTTGGTGCCACCCACGAGGCCGATCGGGGGCTGTTTCCAGTTTTCACCCTCTAAAACCATGTTTTTAAGCCAAAGTTTAGAAATATGCAAATTACCGTCGTATTCTCAAACCGAGAGTCATGAGGTTGCGGGGTCTGTTCCTACGAGTTACATCGATCTCGTGGGAGGTATTGGTGCCACCCACGAGGCCGTTCGGGGGTTGTTTCAAGTTTTCACCCACTAACGCCATATTTTTAAGCCTAAATCTATAAATATGCAAATAACCGTCGTATTCTCAAACCGGGAGTCCTGCGACCGCGCGGTCTATTCCTACGAGTTACACTGGTCTTGTGGGAGGTGTTGGTGCCACCCACGGGTACGTTCGGGGGCTATTTCGAGTTCTCACCCACTTACGTCATTTATTTTAGCCTAAGTCTAGAAATAAACAAATTATCATCTTATTCTAAAACCGGGAGTCGCACGTCTGCGCGACCAGTTTGTACGAGTTTACATTGGTACCGTGGGAGGTGTTGGTGCCACCCACGGGGCCATTCAGGTGCTGTTTTGAGTTATCACCCTATAATGCCATGTTTTTAAGCCTAAGTCTTGAAATAAGCAAATTATCATCGTATTCTGGAAACGGGAGTCCCGAGGCAACGGTGTTAGTTCCTACGAGTTACATTGGTCCCGTGGGAGGTGTTGGTACCAGCCATGGTGCCGTTCGGGTGTTGTTTCGAGTTTTCACCCTCTAACGCCATGTTTTTCTTAAATCTAGAAATATGTAAAATAGCATCGTAATCTCAAACCGGGAGTCCGGTAGCTGCGGGGTTAGTTCCTACGAGTTACATTGGTCCCGTGGAAGGTGTTGGTGCCACCCATGGGGATGTTCGGGGGCTGTTTCGAGTTCTCAACCTCTAACGCCATGTTTTTAAGCCAAAGTCTAGAAATATTAAAATTATCCACGTATTCTCAAACCGGGAGTTCCACGGCAGTGCGGCGAATTCCTATGAGTTACATTGGTCTCATGGGAGGTGTTGGTACCACCCACGAGGATGTTCGGGTGGCTATTTCGAGTTATCACCCTCTAACGCCATGTATTTAAGCCTAAGTCTGGAAATATGAAAATTATCGTCGTATTCTCCAACCGGGAGTCCCGCGGCTGCGCGACCAATTCCTACGAGTTACATTGGTCCCGTGGGAGGTGTTGGTGCCTCCCACAGGGCCTTTCGGGGGCTCTTTCGAGTTTTCACCCTCTAACGCCATGTTTTTAAGCCTATGTTTAAAAATATGCAAATTATCGTAGCATTCTCAAATCGGGAGTCCCGCGGCTGTATGGTCAGTTCCTATGAGTTACATTGGTCCCGTGGAAGGTGTTGGTGCCACCCAGGGTGACGTTCGGGTGCTGTATCGAGTTCTCACCCTCTAACGCCATGTTTTTAAGCCTAAGTCTAAAAATATAGAAATTATCATCGTATTGTTAAACCGGGAGTCCCGCGGCTGCTCGACCACTTCCTAAGAGTTACATTGGTCCCGTGGGAGGTGTTGGTGCCACCCATGGGGCCATTCGGGGGCTGTTCGGAGTTTTCACCCACTAACGCCATGTTTTTATCCTAAGTCTAGAATTATGCAAATTGCCATCATATTCTCAAACCGGGAGTCCCACGACTGTGGGGTCAGTTCCTACGAGTTACATTGGTCCCGTGGAAGGTGTTTGTACCATCCACGAGGCAGTTCGGGGGCTATTTCCAGTTTTCACCCTCGAACACCATGTTTTTAAGCCTAAGTTTAGAAATATACAAATTACCATCGTATTCTCAAACCGAGAGTCCCGCGGCTGCGAGGTTAGTTCCTTCAAGTCACATTGGTCCCGTGGGAAGTGTTGGTGCCACCAACGGGGCCGTTCGGGGGCTTTTTTGAGTTTTCACCCTGTAACGCCATGTTTTTAAGCCTAAGTCTAGAAATATGCAAATTACAGTCATATTCTCAAATCGGGAGTCCCGCGGCTGCGGGGTCAGTTCCTATGAGTCAACTTGGACCCGTGGGAGGTGTTGGTGCCACCCACGGGCCGTTCGGGGGTTGTTTTGAGTTTTGATCCTCTAACACCATGTTCTCAAGACTATGTCTAGAAATATGCAAATTGTCATCGTATTCTCAAACCGGGAGTCTCGCGACTGCGAGGTTAGTTCCTACAAGTTACATTGGTCCCTTGGATCGTGTTGGTGCCACCCATGAGGCCGTTCGGGGGCCGATTCGGATTTTCACCCACTAATGCCATGTTTTTAAGCCTAAGTCCAAAATTATGCAAATTGCCGTTGTATTCTCAAACCGGGAGTCCCACGACTGTGGGGTCAGTTCCTACGAGTTGCATTGGTCCCGTGGAAGGTTTTGGTACCATCCACGAGGCCGTTCGGGGTTATTTCCAGTTTTCACCCTCGAACACCATGTTTTTAAGCCTAAGTTCAGAAATATGCAAATTATCGTCGTATGCTCAAACCGGGAGTCCCGCGGCTGTGGGGTCAGTTCCTACAAGTCACATTGGTCCTATGGGGAGTGTTGGTGCCACCCACGGGGCCGTTCGGGGGCTTCTTTGAGTTTTCACCCTGTAATGCCATATTTTTAAGCCTAAGTCTAGAAATATGCGAATTACAGTCATACTCTCAAATCGAGAGTCCCGCGGCTGCGGGGTCAGTTCCTACGAGTCACATCGGTCCCGTGGGAGGTGTTGGTGCCACCCATAGGGCCGTTCGGGGGCTATTTCGAGTTTTCACCGTATAACGCCATGTTTTTAGCCTAAGTCTAGAAATATGCAAATTATCATCGTATTCTCACACCAGGACTCCTACGGCTATGGGGTCAGTTCCTACGAGTCACATTAGTCCCGTGGGAGGTGTTGCTGCCACCCACGGGGCCGTTCGGGAGTTATTTCGAGTTTTAACCATCTAACGCCATGTTTTTAAGCTTATGTCTAGAAATATGCAAATTATCGTCGTATTCTCAAATCGGGGGTCCCGCGGCTCTGGGTTCAGTTCCTACGAGTCACACTGGTCCCGTGGGAGGTGTTGGTGCCACCCACGGGGCCGTTCTGGGGCTGTTTCTAGGTTTCACCCTCTTACACCATGTTTTTAATCGTAAGTTTAGAAATATGCAATTTATCGTCATATTCTCAAATCGGGAGTGTCGCGGCTACGGGCACAATTCCTACGAGTCACATTTGTCCCGTGGGAGGTGTTGGTGCCACCCACGGAGACGTTCAGGGGCTATTTCGAGTTCTCACCCTCTAACGCCATGTTTTTAAGCCAAAGTCTAAAAATATGCCAATTATTGTCGTATTCTCAAACCGGGAGCCCCACGGCTGCGCGGCCTCTTCCTTCGAGTTACATTGGTCCTTTGGGTGGTGTTGGTGCCACCCACGGGGCCGTTTGAGGGCTATTTTTAGTTCTCACCCACTAAAGCCATGCTTTTAAGCCTAAGTCTAGAAATATGCGAATTACAGTCATATTCTCAAATCGGGAGTCCCGCGGCTGCGGGGTCAGTTCCTACGATTCACATCAGTCCCGTGGGAGGTGTTGGTGCCACCCATAGGGCCATTCGGGGGCTATTTCGAGTTGTCACGCTATAACGCCATGATTTTGAGCCTAAGCCTAGAAATCTGCAAATTATCATCGTATTCTCAAACCAGGACTCCTGCGGCTATGGGGTCAGTTCCTACGAGTCACATTAGTCCCGTGGGAGGTGTTGCTGCCACCCACGGGGCCGTTCGGGAGTTGTTTCGATTTTTCACCCTCTAACGCCATGTTTTTAAGCTTATGTCTAGAAATATGCAAATTACCATTGTATTCTCAAAACGGGAGTCCCGCGGCTCTGGGTTCAGTTCCTACGAGTCACACTGGTCCCGTGGGAGGTGTTGGTGCCACCCACGGGGCCGTTCTGGGGTTGTTTCCAGTTTTCACCCTCTTACACCATGTTTTTAAGCGTAATCTTAGAAATATGCAATTTATCGTCGTATTCTCAAATCGGGAGTGTCGCGGCTATGGGCTCAATACCTACGAGTCACATTTGTCCCGTGGGAGGTGTTGGTGCCACCCACGAGGACGTTTAGGGGCTATTTCAAGTTCTCACCCTCTAACGCCACGTTTTTTAGCCAAAGTCTAAAAATATGCCAATTATTGTCGTATTCTCAAACCAGGAGCCCCGCGGCTGCGCGACCTGTTCCTTCGAGTTACATTGGTCCTATGGGAGGTGTTGGTGCCACCCACGGGGCCGTTCGGGGGCTGTTTCGAGTTCTCACCCACTAACGCCATGTTTTTAAGCCTAAGTCTAGAAATATGCAAATTATCATCATATTCTCAAACCGGGACTCCTGCGACTGTGCGGCCAGTTCCTACGAGTTACATTGGTCCCGTGGGAGGCGTTGGTGCCACCCACGGGGTTGTTTCGTGTTTTGACCCACTAACGTCATTTCTTTAAGATTAAGTTTATAATTATGGAAATTGCGATCGTATTCCCAAACCGGGAGTCCCAAAACTGTGGAGTCAGTTCCTACGAGTTACATTGTTCCCGTGGGAGGTGTTGGTGCCACCCACGTGGCCGTTCGGGTGATGTTTCCAGTTTGCACCCTCTAACACCATGTTTTTAATCCTTACTTTAGAAATATGGAAATCAAGATCGTATTATCAAACCGGGAGTCCCGCGGGTGCGGGCTCAATTCATATGAGTCACATTTGTCCCATGAGAGGTGTTGGTGCAACCCACGGGGCCGTTCGGGGGTTGTTTCGAGTTTTCGCCCTCTAACTCCATGTCTTTAAGCCAAAGTCTAGAAATATAAAAATTACCATCGTATTCTCAAACCGGGAGTCCCGCGACTGCGGGCCCAGTTCCTACGAGTGACATTGGTCCCGTGGGTGGTGTTGCTGCCACCCACGGGGAAGTTCGGGGGCTGTTTCGAGTTCTCACCCTCTAACGCCATGTTTTTAAGCCAAAGTCTAAAAATATGAAAATTATCATCGCATTCTCAAACCAGGAGCCCCGCGACTGCGCGGCCTATTCCTTCGAGTTACATTGGTCCCGTGGGAGGTGTTGGTGCCACCCACAGGGCCGTTCGGGGGCTGTTTCAAGTTTTCACCCACTAACGCTGTGTTTTTAGACCTAAGTCAAGAAATACGCAAATTACCATCGTATTCTCAAATCGGGAGTCCCGCGGCTGCGGGGTCAGTTCCTACGAGTTACATTGGTCCCGTGGGAGGTGTTTGTGCCCCCCACGGGGACGTTCGGGGGCTGTTTTTAGTCTAACCCTCAAACGTCGTGTTTTTAATCTGAAGTCTAGAAATATGCAAATTCCATCGTACTCTCAAACTGGGAGTCCCGCAGCTGCGGGGTCAGTTCCGAAAAGTCACAATGGTCCCGTGGGAGGTGTTGGTGCCACCCACGGGGCCGTTAGGGGGCTGTTTCGAGTTTTCACCCTCTAACGCCATGTTTTTAAGCTTATGTCTAGAAATATGCAAATTACCGTCGTATTCTCAAACCGGGAGTCCCGCGGCTCTGGGTTCAGTTCCTACGAGTCACACTGGTCCCGTGGGAGGTGTTGGTTCCACCCACGGGGCCGTTCTGGGCTGTTTCCAGCTTTCACCCTCTTACACCATGTTTTTAGGCGTATGTTTTGAAATATGCAATTTATCATCGTATTCTCAAATCGAGAGTGTCGCGGCTATGGGCTCAATTCCTACGAGTCACATTTTTCCCCTGGGAGGTGTTGGTGCCACCCACAGGGACGTTCAGGGGCTATTTCAGGTTCTCACCCTCTAACGCCATGTTTTTAAGCCAAAGTCTAAAAATATGCCAATTATTGTCGTATTCTAAAACCAGGAGCCCCGCGGCAGCGCGACCTGTTCCTTCGAGTTACATTGGTCCTGTGAGAGGTGTTGGTGCCACCCACGGGGCCGTTCGGGGGATGTTTCGAGTTCTCACCCACAAACGCCATGTTTTTAAGCATAAGTATATAAATATGCAAATTATCATCGTATTCTCAAACCGGGACTCCTGCGACTGTGCGGCCAGTTCCTACGAGTTACATTGGTCCCGTGGGAGGCGTTGGTGCCACCCACGGGGCTGTTAGGGGGTTGTTTCGTGTTTTCACCCACTAACGTCATTTCTTTAAGCCTAAGTCTATAATTATGCAAATTGCCATCGTATTCCCAAACCGGGAGTCCCACAACTGTGGAGTCAGTTCCTACGAGTTACATTGTTCCCGTGGGAGGTGTTGGTGCCACCCACGTGACCGTTCGGGGGATGTTTCCAGTTTAACCCTCTAACACCATGTTTTTAAGCCTTACTTTAGAAATATCCAAATTACCATCGTATTATCAAACCTGGAGTCCCGCGGCTGCGGGTTCAATTCCTACGAGTCACATTGGTCCCGTGGGAGGTGTTGGTGCCACCCACGGGGCCGTTCGGGGGTTGGTTCGAGTTTTCGCCCTCTATCGCCATGACTTTAAGCCAAAGTCTAGAAATATAAAAATTACCATCATATTCTCAAACTGGAAGTCCCGCGACTGCGCAGCCTGTTCCTTCGAGTTACATTGGTCCCGTGGGAGGTGTTGGTGCCACCCACGGGGCCGTTGGGGGGTTGTTTCAAGTTTTCACCCACTAACGCTGTGTTTTTAGGCCTAAGTCTAGAAATATGAAAACTACCATCGTATTCTCAAACCGGGAGTCCCGCGGCTGCGGGGTCAGTTCCTACGAGTTACATTGGTCCCGTGGGAGGTGTTTGTGCCACCCACGGGGATGTTCGGGGGCTGTTTTTAGTCTCACCCTCAAACGCCGTGTTTTTAATCTGAAGTCTAGAAATATGTAAATTACCATCGTACTCACCCTCTAATGCCATGTTTTTAAGCCAAAGTCTAAAAATATGCAAATTATCATCGTATTCTCAAACCAGGACTCCTACGGCTATGGGGTGAGTTACGACGAGTCACATTGGTCCCGTGGGAGGTGTTGCTGTCACCCCCGGGGCCGTTCGGGAGTTGTTTCGAGTTTTCACCCTCTAACGCCATCTTTTTAAGATTATGTCTAGAAATATGAAAATTACCGTCGTATTCTCAAACTGGGAGTCCCGCGGCTCTGGGTTCAGTTCCTACGAGTCACACTGGTCCCGTGGGAGGTGTTGGTGCCACCCACGGGGCCGTTCTGGGGATGTTTCCAGTTTTCACCCTCTTACACCATGTTTTTAAGTGTAAGTTTTGCAATATACAATTTATCGTCGTATTCTCAAATCGGGAGTGTCGCGGCTACGGGCTCAATTCCTTCGAGTTACATTAGTCCTGTGGGAGGTGTTGGTGCCACCCACGGGGCTGTTCGGGGGTTGTTTCGAGTTCTCACCCACTAACGCCATGTTTTTGAGCCTAAGTCTAGAAATATGCAAATTATCATCGTATTCTCAAACCGGGACTCCTGCGAATGTGCGGCCAGTTCCTACGAGTTATATTGGTCCCGTGGAAGGTGTTGGTGCCACCCATAGGGCCGTTCGGGGGATATTTCGAGTTTTCACCCTATAACGCCATGTTTTTTAGCCCAAGTCTAGAAATATGCAAATTATCATCAAATTCTCAAACCAGGACTCCTGCGGCTATGGGGTCACTTCCTACGAGTCACATTAGTCCCGTGGGAGGTTTTGTTGCCACCCACGGGGCCGTTCGGGAGTTGTTTCGAGTTTTCACCCTCTAACGACATGTTTTTAAGCTTATGTCTAGAAATATTCAAATTACCGTCGTATTCTCAAACCGGGAGTCCCGCTGCTCTGGGTTCAGTTCTTACGAGTCACACTGGTCCCGTGGGAGGTGTTGGTACCACCCACGGGGCCGTTCTGGGGCTGTTTCTAGTTTTCACCCTCTTACACCATGTTTTTAAGCATAAGTTTAGAAATATACAATTTATCATCGTATTCTCAAATCGGGAGTGTCGCGGCTACGGGCTCAATTTCTACGAGTCACATTTGTCCCGTGGGAGGTGTTTGTCCCACTCATGGGGACGTTCGGGGGCTATTTCGAGTTCTCACCCTCTAACGCCATGTTTTTAAGCCAAAGTCTAAAACTATACCAATTATCGTGGTATTCTCAAATCGGGAGTCCCGCGGCTACGCGGCCTGTTTCTTCGAGTTACATTGTTCCTGTGGGAGGTGTTGGTGCCACCCACGGGGCCGTTCGAGGGATGTTTTTAGTTCTCACCCACTAACTCCATGTTTTTAAGCCTAAGACTAGAAATATGCGAATTACAGTCATATTCTCAAATCGGGAGTCCCGCAGCTGCGGGGTCCGTTCCTACGAGTCACATCGGTCCTGTTGGAGGTGTCGGTGCCACCCATAGGGCCCTTCGGGGGCTATTTCGAGTTTTCACCCTATAACGCCATATTTTTTAGCCTAAGTCTAGAAATATGTAAATTATCATCGTATTCTCAAACCAGGACTCCTGCGGCTATGGGGTCAATTACTACGAGTCACATTAGTCCCGTGCGAGGTGTTGTTGCTACCCACGGGGCCGTTCGGGAGTTGTTTCGAGTTTTCGCCCTCTAACGCCATGTTTTTAAGCTTATCTCTAGAAATATGCAAATTACCGTCGTATTCTCAAATCGGGAGTCCCGCGGCTCTGGGTTCAGTTCCTACGAGTCACACTGGTCCCGTGGGCGGTGTTGGTGCCACCCACGGGGCAGTTCCGG
Organism: Sambucus nigra; assembly: GCA_949130495.1. Taxonomy (NCBI): domain Eukaryota; kingdom Viridiplantae; phylum Streptophyta; class Magnoliopsida; order Dipsacales; family Adoxaceae; genus Sambucus; species Sambucus nigra. The sequence goes on along the minus strand of OX422215.1, from coordinate 163,798,838 downwards.
GGCTGTTTCTAGTTTTCACCCTCTTACACCATGTTTTTAAGCATAAGTTTAGAAATATACAATTTATCATCGTATTCTCAAATCGGGAGTGTCGCGGCTACGGGCTCAATTCCTACGAGTCACATTTGTCCCGTGGGAGGTGTTGGTGCCACCCACGGGGATGTTCGGGGGCTATTTCGAGTTCTCACCCTCTAACGCCATGTTTTTAAGCCAAAGTCTAAAAATAAGCCAATTATCATCGTATTCTCAAACTAGGAGCCCCGCGGCTGCGCGGCCTGTTTCTTCGAGTTACATTGGTCCTGTGGGAGGTGTTGGTGCCACCCACGGGGCCGTTCGAGGGCTGTTTTTAGTTCTCACCCACTAACGCCATTTTTTTCAGCCTAAGACTAGAAATATGTGAATTACAGTCATATTCTCAAACCGGGACTCCTTCCACTGGGCGGCCAGTTCCTACGAGTCACATCGGTCCCGTGGGAGGTGTTGGGGCAACCGATAGGGCCGTTCGGGGGCTATTTCGAGTTTTAACCCTATAACGCCAAGTTTTTGAGCCTAAGTATATAAATATGCAAATTATCATCGTATTCTCAAACCAGGACTCCTGCGGCTATGGGCTCAATTCCTACGAGTGACATGAGTCCCGTGCGAGGTGTCGTTGCTACCCACGGGGACGTTCGGGAGTTGTTTCGAGTTTTCACCCTCTAACGCCATGTTTTTAAGCTTATGTCTAGAAATTGCAAATTACCGTCGTATTCTCAAACCGGGAGTCCCGCGGCTCTAGGTTCAGTTCCTACGAGTCACACTGGTCCCGTGGGAGGTGTTGGTGCCACCCACGGGGCCGTTCTGGGGTTGTTTCCAGTTTTCACCCTCTTAGACCATGTTTTTAAGCGTATGTTTAGAAATATGCAATTTATCATCGTATTCTCAAATCGGGAGTGTCGCGGCTACGGGCTCAATTCCTACGAGTCACATTTGTCCCGTGGTAGGTGTTGGTGCCACCCACGGGGACGTTCGGGGGCTATTTCGAGTTCTCACCCTCTAACGCCATGTTTTTAAGCCAAAGTCTAAAAATATGCCAATTATCATCGTACTCTCAAACCAGGAGCCCCGTGGCTGTGCGGCCTGTTCCTTCGAGTTACACTGGTCCTGTGGGAGGTGTTGGTGCCACCCACGGGGCCGTTTGGGGGCTGTTTCGAGTTCTCACTCACTAACGCCATTTTTTTAAGCCTAAGTCTAGAAATATTTAAATTATCATCGTATTCTCAAACCGGGAATCCTGTCACTGTGCGGCCAGTTCCTAGGAGTTACATTGGTCCCGTGGGACGCGTTGGTGCCACCCATGGGGCTGTTCGGGGGCTGTTTCATTTTTTCACCCACTAACGCCATTTCTTTATGCCTAAGTCTATAATTATGCAAATTGCCATCGTATTCCCAAACCGGGAGTCCCACAACTGTGAAGTCAGTTCCTACGAGTTACATTGTTCCCGTGGTAGGTGTTGGTGCCACCCACGTGGCCGTTCGGGGGTTGTTTCGAGTTTTCGCCCTTTAACGCCATGTTTTTAAGCCAAAGTCTAGAAATATGAAAATTATAATCATATTCTCAAACCAGGAGCCCCGCGGCTGCGCGGCCTATTCCTTCGAGTTACAATGGTCCCGTGGGAGGTGTTGGTGCCAACCACGGGGCCGTTCGGGGGCTGTTTCAAGTTTTCACCTACTAACGCTGTGTTTTTAGGCCTAAGTCTAGAAATATGCAAATTACCATCGTATTCTCAAACCGGGAGTCCCGCGGCTGCGGGGTCAGTTCCTACGAGTTACATTGGTCCCGTGGGAGGTGTTTGTGCCACCCATGGAGACATTCGGGTGCTATTTTTAGTCTCACCCTCAAACGCCGTGTTTTTAATCTGAAGTCTAGAAATATACAAATTACCATCGTACTCTCAAACTGGGAGTCCCGCAGCTGCGGGGTCAGTTCCTACGAGTCACACTGGTCCCGTGGGAGGTGTTGGTGCCACCCACGTGGTCGTTAGGGGGCTGTTTCGAGTTTTCACCCTCTAACGCCATGTTTTTAAGCCTATGTCTAGAAATATACAAATTATAGCCATATTCTCAAATCGGAGTCCTGCGGCTACAGGGTCAGTTCCTACAAGTCAAATTGGTCCCGTGGGAGGTGTTGGTGCCACCCACGGGGCCGATCGGGAGTTGTTTCGAGTTTTCACCCTCTAACGCCATGTTTTTAAGCCTAAGTCTAGAAATATGCAAATTACCATCGTATTCTCAAATCGGGAGTCCCGCGGCTCTGGGTTCAGTTCCTACGAGTCACACTGGTCGCGTGGAAGGTGTTGGTGCCACCCACGGGACCGTTCTGGGGTTGTTTCTTTTCACCCTCTAAGACCATGTTTTTAAGCGTAAGTTTAGAAATATGCAATTTACCGTTGTATTCTCAAACCGAGAGTCTCGCGTCTACGGGCTCAATTACTACGAGTTACATGGGTCCCAAGGGAGGTGTTGGTGCCACCCACGGGGACGTTCGGGGGCTATTTCGAGTTCTCACCCTCTAACGCCATGTTTTTGAGGCAAAGTCTAAAAATATTCCAATTATCGTCGTATTCTCAAATCGGGAGCCCCGCGGCTGCGCGACCTGTTCCTTCGAGTTACATTGGTCCTGTGGGAGGTGTTGGTGCCACCCACGGGGCCGTTCGGGGGTTGTTTCGAGTTCTCACCCACTAACGCCATGTTTTCAAGCCTATATCTAGAAATATGCAAATTATCATCGTATTCTCAAATAGGGACTCCTGTGACCGTGCGGCCAGTTCCTACGAGTCACATTGGTCCCGTGGGAGGGTGATAGTGCCACCCACCTAGTTGTTCGGGGGCTGTTTCCAGTTTTCACACTCTAACACCATGCTTTTAAGCCAAAGTCTAAAAATATCCCAATTATCATCGTATTCTCAAACCAGGAGCCCCGCGGCTGCGCGACCTGTTCCTTCGAGTTACATTGGTCCTGTGGGAGGTGTTGGTGCCACCCACGGGGCCGTTCGGGGGCTATTTCGAGTTCTCACCCACTTACGCCATGTTTTTAAGCCTAAGTCTAGACATATGCAAATTATCATCGTATTCTCAAATCGGGACTCCTGAGACTGTACGGCCAGTTCCTACGAGTTACATTGGTTCCGTGGGAGGCGTTGGTGCCACCCACGGTGCTGTTTGGGGACTGTTTCGTGTTTTCACCCACTAATGTCATTTCTTTAAGCCTAAGTCTATAATTATGCAAATTTCCATCGTATTCCCAAACCGGGAGTCCCACAACTGTGGAGTCAGTTTCTACGAGTTACATTGTTCCCGTGGGAGGTGTTGGTGCCACCCACGTGGCCGTTCGGGGGATGTTTCCAGTTTTCACCCTCTAACACCATGTTTTTAAGCCTTACTTTAGAAATATGCAAATTACCATCGTATTATCAAACCGGGAGTCCCGCGGCTGTGGGCTCAATTCCTATGAGTCACTATGGTCCCGTGGGAGGTGTTGGTGCCACCCATGGGGCCGTTCGGGGATTGTTTCGAGTTTTCGCCCTCTAACGCCATGTCTTTAAGCCAAAATCTAGAAATATAAAAATTAGCATCGTATTCTCAAACCGGGAGACCCGAGGCTGCGGGGTCAGTTCCTACGAGAGACATTGGTCCCGTGGGTGGTGTTGGTGCCACCCACGGGGACGTTCGGGGGCTGTTTCGAGTTCTCACCCTCTAACGCCATGTTTTTAAGCCAAAGTCTAAAAATATGAAAATTATCTTCGTATTCTCAAACCAGGAGCCCCGCGACTGCGCGGCCTGTTCCTTCGAGTTACATTATTCCCGTGGGAGGTGTTGGTGCCACCCATGGGGCGGTTCGGGGGCTGTTTCAAGTTTTCACGCACTAACGTTGTGTTTTTAGGCCTAAGTCTAGAAATATGCAAATTACCATCGTATTCTCAAATCGGGAGTCCCGCGGCTGCGGGGTCAGATCCTACGAGTTACATTGGTCCCGTGGGAGGTGTTTGTGCGACCCACGGGGACGTTCGGGGGATGTTTTTAGTCTCACCCTCCAACGTGGTGTTTTTAATCTGAAGTCTACAAATATGCAAATTCCATCGTAATCTCAAACTGGGAGTCCCGCAGCTGCGGGGTCAGTTCGTACGAGTCACACTGGTCCCGTGGGAGGTGTTGGTGCCACCCACGGGGCCGTTAGGGGGCTGTTTCGAGTTTTCACCCTCTAACGCCATGTTTTTAAGCTTATGTCTAGAAATATGCAAATTACCGTCGTATTCTCAAACCGGGAGTCCCGCGGCTCTGGGTTCAGTTCCTACGAGTCACACTGGTCCCGTGGGAGGTGTTGGTGCCACCCACGGGAACGTTAGGGGGCTATTTCAAGTTCTCAACCTCTAACGCCATGTTTTTAAGATAAAGTCTAAAAATATGATAATTATCATCGTATTCTCAAACCAGGAGCCCCGCGGCTGCGCGGCCTATTCCTTCGAGTTACATTGGTCCTGTGGGAGGTGTTGGTGCCACCCACGGAGCCGTTCGGGGGCTGTTTCGAGTTCTCACCCACTAACGCCATGTTTTTAAGCCTAAGTCTAGAAATATGCAAATTATCATCGTATTCTCAAACCGGGACTCCTGCGACTGTGCGACCAGTTCCTACGAGTTACATTGGTCCCGTGGGAGGCGTTGGTGCCACCCACGGGGCTGTTTGGGGGTTGTTTCGTGTTTTCACCCACTAACGTCATTTCTTTATGACTAAGTCTATAATTATGGAAATTACGATCGTATTCCCAAACCGGGAGTCCCAAAACTGTGGAGTCAGTTCCTACGAGTTACATTGTTCCCGTGGGAGGTGTTGGTGCCACCCACGTGGCCGTTCGGGTGATGTTTCTAGTTTTCACCCTCTAACACCATGTTTTTAAGCCTTACTTTAGAAATATGCAAATCAAGATCGTATTATCAAACCGGGAGTCCCGCGGCTGCGGGCTTAATTCCTACGAGTCACATTGGTCCCGTGGGAGGTGTTGGAGCCACCCACGGGGCCGTTCGGGGGTTGTTTCGAGTTTTCGCCCTCTATCGCCATGTCTTTAAGCCAAAGTCTAGAAATATAAAAATTACCATCATATTCTTAAACCGGAAGTCCCGCGGTTGTGGGGTCAGTTCCTACGACTGACATTGGTCCCGTGGGCGGTGTTGGTGCCACCCACGGGGATGTTCGGGGGTTGTTTCGAGTTCTTACCCTCTAACGCCATGTTTTTAAGCCCAAGTCTAGAAATATGAAAATTATAATAGTATTCTCAAACCAGGAGCCCCGCGACTGCGCGGCCTGTTCCTTCGAGTTACATTGGTCCCGTGGGAGGTGTTGGCTCCACCCACGGGGCCGTTCGGGGGCTGTTTCAAGTATTCACCCACTAACGCTGTATTTTTAGGCCTAAGTCTAGAAATATGCAAATTACCATCGTATTCTCAAACTGGGAGTCCCGCGGCTGCGGGGTCAGTTCCTACGAGTTACATTGGTCCCGTGGGAGGTGTTTGTACCACCCACAGGGATGTTCGGGGGCTATTTTTAGTCTCACCCTCAAACGCCGTGTTTTTAATCTGAAGTCTAGAAATATGCAAATTACCATCGTACTCACCCTCTAACGCCATGTTTTTAAGCCAAAGTCTAAAAATATGCAAATTATCATCGTATTTTCAAAGCAGGACTCATACGGATATGGGGTCAGTTCCTACGAGTCACATTGGTCCCGTGGGAGGTGTTGCTGCCACCCACGGGGCCGTTCGGGAGTTGTTTCGAGTTTTCACCCTCTAACGCCATGTTTTTAAGCTTATGTCTAGAAATATGTAAATTATGATCGTATTCTCAGACCGGGAGTCTCGCGGCTCTGGGTTCAGTTCCTACGAGTCACACTGGTCCCGTGGGAGGTGTTGGTGCCACCCACGGGTCCGTTCTGGGGCTGTTTCCAGTTTTCACCCTCTTACACTATGTTTTTAAGTGTATGTTTTGAAATATGCAATTTATCATCGTATTCTCAAATCGGGAGTGTCGCAGCTACGGGCTCAATTCGTATGAGTAACATTTGTCCCGTGGGAGGTGTTGGTACCACCCACGGGGACGTTTGGGGGCTATTTCGAGCTCTCACCCTCTAACGCCATGTTTTTAAGCCTAAGTCTAGAAATATGCGAATTACATTCATATTCTCAAATCGGGAGTCCCGCGGCTACGGGGTCAGTTCCTACGAGTCACATCGGTCCCGTGGGAGGTGTTGGTGCCACCCATAGGGCCGTTCGGGGGCTATTTCGAGTTTTCACCCTATAACGCCATGTTTTTTAGCCTAAGTTTAGAAATATGAAAATTATCATCGTATTCTCAAACCAGGACTCCTGCGGCTATGGGGTCAGTTCCTACGAGTCACATTAGTCCCGTGGGAGGTGTTGCTGCCACCCACGGGGCCGTTCGGGAGTTGTTTCGAGTTTTCACCCTCCAACGCCATGTTTTTAAGCTTATGTCTAGAAATATGCAAATCACCGTCGTATTCTCAAACCGGGAGTCCTGCGGCTCTGGGTTCAGTTCCTACGAGTCACACTGGTCCCGTGGGAGGTGTTGGTGCCACCCACGGGGCCGTTCTGGGGTTGTTTCCAGTTTTCACCCTCTTACACCATGTTTTTAAGCATAAGTTTAGAAATATACAATTTATCGTCGTATTCTCAAATCGGGAGTGTCGCGGCTACGGGTTCAATTTCTACGAGTCACATTTGTCCCGTGGGAGGTGTTGGTGCCACCCACGGGGACGTTCGGGGGCTATTTCGAGTTCTCACCCTCTAACACCATGTTTTTAAGCCAAAGTCTAAAACTATGCCAATTATCGTCGTATTCTCAAACTGGGAGCCCCGCGGCTACGCGGCCTATTCCTTCGAGTTACATTGGTCCTGTGGGAGGTGTTGGTGCCACCCACGGAGCCGTTCGAGGGCTCTTTTTAGTTCTCACCCACTAACGCCATTTTTTAAGCCTAAGACTAGAAATATGCGAATTACAGTCATATTCTCAAATCGGGAGTCCCGCAGTTGCGGGGTCCGTTCCTACGAGTCACATCGGTCCCGTTGGAGGTGTTGGTGCCACTCATAGGGCCGTTCGGGGGCTATTTCGAGTTTTCACCCTATAACGCCATGTTTTATAGCCTAAGTCTAGAAATATGCAAATTATCATCGTATTCTCAAAGAAGGACTCCTGTGGCTATGGGGTCAATTCCTACAAGTCACATTAGTCCCGTCCGAGGTGTTGTTGCTACCCACGGGGCCGTTCGGGAGTTGTTTCGAGTTTCCACCCTCTAACGCCATGTTTTTAAGCTTATGTCTAGAAATATGCAAATTACCGTAGTATTCTCAAACCGGGAGTCCCGCGGCTCTAGGTTCAGTTCCTACGAGTCACACTGGACCCGTGGGAGGTGTTGGTGCCACCCACGGGGCCGTTCTGGGGCTGTTTCCAGTTTTCACCCTCTTACACGATGTTTTTAAGCGTAAGTTTAGAAATATGCAATTTATCGTCGTATTCTCAAATCGGGAGTGTCGCGGCTACGGGCTCAATTCCTACGAGTCACATTTGTCCCGTGGGAGGTGTTGGTACCACCCACGGGGACATTCGGGGGCTATTTCGAGTTCTCACCCTCTAACGCCATGTTTTTAAGCCAAAGTCCAAAAATATGCCAATTATCGTCATATTCTCAAACTAGGAGCCCCGCGGCTGCGCGGCCTATTCCTTCGAGTTACATTGGTCCTGTGGGAGGTGTTGGTGCCACCCACGGGGCCGTTCGAGGGCGGTTTTTAGTTCTCACCCACTAACGCCATGTTTTTTAGCCTATGACTAGAAATATGTGAATTACAATCATATTCTCAAACCGGGACTCCTGCCACTGGGCGGCCAGTTCCTACTAGTCACATCGGTTCCGTGGGAGGTGTTGGTGCCACCCATAGGGCCGTTCGGGGGCTATTTCGAGTTTTCACCATATAACGCCAAGTTTTTGAGCCTATGTATAGAAATATGCAAATTATCAACGTATTCTCAAACCAGGACTCCTGCGGCTATGGGCTCAATTCCTACGAGTCACATTAGACCTGTGCGAGGTGTTGTTGCTACCCACGGGGCCGTTCGGGAGTTGTTTCGAGTTTTCACCCTCTAACGCCATGTTTTTAAGCTTATGTCCAGAAATATGCAAATTACCGTCGTATTCTCAAACCGGTAGTCCCGCGGCTCTGAGTTCAGTTCCTGTGAGTCACACTGGTCCCGTGGGAGGTGTTGGTGCCACCCACGGGGCCGTTCTGGGGTTGTTTCCAGTTTTCACCCTCTTACACCATGTTTTTAAGCGTAAGTCTAGAAATATGCAAATTACCGTCGTATTCTCAAACCGGTAGTCCCGCGGCTCTGGGTTCAGTTCCTATGAGTCACACTGGTCCCGTGGGAGGTGTTGGTGCCACCCATGGGGCCGTTCTGGGGTTGTTTCCAGTTTTCACCCTCTTACACCATGTTTTTAAGCGTAAGTTTAGAAATATGCAATTTATCGTCGTATTCTCAAATCGGGAGTGTCGCGGCTACGGGCTCAATTCCTACGAGTCACATTTGTCCCGTGGGAGGTGTTGGTGCCACCCACGGGGACGTTCGGGGGCTATTTCGACTTCTCACCCTTTAACGCCATGTTTTTAAGCCAAAGTCTAAAAATATGTCAATTATCATCGTATTCTCAAACCAGGAGCCCCGCGGCTGCGCAGCCTGTTCCTTCGAGTTACATTTGTCCTGTGGGAGGTGTTGGTGCCACCCACGGTGCCGTTCGGGGGCTGTTTCGAGTTCTCACCCACTAACGCCATTTTTTTAAGCCTAAGTCTAGAAATATTTAAATTATCATCTTATTCTCAAATCGGGAATCCTGTCACTGTGCGGCCAGTTCCTACAAGTTACATTGGTCCCGTGGGAGGCGTTGGTGCCACCCACGGGGCTGTTCAGGGGTTGTTTTGGGTTTCACCCACTAACGCCATTTCTTTAAGCCTAAGTCTATAATTATTTAAATTTCCATCATATTCCCAAACTGGGAGTCCCACAACTGTGGAGTCAGTTCCTACGAGTTACATTATTCCCGTGGGAGGTGTTGGTGCCACCCACGTGGCCGTTCGGGGGTTGTTTCGAGTTTTCACCCTCTAACGCCATGTCTTTAAGCCAAAGTCTAGAAATATAAAAATTACCATCGTATTCTCAAATCGGGCGTCCCGCGGCTGCGTGGTCAGTTCCTACGAGTGACATTGGTCCCGTGGGCGGTGTTAGTGCCACCCACAGGGACGTTCGGGGGCTGTTTCGAGTTCTCACCCTCTAACCCCATGTTTTTAAGCCAAAGTATAGAAATATGAAAATTATCATCGTATTCTCAAACCAGGAGCCTCGCGGCTGCACGGCCTGTTCCTTCGAGTTACATTGGTCCCGTGGGAGGTGTTGGTGCCAGCTACGGGGCCGTTCGGGGGCTGTTTCAAGTTTTCACCCACTAACGCTATGTTTTTAGGCCTAAGTCTAGAAATATGCAAATTACCATCGTATTCTCAAACCGGGAGTCCCGCGGCTGCGGGGTCAGTTCCTACGAGTTATATTGGTCCCGTGGGAGGTGTTTGTGCCACTAATGGAGACGTTCTGGGGCTATTTTTAGTCTCACCCTCAAACGCCGTGTTTTTAATCTGAAGTCTAGAAATATGCAAATTACCATCGTACTCTCAAACTGGGAGTCCCGCAGCTGCGGGGTCAGTTCCTACGAGTCACACTGGTCCCGTGGGAGGTGTTGGTTCCACCCACGGGGCCGTTAGGGGGCTGTTTCGAGTTTTCACCCTCTAACGCCATGTTTTTAAGCCTAAGTCTAGAAATATATAAATTACAGCCATATTCTCAAATCGGAGTCCCGCGGCTGCGGGGTCAGTTCCTACGAGCCAAATTGGTCCCGTGGGAGGTCTTGGTTCCACCGACGAGCCGTTCGGGGGCTGTTTTGAGTTTTGATCCTCTAACGCCATGTTCTCAAGAATAAGTCTAGAAACATGCAAATTGTCATCCTATTCTCAAACCTGGAGACTCACGAATGCGAGGTTAGTTCCTACTAGTAACATTGGTCCTGTGGCAGGTGTTGGTGTCACCCATAGGGCCGTTCGGGGGATGTTTCGAGTTTTCAACCTCTAGCGCCAGGTTTTTTAGCCTAAGTCTAGAATTATGCAAATTGCCATCGTATTCTCAAACCGAGAGTCCCACGATTGTGGGGTCAGTTCCTACGAGTTACATTGGTCCCGTTGAAGGTGTTGGTACCATCCACGAGGCCGTTTGGGGGCTATTTCAAGTTTTCACCCTCGAACACCATGTTTTTAAGCCTAAGTTTAGAAATATGAAAATTATCATTGTATTCTCAAACCGGGAGTCCCGAGGCTATGGCGTTAGTTCCTACAAGGCACATTGGTCCCGTGGGAAGTGTTGGTGCCACCCACTGGCCGTTCGGGGGCTATTTTGAGTTTTGATCCTCTAACGCCATGTTCTCAAGACTAAGTCTAGATATATGAAAATTGTCATCGTATTCTCAACCCGGGAGTCTGGCAACTACGAGGTTAGTTCCTACGAGTAACATTGGTCCCGTGGCAGGTGTTGGTGCAACCAACTGGGCCGTTCGGGGGCTGTTTCGAGTTTTCACCCGCTAGCGCCAGGTTTTTAAGCCTATGTCTAGGAATAAACAAATTACCATCGTATTCTCAAAGCAGGAGTCCCACGTCTATGGTGTCAGTTCCTATGAGTCACATTGGTCCCGTGGGAGGTGTTGCTGCCACCCACGGGGCCGTTCGGGAGTTGTTTCGAGTTTTCACCCTCTAATGCCATGTTTTTAAGCCTAAGTCTAGAAATATTCAAATTACCATCGTATTCTCAAATCGGGAGTCCCGCGGCTCTGGGTTCAGTTCCTACGAGTCACACTGGTTCCGTGGAAGGTGTTGGTGCCACCCACGGGGCCGTTCTGGGGTTGTTTCTAGTTTTCACCCTCTAAGACCATGTTCTTAAGCGTAAGTTTAGAGATATGCAATTTACCGTCGTATTCTCAAACTGGGAGTCTCGCGTCTACGGGCTCAATTACTACGAGTTACATTGGTCCCGTGGGAGGTGTTGGCGCCACCCACGGGGACGTTCGGGGGATATTTCGAGTTGTCACCCTCTAACGCCATGTTTTTGAGGCAAAGTCTAAAAATATGCCAATTATCGTCGTATTCTCAAATCGAGAGCCCCGCGGCTGCCCGACCAGTTCCTTCGAGTTACATTGGTCCTGCGGGAGGTGTTGGTGCCACCCACGGGGCCCTTCGGGGGCTGTTTTGAGTTCTCACCCACTAACGCCATGTTTTCAAGCCTAAGTCTAGAAATTTGCAAATTATCATTGTATTCTCAAATCGGGACTCCTGCGACTGTGCGGCCAGTTCCTACGAGTTACATTGGTCCCGTGGGAGGGTGATAGTGCGACCCACGTGGTTGTTCGGGGGCTGTGTCCAGTTTTCACCCTCTAACACCATGTTTTTAAGCCTTAGTTTAGAAATATACAAATTACCATCGTATTCTTAAACCGGGAGTCCCGCGGCTACGGGGTCATTTCCTACGAGTCACATTGGTCTCGTGGGAGGTGTTAGTGCCACCGACGGGTCCGTTAGGGGGCTGTTTCATGTTTTAACCCAGTAACGCCGTGTTTTTAGGCCTAAGTCTAGAAAAATGCAAATTACCATCGTATTCTCAAACCGGCAGTCCCGCGGCTGCGGGATCAGTTCCTACGAGTTACATTGGTCCCGTGGGAGGTGTTTGTGCCACCCACGGAGACGTTCGGGGGCTGTTTTTATACTCACCCTCAAACGCTGTGTTTTTAATCCGAAGTCTAGAAATATGAAAATTACCATCGTACTCTCAAACCGGTAGTCCCGCAGCTGCGGGCTCAGTTCCTACGAGTCACACTGGTCCCGTGGGAGGTGTTGGTGCCACCCACGGGGCCGTTAGGGGGCTGTTTTGAGTTTTCACCCTCTAACGTCATGTTTTTAAGCCTAAGTCTTGAAATATGCAAATTACAACCATATTCTCAAATCGGGAGTCCCGAGGCTGCGGAGTCAGTTCTTACGAGTTAAATTGGTCCCGTGGGTGGTGTTGGTGCCACCCACGAGCCGTTCGGGGGCTATTTTGAGTTTTGATCCTCTAACGCCATGTCCTCAAGACTAAGTCTAGAAATATGCCAATTTTCATCGTATTCTCAAACCGGGAGTCTCGCGACTGCGAGGTTAGTTCCTACGAGTTACATTGGTCCCGTGGAAGGTGTTGGGACCATCCACGAGGCCGTTTGGGGGCTATTTCAAGTTTTCACCCTCGAACACCACGTTTTTAAGCCTAAGTTTAGAAATATGTAAATTATCGTCGTATTCTCAAACCGGGAGTCTCGAGGCTGTGGCGTCAGTTCCTACAAGGCAAATTGGTCCCGTGGGAAGTGTTGGTGCCACCCACTGGCCGTTCGGGGGCTATTTTGAGTTTTGATCCTCTAGCGCCATGTTATCAAGACTAAGTCTAGAAATATGCAAATTGTCATCGTATTCTCAAACCGGGAGTCTGGCGACTACGAGGTTAGTTCCTACGAGTAACATTGGTCCCGTGGCAATTGTTGGTGCAACCAACTGGGCCGTTCGGGGGTTGTTTCGAGTTTTCACCCGCTAGTGCCAGGTTTTTAAGCCTATGTCTAGGAATATACAAATTACCGTCGTATTCTCAAAGCAGGAGTCCCACGGCTATGGTGTCAGTTCCTACGAGTCACATTGGTCCCATGGGAGGTGTTGCTGCCACCCACGGGGCCGTTCGGGAGTTGTTTCGAGTTTTCACCCTCTAACACCATGTTTTTAAGCTTTAGTTTAGAAATATACAAATTACCATCGTATTCTTAAACCGGGAGTCCCGCGGCTACGAGGTCATTTCCTACGAGTCACATTGGTCCCGTGGGAGGTGTTTGTGCCACCCACGGAGACATTCGGGGGCTGTTTTTATGCTCACCCTCAAACGCCGTGTTTTTAATTCGAGGTCTAGAAATATGAAAATTACCATCGTACTCTCAACCGGTAGTCCCGCAGCTGCGGGGTCAGTTCCTACGAATCACACTGGTCCCGTGGGAGGTGTTGGTGCCACCCCTGGGGCCGTTAGGGGGCTGTTTCGAGTTTTCACCCTCTAACGTCATGTTTTTAAGCCTAAGTCTAGAGAAATATGTAAATTACAGCCATATTTTAAAATTGGGAGTCCCGAGGCTGCGGAGTCAGTTCTTACGAGTCAAATTGGTCCCGTGGGAGGTGTTGGTGCCTCCCACGAGCCGTTCGGGGGCTATTTTGAGTTTTGATCCTCTAACCCCATGTTCTCAAGACTAAGTCTAGAAATATGCCAATTGTCGTCGTATTCTCAAACCGGGAGTCTCGCGACTGCGAGGTTAGTTCCTACTAGTAACATTGGTCCCGTGGCAGGTGTTGGTGCCACCCACAGGGCCGTTCGGGGGTTGTTTCGAGTTTTCACCCTCTAGCGCCAGGTTTTTTAGCCTAAGTCTAGAATTATGCAAATTGCCGTCGTATTCTCAAACCGGGAGTCCCGCGGCTCTGGGTTCAGTTCCTACGAGTCACACAGGTCCCGTGGGAGGTTTTGGTGCCACCCACGGGGCCGTTCTGGGGCTGTTTCCAGTTTTCACCCTCTTACACCATGTTTTTAAGCATAAATTTAGAAATATACAATTTATCGTCGTATTCTCGAATCGGGAGTGTCGTGGTCTCGTGGAAGGTGTTGGTGCCACCCACGGGGCCGTTCTGGGGTTGTTTCTAGTTATCACCCTCTAAGACCATGTTTTTAAGCCTAAGTTTAGAAATATGCAATTTACCGTCGTATTCTCAAACCGGGAGTCTCACGTCTACGGGCTCAATTACTACGAGTTACATGGGTCCCGTGGGAGGTGTTGGTGCCACCCACGGGGACGTTCGGGGGCTATTTCGAGTTCTCACCCTCTAACGCCATTTTTTTTAGGCAAAGTCTAAAAATACGCCAATTATCGTCGTATTCTCAAATCGGGAGCCCCGCGGCTGCGCGACCTATTCCTTCGAGTTACATTGGTCCTGTGGGAGGTGTTGATGCGACCAACGGGGCCGTTGGAGTTGTTTCGAGTTCTCACCCACTAACGCCATGTTTTCAAGCCTAAGTCTAGAAATATGCAAATTATCATCGTATTCTCAAATCAGGACTCCGCGGCCAGTTCCTACGAGTTACATTGGTCCCATGGGAGGGTGATAGTGCCACCCACGTGGCCGTTCGGGGGCTGTTTCCAGTTTTCACCCTCTAACACCATGTTTTAAGCCTTAGTTTAGAAATATGCAAATTACCATCGTATTCTTAAACCGGGAGTCCCACGGCTACGAGGTCATTTCCTACGAGTCACATTGGTCCCGTGGGAGGTGTTAGTGCCACCGACGGGGCGGTTCGGGGGCTGTTTCATGTTTTTACCCAGTAACGCCGTGTTTTTAGGCCTAAGTCTATAAATATGCAAATTGCCATCGTATTCTCAAACCGGGAGTCCCGCTGCTGCGGGGTCAGTTCCTACGAGTTACATTGGTCCCTTGGGAGGTGTTTATGCCACCCACGGGGACATTCGGGGGATGTTTTTAGTTCTCACCCTCAAACGTCGTGTTTTTAATCCGAAGTCTAAAAATATGCAAATTACCATCATACTCTCAAACCGGTATTCCCGCAGCTGCGGGGTCACTTCCTACGAGTCACACTGGTCCCGTGGGAGGTGTTGGTGCCACCCACGGGGACATTCGGGGGATGTTTTTAGTTCTCACCCCCTAACGCCATGTCTTTAAGCCTAAGCCTAGAAATATGCAAATTACAGACATATTCTCAAATCGGGAGTCCCGAGGCTGCGGAGTCAGTTCCTACGAGTCAAATTGGTCCCGTGGGAGGTGTTGGTGCTACCCACGGGCCGTTCGGCGGATGTTTTGAGTTTTGATCCTCTAACGCCATGTTCTCAAGGCTAAGTTTAGAAATATGCCAATTGTCATCGTATTCTCAAACCGGGAGTCTCGCGACTGCGAGGTTAGTTCCTACGAGTAACATTGGTCCCGTGGCAGGTGTTGGTGCCACCCACAGGGCCGTTCGGGGGCTGTTTCGAGTTTTCACCCTCGAACACCATGTTTTTAAGCCTAAGTTTAGAAATATGCAAATTATCGTCGTATTCTCAAACCGAGAGTCCCGCGACTACGGTGTCAGTTCCTACAAGTCACATTGGTCCCGTGGGAAGTGTTGGTGCCACCCACGGGGCCGTTCGAGGGCTGTTTCGAGTTCTCACCCACTAAAGCCATGTTTTTAAGCCTAAGTCTAGAAATATGCAAATTATCATCGTATTCTCAAACCGGGACTCCTGCGACTGTGCGGCCAGTTCCTACGAGTTACATTGCTCCCGTGGGAGGTGTTGGTGCCACCCACGGGGCCGTTCGGGGGTTGTTTCGTGTTTTCACCCACAAACACCGTTTTTTAAAGCCTAAGTCTATAATTATGCAAATTGAGATCGTATTTCCAAATCGGGAGTCCCACAACTGTAGGGTCAGGTCCTACGAGTTACATTGTTCCCGTGGGAGGTGTTGGTGCCACCCACGTGGCCGTTCGGGGCTATTTCCAGTTTTCACCCTCTAACACCATGTTTTTAAGCCTCAGTTTAGAAATATGCAAATTACCATCGTATTCTTAAACCGGGAGTCCCGCGGCTACGGGGTCATTTCCTACGAGTCACATTGGTCTCGTGGGAGGTGTTAGTGCCACCCACGGGGCCGTTCGGGGGTTGTTTCAAGTTTTCACCCAGTAACGTCGTGTTTTTAGGCCTAAGTGTAGAAATATGCAAATTACCATCGTATTCTCAAACCGGGAGTCTCGCGGCTGCATGGTCAGTTCCTACGAGTTACAATGGTCCATTGGGAGGTGTTTGTGCCACCCACGGGGTCGTTCGGAGGATGTTTTTAGTTCTCACACTCAAACGCCGTGTTTTTAATCCGAAGTCTAGAAATATGCAAATTACCATCGTACTCTCAAATCGGGAGTCTCGTAACTGCGGGGTCAGTTCCTACGAGTCACACTGGTCCCGTGGGAGGTGTTAGTGCCACCCACGGGGCCGTTCGAGGGCTTTTTTAAGTTTTCACCCTCTAACGCCATGTTTTTAAGTCTAAGTCTAGAAATATACAAATTATAGCCATATTCTTAAATCGGGAGTCCTGCGGCTATGGAGTCGGTTTCTACGAGTCAAATTGGTCCCGTGGGAGGTGTTGGTGCCACCCACGAGCCGTTCAGGGGTTATTTTGAGTTTTGATCCTCTAACGCCATGTTCTCAAGACTAAGTCTAGAAATATGAAAATTGTCGTCGTATTCTCAAACCGGGAGTCTCGCGACTGCGAGGTTAGTTCCTACGAGTAACATTGGTTCCGTGACAGGTGTCGGTGCCACCAACAGGGCCGTTTCGAGTTTTCACCCTCTAGCACCAGGTTTTTAAGCCTATGTCTCGAAATATGCAAATTACCATCGTATTCTCAAACCACGAGTCCCGCGGCTATGGTGTCAGTTCCGACGAGTCACATTGGTCCCGTGGGAGGTGTTGCTGCCACCCACGGGGTCGTTCGGTAGTTGTTTCGAGTTTTCACCATCTAACACCATGTTTTTATGCCTAAGTCTAGAAATATGAAAATTACCGTCGTATTCTCAAATCGGGAGTCTCGCGGCTCTGGGTTCAGTTCCTACGAGTCACACTGGTCCCGTGGAAGGTGTTGGTGCCACCCACGGGGCCGTTCTGGGGTTGTTTCTTATTTTCACCCTCTAACACCATGTTTTTAAGTGTAAGTTTGGAAATATGCAATTTACCGTCGTATTCTCAAATCGGGAGTCTCACGGCTACGGGCTCAATTCCTACGAGTCACATTGGTCCCGTGGGAGGTGTTGGTGCCACCCACGTGGACGTTCGGGGGCTATTTCGAGTTCTCACCCTCTAACGCCATGTTTTTTAGGCAAAGTCTAAAAATATGCCAATTATCGTCGTATTCTCAAACCGGGAGCCCCGCGGCTGCGCGACCTGTTCCTTCGAGTTACATTGGTCCGATGGGAGGTTTTGGTGCCACCCACGGGGCCGTTCGGGGGCTCTTTCGAGTTCTCACCCACTAACGCCATGTTTTCAAGCCTAAGTCTTGAAATATGCCAATTATCATCGTATTCTCAAACCGGGACTCCTGCGACCGTGCGGCCAGTTCCTACGAGTTACATTGGTCCCGTGGGAGGTGTTGGTGCCACCCACGGGGCAATTCGGGGGTTGTTTCGTGTTTTCACCCACTAACGCCATTTATTTAAGCCCAAGTCTATAATTATGCAAATTGAGATCGTATTCCCAAACCGGTAGTCCCACAACTGTGGGGTCAGTTCCTACGAGTTACATTGTTCCCGTGGGAGGTGTTGGTGCCACCCACGTGGCCGTTCGGGGGTTGTTTCCAGTTTTCACCCTTTAACACCATGTTTTTAAGCCTTAGTTTAGAAATATGCAAATTACCATCGTATTCTTAAACCGGGAGTCCCGCGGCTATGGGGTCATTTCCTACGAGTGCCGTGGGAGGTGTTAATGCCACCCACGGGGCCATTCGGGGGTTGTTTCAAGTTTTCACCCACTAACGCCGTGTTTTTAGTCCTAAGTCTAGAAATATCCAAATTACCATCATATTCTCAAACTGGGAGTCCCGCGACTGCGGGGTCAGTTCCTACGAGTTACATTGGTCCCGTGGGAGGTGTTTGTGCCACCCACGGGGACGTTCGGGGGATGTTTTTAGTTCTCACCGTCAAACGTCGTGTTTTTAATCCGAAGTCTAGAAATGTACAAATTACCATCGTACTCTCAAACCGGGAGTCCCGCAGCTGCGGGGTCAGTTCCTACGAGTTACATTGGTCCCGTGGGAGGTGTTTGTGCCACCCACGGGGAAATTCGGGGGATGTTTTTAGTTCTCACCCTCAAACGTCGTGTTTTTAATCCGAAGTCTAAAAATATGCAAATTACCATCATACTCTCAAACCGGTATTCCCGCAGCTGGGGGGTCAGTTCCTACGAGTCACAATGGTCCCGTGGGAGGTGTTGGTTCCACCCACGGGGCCGTTCGGGGGCTGTTTCGAGTTTTCACCCTCTAACGTCATGTTTTTAAGCCTAAGCCTAGAAATATGCAAATTACAGACATATTCTCAAATCGGGAGTCCGAGGTTGCGGATTCAGTTCCTACGAGTCAAATTGGTCCCGTGGGAGGTGTTGGTGCTACCCACGGGCCGTTCGGCGGATGTTTTGAGTTTTGATCCTCTAAAACCATGTTCTCAAGGCTAAGTTTAGAAATATGCCAATTGTCATCGTATTCTCAAACCGGGAGTCTCGCGACTGCGAGGTTAGTTCCTACGAGTAACATTGGTCCCGTGGAAGGTGTTGGTGCCACCCACAGGGCCGTTCGGGGGCTGTTTCGAGTTTTCACCCTCTAGCGCCAGGTTTTTTAGCCTAAGTCTAGAATTACGCAAATTGCCGTCGTATTCTCAAACCGGGAGTCCCACGACTGTGGGGTCAGTTCCAACGAGTTACATTGGTCCCGTGGAAGGTGTTGGCACCATCCACGAGGCCGTTCGGGGGCTATTTCGAGTTTTCACCCTCGAACACCATGTTTTTAAGCCTAAGTGAAATATGCAAATTATCGTTGTATTCTGAAACCGGGAGTCCCGCGACTACGGTGTCAGTTCCTACAAGTCACATTGGTCCCGTGGGAAGTGTTGGTGCCACCCACGGGGCTGTTCGAGGGCTGTTTCGAGTTCTCACCCACTAAAGCCATGTTTTTAGGCCTAAGTCTAGAAATATGCAAATTATCATCGTATTCTCAAACCGGGACTCCTGCGACTGTGCGGCCAGTTCCTACGAGTTACATTGCTCCCGTGGGAGGTGTTGGTGCCACCCACGGGGCCGTTCGGGGGTTGTTTCATGTTTTCACCCACTAACGCCGTTTTTTTAAGCCTAAGTCTATAATTATGCAAGTTGAGATCGTATTCCCAAACCGGGAGTCCCACAACTGTGGGGTTAGGTCCTACGAGTTACATTGTTCCCGTGGGAGGTGTTGGTGCCACCCACGTGGCCGTTCGGGGGCTATTTCCAGTTTTCACCCTCTAACACCATGTTTTTAAGCCTCAGTTTAGAAATATGCAAATTACCATCGTATTCTTAAACCGGGAGTCCCGCGGCTACGGGGTCATTTCCTACGAGTCACATTGGTCCCGTGGGAGGTGTTAGTGCCACCCACGGGGCCGTTCGGGGGTTGTTTCAAGTTTTCACCCAGTAATGCCGTGTTTTTAGGCCTAAGTGTAGAAATATGCAAATTACCATCGTATTCTCAAACCGGGAGTCTCGCGGCTGCAGGGTCAGTTCCTACGAGTTACATTGGTCCCTTGGGAGGTGTTTGTGCCACCCACGGGGACGTTCGAAGGATGTTTTTAGTTCTCACACTCAAACGCCGTGTTTTTAATCCGAAGTCTAGAAATACGCAAATTACCATCGTACTCTCAAATCGGGAGTCACACTGGTCCCGTGGGAGGTGTTGGTGCCACCCACGGGGCCGTTCGAGGGCTTTTTTAAGTTTTCACCCTCTAACGCCATGTTTTTAAGCCTAAGTCTAGAAATATACAAATTATAGCCATATTCTCAAATCGGGAGTCCCGCGGCTGTGGTGTCAGTTTCTACGAGTCAAATTGGTCCCGTGGGAGGTGTTGGTGCCACCCACGGGCCGTTCAGGGGCTGTTTTGAGTTTTGATCCTCTAACGCCATGTTCTCAAGACTAAGTCTAGAAATATGAAAATTGTCGTCGTATTATCAAACCGGGAGTCTGGCGACTGTGAGGTTAGTTCCTATGAGTAACATTGGTCCCGTGACAGGTGTCGGTGCCACCAATAGGGCCGTTTGGGGGCTGTTTAGAGTTTTCACCCTCTAGCACCAGGTTTTTAAGCATATGTCTCGAAATATGCAAATTACCATCGTATTCTCAAACCAGGAGTCCCGCGGCTATGGTGTCAGTTCCGACGAGTCACATTGGTCCCGTGGGAGGTGTTGCTGCCACCCACGGGGTCGTTCGGTAGTTGTTTCGAGTTTTCACCATCTAACGCCATGTTTTTAAGCCTACGTCTAGAAATATGCAAATTACCATCGTATTCTCAAATCGGGAGTCTCGCGGCTCTGGGTTCAGTTCCTACGAGTCACACTGGTCCCGTGGAAGGTGTTGGTGCCACCCACGGGGCCGTTCTGGGGTTGTTTCTTGTTTTCACCCTCTAACACCATGTTTTTAAGTGTAAGTTTGGAAATATGCAATTTACCGTCGTATTCTCAAACCGGGAGTCTCACGGCTACGGGCTCAATTCCTACGAGTCACATTGGTCCCGTGGGAGGTGTTGGTGCCACCCACGTGGACGTTCGGGGGCTATTTCGAGTTCTCACCCTCTAACGCCATGTTTTTTAGGCAAAGTCTAAAAATATGCCAATTATCGTCGTATTCTCAAACCGGGAGCCCTGCGGCTGCGCGACCTGTTCCTTCGAGTTACATTGGTCCGGTGGGAGGTATTGGTGCCACCCACGGGGCCGTTCGGGGGCTATTTCGAGTTCTCACCCACTAACGTCATGTTTTCAAGCCTAAGTCTAGAAATATGCCAATTATCATCGTATTCTCAAACCGGGACTCCTGCGACCGTGCGGCCAGCTCCTACGAGTTACATTGGTCCCGTGGGAGGTGTTGGTGCCACCCACGGGGCCATTCGGGTGTTGTTTCGTGTTTTCACCCACTAACGCCATTTATTTAAGCCCAAGTCTATAATTATGCAAATTGAGATCGTATTCCCAAACCGGGAGTCCCACAACTGTGGGGTCAGTTCCTACGAGTTACATTGTTCCCATGGGTGGTGTTGGTGCCACCCACGTCGCCGTTCGGGGTTTGTTTCCAGTTTTCACCCTTTAACACCATG
This sequence comes from Sambucus nigra, assembly GCA_949130495.1. Taxonomy (NCBI): domain Eukaryota; kingdom Viridiplantae; phylum Streptophyta; class Magnoliopsida; order Dipsacales; family Adoxaceae; genus Sambucus; species Sambucus nigra. The sequence goes on along the minus strand of OX422215.1, from coordinate 163,777,738 downwards.
TTTTTAAGCCTTAGTTTAGAAATATGCAAATTACCATCGTATTCTTAAACCGGGAGTCCCGCGGCTACGGGGTCATTTCCTACGAGTGCCGTGGGAGGTGTTAATGCCACCCACGGGGCCATTCGGGGGCTGTTTCAAGTTTTCACCCATTAACGCCGTGTTTTTAGTCCTAAGTCTAGAAATATGCAAATTACCATCATATTCTCAAACTGGGAGTCCCGCGACTGCGGGGTCAGTTCCTACGAGTTACATTGGTCCCGTGGGAGGTGTTTGTGCCACCCACGGGGACGTTCGGGGGATGTTTTTAGTTCTCACCGTCAAACGTCGTGTTTTTAATTCGAAGTCTAGAAATATACAAATTACCATCGTACTCTCAAACCGGCAGTCCCGCAGCTACGGGGTCAGTTCCTACGAGTCACACTTGTCCCGTGGGAGTTATTGGTGCCACCCACGGGGCCGTTCGGGGGCTGTTTTGAGTTTTCACCCTCTAACGCCATGTTTTTAAGCCTAAGTCTAGAAATATGCAAATTATAATCATATTCTCAAATTGGGAGTCCCACGGCTGCGGGGTCAGTTCCTACGATTCAAATTGGTCCCGTGGGAGGTGTTGGTGCCACCCACGGGCCGTTCGGCGGCTTTTTTGAGTTTTGATCCTCTAACTCCATGTTCTCAAGACTAAGTCTAGAAATATGCAAATTGTCGTCGTATTCTCAAATCGAGAGTCTCGTGACTGCGAGGTTAGTTCCTAAGAGTAACATTGGTCCCGTGACAGTTGTTGGTGGCACCCACATGGCCGTTCGGGGGCTATTTCGAGTTTTCACCCTCTAGCGCCAGGTTTTTTAGCCTAAGTCTAGAATTATGCAACTTGCCATCGTATTCTCAAACCGGGAGTCCCATGACTGTGGGGTCAGTTCTTCCGAGTTACATTGGTCCCGTGGAAGGTGTTGGTACCATCAACACGGCTCTACGGGGCCTATTTCCAGTTTTCACCCTCGAACACCATGTTTTTAAGACTAAGTCTAAAACTATGGAAATTATCATTGTATTCTTAAACTGGGAGTCCCACGGCTGCTCGTCCACTTCCTAAGAGTTACATTGGTCCATGGGAGGTGTGGGTGCCACCCACGGGGCCATTCGGGGGTTGTTCGGAGTTTTCACCCTCTAACGCCATGTTTTTTAACCTAAGTCTAGAATTATGCAAGTTGCCATCGTATTCTCAAACCGGGTGTCCCACGACTCTGGGGTCAGTTCCTATGAGTTACATTGTTCCCGTGGAAGGTGTTGGTACCATCCACGAGGCCGTTCTGGGGCTATTTCAAGTTTTCACCCTCGAACATCATGTTTTTAAGCATAAGTTTAGACATATGCAAATTACCATCGTATTCTCAAACCGGGAGTAACGCGGCTGCGGGGTCAGTTCCTTCAAGTCGCAGTGGTCCCGTGGGAAGTGTTTGTGCCACCCACGACGCCGTTCGGGGACTTTTTTGAGTGTTCACCCTGTAACGCCATGTTTTTAAGCCTAAGACTAGAATTATTAAAATTACAGTCATTTTCTAAAATTGGGAGTCTTGAGGTGGCGGGGTCAGTTCCTAAGAGTCAAATTGGTCCTGTGGGAGGTGTTGGTGCCACCCACGGGCCGTTCGGGGGCTGTTTTGAGTTTTGATCGTCTAACCCCATGTTTTCAAGACTAAGTCTAGAAATATGCAAATTGTCGTCGTATTCTCAAACCGAGAGTCTGGCGACTGCGAGGTTAGTTCCTACGAGTAACATTGGTCCCGTGGTAGGTGTTGGTGCCACCAACAGGGCCGTTCGGGGGTTGTTTCGAGTTTTCACCCTCTAGCGCCAGGTTTTTAAGCCTATGTCTAGAAATATGCAAATTACCGTCGTATTCTCAAAGCGGGAGTCCCGCGGCTATGGTGTCAGTTCCGACGAGTCACACTGGTCCCGTGGGAGGTCTTGCTGCCACCCACGGGGCCGTTCGGGAGTTGTTTCGAGTTTTCACCCTCTAACGCCATGTTTTTAAGCCTAAGTCTAGAAATATGAAAATTACCGTCGTATTCTCAAACTGAGACTCCCACGGCTCTAGGTTTTGTTCCTACGAGTCACACTGGTCCCGTGGGAGGTGTTGGTGCCACCCACGGGGCCGTTCTGGGGTTGTTTCTAGTTTTCACCCTCTAACACAATGCTTTTAAGCGTATGTTTAGAAATATGCAACTTATCGACGTATTCTCAAACCGGGAGCCTCGCGGCTACGGGATCAATTCCTACGAGTCACATTGGTCCTGTGGGAGGTGTTGGTGCCACCCACAGGGACGTTCGGGGGCTATTTCGAGGTCTCACCCTCTAACACCGTGTTTTTATGCCAAAGTCTAAAAATATGCCAATTATTGTTGTATTCTCAAACCGAGAGCCGCGCGGATGCGCGGCTTATTCCTTCGAGTTACATTGGTCCCGTGGGAGGTGTTGGTGCCACCCACGGGGCCGTTCTGGGGTTGTTTCTTGTTTTCACCCACTAATGCCATTTCTTTAAGCCTAAGTCTATAATTATGCAAATTGACATCATAATCCCAAACCGCTACTGTGGGGTCAGTTCCTATGAGTTACTTTGTTCCCGTGGGAGGTGTTGGTGCCACCCACGTGGTCGTTCGGGGGCTGTTTTGAGTTTTGATCCTCTAACCCCATGTTCTCAAGACTAAGGCTAGAAATATGCAAATTACCATCGTATTATCAAACCGCGAGTCCCGCGGCTACGGGCTCAATTCCTACGAGTCACATTGGTCCCGTGGGAGGTGTTGGTGCCACCCACGGGGCCGTTCGGGGGTTATTTCGAGTTTTTGCCCTCTAACACCATGTCTTTAAGCCAAAGTCTAGAAATATAAAAATTACCATCGTATTCTCAAACTGGGAGTCCGGCAGCTGCGGGCTCAATTCCTATGAGTCACATTGTTCCCGTGGGAGGTGTTAGTGCCACACACAAGGCCGTTCGTGGGCTTTTTCCAGTTTTTACCCAGTAACGCCGTGTTTTTAGGCCTAAGTCTTGAAATATGTATATTACCATCGTATTCTCAAACTGGGAGTCCTGCGGCTGCGGGGTCAGTTCCTACGAGTTACATTTGTCCCGTGGGAGGTGTTTGTGCCATCCACGGGGACGTTCGGGGGATGTTTTTAGTTCTCACCCTCAAACGCCGTGTTTTTAATCCGAAGTCTAGAAATATGCAAATTACCATCGTACTCTCAAACCGGGAGTCCCGCAGCTGTGGGTTTAGTTCCTACAAGTCACACTGGTCCCGTGGGAGGTGTTGGTGCCACCCACGGGGCCGTTCGGGGGCTGTTTCAAGTTTTCACCCTCTAACGCCATGTTTTTAAGCCTAAGTCTAGAAATATGCAAATTACAGCCATATTCTCAAATCGGGAGTCCCGCGGATGCGGGGTCAGTTCCTACGAGTCAAATTGGTCCCGTGGGAGGTGTTGGTGCCACCCACGGGCCGTTCGGGGGCTGTTTTGAGTTTTGATCCTCTAACGCCATGTTCTCAAGACTAAGTCTAGAAATATGCAAATTTTCATCGTATTCTCAAACCGGGAGTCTCGCGACTGTGAGGTTAGTTCCTACGAGTAACATTGGTCCCGTGGCAGTCGTTGGTGCCACCCACAGGGCCATTCGGGGGCTGTTTCGAGTTTTCACCCTCTAGCCCCAGGTTTTTTGGCCTAAGTCTAGAATTATGCAAATTTTCATCGTATTCTCAAACCGAGAGTCCTATGACTGTGGGGTCAATTCGTAGGAGTTACATTGGTCCCGTGGAAGGTGTTGGTACCATCCACGAGGCCGTTCGGGGGCTATTTCTAGTTTTCACCCTCGAACACCATGTTTTTAAGCCTAAGTCTAAAAATATGGAAATTATCATTGTATTCTTAAACCGGGAGTCCCACGGTGCTCGCCCACTTCCTAAGAGTTACATTGGTACCGTGGGAGGTGTTGGTGCCACCCACGGGGCCATTCGGGGGCTGTTCGGAGTTTTCACCCACTAACGCCATGTTTTTTAACCTAAGTCTATAATTATGAAAGTTGTCATCGTATTCTCAAACCGGGTGTTCCACGACTGTGGGGTCAGTTCCTACGAGTTACATTGTTCCCGTGGAAGGTGTTGTTACCATCCACGAGGCCGTTCTGGGGCTATTTCAAGTTTTCACCCTCGAACACCATGTTTTTAGGCCTAAGTTTAGAAATATGCAAATTACCGTCGTATTCTCAAACCTGGAGTAACGCGGCTGCGGGGTCAGTTCCCTCAAGTCACAGTGGTCCCGTGGGAAGTGTTGGTGCCACCCACGGGGCCGTTCGGGGACTTTTTTGAGTTTTCACCTTGTAATGCCATGTTTTAAGCCTAAGACTTGAAATATTCAAATTACAGTCATATTCTCAAATCGGGAGTCCCGCGGTGGCGTGGTCAGTTCCTACGAGTCAAATTGGTCCTGTGGGAGGTGTTGGTGCCACCCACGGGCCGTTCGGGGGCTGTTGTGAGTTTTGATCCTCTAACGCCATGTTCTCAAGACTAAGTCTAGAAATATGCAAATTGTCGTCGTATTCTCAAACCGGGAGTCTGGCGGCTGCAAGGTTAGTTCCTATGAGTAACATTGGTCACGTGGTAGGTGTTGGTGCCACCAACAGGGCCGTTCGGGGGCTGTTTCGAGTTTTCACCCTCTAACGCCATGTTTTTAGGCCTAAGTCTAGAAATATGCAAATTAAAGTCGTATTCTCAAACCGAGAGTCCCGCGGCTCTAGGTTCAGTTCCTACGAGTCACACTGGTCCCGTGGGAGGTGTTGGTGCCACCCACGGGGCCGTTCTAGGGTTGTTTCTAGTTTTCACCCTCTAACACAATGTTTTTAAGCGTATGTTTAGAAATATGCAATTTATCATCGTATTCTCAAACTGGGAGTCTCGCGGCTACGGACTCAATTCCTACGAGTCACATTGGTCCCATGGGAGGTGTTGGTGCCACCCACGGGGACGTTCGGGGGCTATGTCGAGTTCTCACCCTCTAATGCCATGTTTTCAAGACAAAGTCTAAAAATATGTCAATTATTTCCGTATCCTCAAACCGGGAGCCTCGCGGCTGCGCAGCCTATTCCTTCGAGTTACATTTGTCCTGTGGCAGGTGTTGGTGCCACCCACGGGGCCGTTCGGGGGCTGTTTCGAGTTTTAACCCACTAATGCCATGTTTTTAAGCCTAAGTCTAGAAATATGCAAATTATCATCGTATTCTCAAACTGGGACTCCTGCGACTGTGCGGCCAGTTCCTATGAGTTACATTGGTCCCGTGGGAGTTGTTGGTGCCACCCACGGGGCCGTTCTGGGGTTGTTTCCTGTTTTCACCCACTAATGCTATTTTTTTAAGCCTAAGTCTATAATTATTCAAATTGACATCGTATTCCCAAACCGGGAGTCCCACTACTATGGGGTCAGTTCTTATGAGTTACATTGTTCCCATGGGAGGTGTTGGTGCCACCCACGTGGCCGTTCGGGGGCTGTTTCCAGTTTTCACCCTCTAACACAATGTTTTTGAGGCTTTGTTTAGAAATATGCAAATTACCATTGTATTCTCAAACCGGGAGTCCCGCGGTTGTGGGCTCAATTCCTACGAGTCACATTGGTCCCGTGGGAGGTGTTGGTGCCACGCACGGGGCCGTTCGGGGATTGTTTTGAGTTTTCGCCCTCTAACGCCATGTCTTCAAGCCAAAGTCTAGAAATATCAAAATTACCATCGTATTCTCAAACTGGGAGTCCCGCGGCTGCGGGGTCAGTTCCAACGAGTTACATTGGTCCCGTGGGCGGTGTTGGTGCCACCCACGGGGACGTTCGGGGACTATTTCGAGTTCTCAACCTCTAACGCCATGTTTGTAAGCCAAGGTCCACAAATGTGAAAATTATCATCGTATTCTCAAACGGGGAGCACCGCAGCTACGCGACCTGTTCCTTCGAGTTACAATGGTCCCGTGGGAGGTGTTGGTGCCACCCACGGGGCCGTCTCGGGGCTGTTTCAAGTTTTCACCCACTAACGCCGTGTGTTTAGGCCTAAGTCTAGAAATATGCAAATTACCATCCTATTCTCAAATCGGGAGTCCCACGGCTGTGGGGTCAGTTCCTACGAGTTACATTGGTCCCGTGGGAGGTGTTATTGCCACCCACGAGGACGTTCGGGGGCTGTTTTAAGTTCTCACCCTCAATCACCGTGTTTTTAATCCGAAGGCTAGAAATATGCAAATTACCATAGTATTCTCAAACCGGGAGTCCCGCGACTGCGGGGTCAGTTCCTACAAGTCACACTGGTCCCGTGGGAGGTGTTGGTGCCACCCACGGGGCCGTTCGGGGGCTATTTCGAGTTTTCACCCTCTAACGCCATTTTTTTTAGCCTAAGTCTAGAAATATGCGAATTACCGTCGTATTCTCAAACTTGGAGTCCCGCGGCTATGGGGTCAGTTCCTACGAGTAACACGGGTCCCATGGGTGGTGTTGGTGCCACCCACGGGGCCGTTCGGGGGCTGTTTGTAGTTTTCACCCTCTAACGCCATTTTTTAAGCCTAAGTTTATAAATAGGCAAATTACCGTCATATTCTCAAATCGGGAGTCCCACGGCTGCGGGGTCAGTTCCTATGAGTTACATTGGTCCCGTGGAAGGTGTTGGTGCCACCCACGGGGACGTTCCGGGGCTGTTTCAAGTTCCCACCCTCTAACACCATGTTTTTAAGCCTATGTCTAGAAATATGTAAATTAGCGTCGTATTCTCAAACCGGGAGTCCCGCGGCTACGCATCATGTTCCTACGAGTTACATTGGTCCCGTGGGAGGTGTTAGTGCCACCCACGGGGCCCTTCGGGGGCTGTTCCGAGTTTTCATCCACTAACGCCATGTTTTTTAGCCTAAGTCTAGAATTATGCAAATTGCCACCGTATTCTCAAATCGGGAGTCCCACGGTTGCTGGGTCAGTTCCTACGAGTTATATTGGTCCCGTGGGAGTTATTGGTGCCAACAACGAGGTCGTTCGGGATCTATTTTATAGTTTTTACCATCTAACACCATGTTTTTAAGCCTAAATTTAGAAATATGCAAATTACCGTCGTATTCTCAAACTGGGAGTAACGCGGCTGCGGGGTCAGTTCCTTCAAGTCACAGTGGTCCCGTGGGAAGTGTTGGTGCCATCCACGGGGCCGTTCGGGGGTTTTTTTGAGTTTTCACCCTCTAACGCCATGTTTTTAAGCCGAAGTCTAGAAATATTCAAATTAAAGTCATATTCTCAAATCGGGAGTCCCGCGGCGGCGGGGTCAGTTCCTACGAGTCAAATTGGTCCTGTGGGAGGTGTTGGTGCCACCCACGGGCCGTTCGGGGGCTGTTTTGAGTTTTGATCCTCTAACGCCATGTTCCCAAGACTAAGTCTAGAAATATGCAAATTGTCGTTGTAGTCTCAAACCGGGAGTCTGGCGACTGGGAGGTTAGTTCCTACGAGTAACATTGGTCCCGTGGCAGGTGTTGGTGCCACCAATAGGGCCGTTCGGGGGCTGTTTCGAGTTTTCACCCTCTAGCGCCAGGTTTTTAAGCCTATGTCTAGAAATACGCAAATTACCGTCGTATTCTCAAAGCGGGAGTCCCGCGTCTATGGTGCCAGTTCCTACGAGTTACATTGGTCCCGTGGGAGGTGTTGCTGCCACACACGGCGACGTTCGGGGGCTGTTTCGAGTTCTTACCCTCTAACGCCATGTTTTTAAACATATGTCTGGAATTATGCAAATTACCATCGTATTCTCAAATCGGGAGTCCCGCGGTTGCGGGGTTTGTTCCTACGAGTAACATTGGTCCCCTGGGAGGTGTTGGTGCCACCCACGGGTCCATTCGACGGATCTTTGGACTTTTCACCCACTAACGCCTTCTTTTTAACCAAAATCTAGAAATAAGAAAATTAATGTCGTATTCTCAAATCGAGAGTCCTGTGATTGCGGTGTCAGTTCATACGAGTCACATTGGTCTCGTGGGTGGTGTTGGTGCCCCCCACGGGGCCGTCCGGGGGCTGTTTCGAGTTTTCACCCTGTAACGCCATGTTTTTAAGATTATGTCTAGAAATATGTAAATTACCATCGTATTATCAAACCGGGAGTCCCGCGGCTACGGGGTCAGTTCCTATGGGTCACATTGGTCCCGTGGGAGGTGTTAGTGACACCCATGGGGCCGTTCGGGGGCTGTTTCGAGTTTCACCCTCAAACGCCATGTTTTTAAGCCTAAGTCTAGAAATATGCAAATTATAGTCATATACTCAAACCGAGAGTCCTGGGGCTATGGGGTCAGTTCCTATGAGTAACACTGGTCCTGTGGGAGGTGTTGGTGCCACCCATGGGTCTGTTCGGGGGCTGTGTGGAGTTTTCACCCTCTAATGCCATGTTTTTAAGCCTAAGTTTAGAAATATGCAAATTACTATCGTATTCTCAAATCAAGAGTCCCGCAGCTACGGGGTCAGTTCCTACGAGTTACATTGGTCCCGTGGGAGGTGTTGGTCACCCACGATGACGTTCGGGGGCTGTTGCTGGTTTTCATCCTCTAACGCCATGTTTTTAGGCCTATGTCTAGAAATATGCAAATTATTGTCGTATTCTCAAATCGGGAGTCCTACGGCTGCGCGGCCACTTCCTACGAATTATATTGGTCCCGTGGGAGGTGTTGGTGCCACCCACGGGGACGTTCGAGGGATGATTTGAGTTTTCACCCTCTAACACCATGTTTTTAAGCTAATGTCTAGAATTATGTATATTACCGTCGCATTCTCAAACCCAAAGTTTCGGGGCTGCGGGGTCTGTTCCAACGAGTTACATCGATCCCGTGGCAGGTGTTGGTGCCACCCACGGGGTCGTTCGGGGGCTATTTCGAGTTTTCACCCACTAACGCCATGTTTTTAAGCCTACATGTAAAAATATGGAAATAACCATCGTATTCTCAAATCGGGAGTCCTGCAACTTTGGTGTCAGTTCCTACGAGTTACGTTGGTCTCATGAGAGGTGTTGGTGCCACCCATGTGGATGTTCGGGGGTTATTTCGAGTTCTCACCCTCTAACGCCATGTATTTAAGCCCAGGTCTAGAAATAAGCAAATTATCATTGTATTTTCAAATCGGGAGTTCCTACGAGTTACACTAGTCCCGTGGGAGGTGTTGGTGCCACCCACGGGGCCGTTCGGGGGTTGTTTTGAGGTTTCACCCACTAACACCATGTTTCTAAGCCTATGTTTAGAAATATAAAAATTATCGTTGTATTCTGCAAATGGGAGTCCCGAGGCAATGGGGTCAGTTCCTACGAGTTACATTTGTTCTGTGAGAGGTGTTGATGCTAGCCACGGGGACGTTCGGGTGTTGTTTCGAGTTTTAACCCTCTAACGCCTTGTTTTTCTTAAATCTATAAATACGCAAATTACCTCCGTACTCTCAAACTGGGAGTCCCTAAGCTGCGGGTTTTGTTCCTACGAGTTACATTGGTCCGTCGAAGGTGTTGGTGCCACCCACGGGGCCGTTCGAGGGTTGTTTCGAGTTTTCACCCACTAATGCCATGTTTTTAACCTAAGTCTAGAATTTTGCAAATTGCCGTCGTATTCTCAAATCGGGAGTCCCACAACTGCGGGATCAGTTCCTACGAGTTACATTGGTACAGTGGGACGTGTTGGTGCCACCCATGAGGCCATTCGGGGGCTGTTTACAGTCTTCCCCCTCAAACACCATGTTTTTTGGCCTAAGATTTGAAATATCCAAATTACCATCATATTTTCAACCGGGAGACCCGCGACTGCGGGGTCAGTTCCTACGAGTCACATTGGTCCCCTGGGAGGTGCTTGTGCCACCCACGGGGCCGTTCGGGGGATGTTTCGAGTTTTGATCCTCAAACGCCATGTTTTTAAGCCTAAGTCTAGAAATATGCAAATTATCGTCGTATTCTCAAACTGGGAATCCCGCGGCTCTGGGTTCAGTTCCTACGAGTCACACTGATCCCGTGGGAGGTGTTGGTGCCACCCACGGGGCCGTTCAGGAGATGTTTCGAGTTTTCACCCACTAACGCCATGTTTTAAAGCCTAAATCTAGAAATATGCAAATTACGATTGTATTCTAAAATCGGGAGTCCCGCGACTGCGAGGTCAGTTCCTACGAGTTACATTGGTCCCGTGGAAGGTGTTGGTACCATCCACGAGGCCGTTCGGGGGCTATTTCCTGTTTTCACCCTCAAACACCTTATTTTTAAGCCTAAGTTTAGAAATATGCAAATTACTATCATATTCTCAAACTGGGAGTCCCACGGCTGCGGGGGCAGTTCCTACAAGTCACATTGGTCCCGTGGGAGGTGTTGCTGCCACCCACGTGGCTGTTCGGGGGTTGTTTCAAGTTTTCAGCCTCTAACGCGAAGTTTTTAAGCCTAAGTCTAGAAATATGCAAATTACCATCATATTCTCAAACCGGGAATCCCGCGGCTCTGGGTTCAGTTCCTACGAGTCACACTGATCCCGTTGGAGGTGTTGGTGCCACCCACGTGGCCGTTCAGGTGTTGTTTCGAGTTTTCACCCACTAACGCCATGTTTTTAAGCCTAAATGTAGAAATATGCAAATTACTATCGTATTCTGAAATGGGGAGTCACGAGAATGTGAGGTCAGTTCCTACGAGTTACATTGGTCTCGTGGAAGGTGTTGGTACCATCCATGAGGCCGTTCGGGGGCTATTCCCAGTTTTCACCCTCAAACACCTTTTTTTTAAGCCTAACTTTAGAAATATGCAAATTACCATCGTATTCTCAAACCGGGAGTCCCACGGCTGCGGGGTCAGTTCCTACAAGTCACATTGGTCCCGTGGGAGGTGTTCCTGCCACCCACGGGGCTGGTCGGGGGTTGTTTCGAGTTTTCACCCTCTAACGCCATTTTTTTAAGCCTAAGTCTAGAAATATGCAAATTACCATCATATTCTCAAACCGGAAATCCCGCGGCTCTGGGTTCAGTTCCTACGAGTCACACTGATCCCGTGGGAGGTGTTGGTGCCACCCACGGGGCCGTTCAGGTGCTGTTTCGAGTTTTCACCCACTAACGCCATGTTTTTAAGCCTAAATCTAGAAATATGCAAATTACGATCGTATTCTCAAATTGGGAGTCCCGCGACTGCGAGGTTAGTTCCTACGAGTAACATTGGTCCCGTGGGAGGTGTTGGTGCCACCCACAGGGCCGTTCGGGGGCTGTTTTGAGTTTTGACCCTCTAGCGCCAGGTTTTTAAGCCTATGTCTAGAATATGGAAATTACCATCGTATTCTCAAATCGAGAATCCCGTGGCTACGGGGTCAGTTCCTACGAGTCACATTGGTCCCGTGGGAGGTGTTTCTGCCACCCACGGGGTCTTTCGGAGGTTGTTTCAAGTTTTCACCCTCTAACCCCATGTTTTAAAGCGTAAGTTTAGAAATATCCAAATTACCGTCGTATTCTCAAACCCGGAGACCTGCGGCTCTGGGTTCAGTTCCTACGAGTCACACTATCCCGTGGGAGGTGTTGGGGCCACTCACGGGGCCGTTCAGGGACTGTTTCGAGTTTTCACCCACTGACGCCATGTTTTTAAGCCTAAATCTGGAAATATGCAAATTACCGTCGTATTCTCAAACCGGGAGTCCCGCGGCTAAGGGGATAGTTCCTACGAGTCACATCGGTCCAGTGGGAGGTGTTGGTGCCACCCACGAGGCCGTTTGGGGGCTATTTCGAGTTTTCACCCTCTAACGCCATATTTTTTCACCTAAGTGTAGAAATATGTAAATTACCATCTTACTCTCAAGCCGAGAGTCTCGCTGGTACAGGGCTAGTTCCTACGAGTCACATTGGTTCCCTGGGAGGTTTTTCTGCCACCCATGGGGCCGTTCGGGGGCTGTTTCGAGTTTTCACCCTCTAGTGCCTGGTTTTTAAGCCTATGTCTAGAAATATGCAAATTACCATCGTATTCTTAAAATGAGAGTCCCGCGGCTGCGGGGTCAATTCCTACGAGTTACATTGGTCCTGTGGGAGTTGTTGCTGCAACTCACGAGGCTGTTCGGGGGTTGTTTCTAGTTTTCACCCTTTAACGCCATGTTTGTAAGCGTAAGTCTAGTAATATGCAAATTACCGTCGTATTCTTAAATCGGGAGTCCCGAGGCTGCGAGGTCAGTTCCTACGAGTTACATTGATCTCGTGGGAGGTGTTGGTGCCATCCACGGGGACATTCAGGGTCTGTTTCAAGTTCTCACCCTCTAACGCCATCTTTTTAAGCCTATGTCTAGAAATATGCAAATTATCATCGTATTCTCAAATCGGGAGTCCTACAGCTGCGCGGCCACTTCCTACGAATTACATTGGTCCCGTGGGAGGTGTTGGTGCCACCCACGGGGAAGTTCGGGGGTTGCTTTGAGTTTTTGCCCCCTAACACCATGTTTTTAAGCTAGTGTTTACAATTATGCAAATTACCGTCGCATTCTCAAACCGGGAGTCCCGCAGCTGCGTGGTCTGTTCCTACGAGTTACATCGATCCCGTGGCAGGTGTTGGTGCCACTCACGGGGTCGTTCGGGGGCTATTTCAGGTTTTCACCCACTGATGCCATGTTTTTAAGCCTAAATCTTGAAATATGCAAATAACCGCCGTATTCTCAAACCGGGAGTCCTGCGACTGCGGGGTCAGTTCCTACGAGTTACGTTGGTCTCATGAGAGGTGTAGGTGCCACCCACAAGGACGTTCGGGGGCTATTTTGAGTTATTAACATTTAACGCCGTGAATTTAAGCCCAAGTCTAGAAATAAGCAAATAATCATTGTATTCTCAAGTCGGGAGTCCCCCGGCTGCGCGGCCAGTTCCTACGAGTAACATTAGTCCCGTGGGAGGTGTTGGTGCCACCCACGGGGCCGTTCGGGGGATGTTTTGAGGTTTCACCCACTAATGCCATGTTTTTAAGCCTAAGTCTATAAATATGGAAATTACCATCGTATTTGCAAATCGGGAGTCATGTGGCAGCGGGGTCAGTTCCTACGAGTCACACTGGTCCCGTGGGAGGTGTTGATGCCACCCACGGGGACCTTCGGGGGCCGTTTCGAGTTTTCACCGTCTAACGCCATGTTTTTAAGCCTAAGTCTAGAAATATGCAAATTACCATCGTATTCTCAAACTGGGAGTCCCCGCGGCTATGGGGTCAGTTCATATGAGTTATATTGGTCCCGTGGAAGGTGTTGGTGCCACCCACAGGGACGTTCAGGGTATGTTTTGAGTTCTCACCCTCTAACACAATGTTTATAAGCCTAAGTCAATAAATATGCAAATTATTATCGTATTCTCAAACCCGGAGTTCCGCGGCTACGCAACCAGTTCCTACGAGTTACATTGGTCCCGTGGCAGGTGTTAGTGCCACCCACGGGGCCGTTCGGGGGCTGTTCCGAGTTTTCATCCACTAATGCCATGTTTTTAAGCCTAAGGCTAGAATGATGAAATTTGCCATTGTATTCTCAAATCGGGACTCCCACGGTTGCGGGGTCATTTCCTACGAGTAACATTGGTCCCGTGGGAGGTGTTGGTGCCACCCACAGGGCCGTTCGGGGGCTGTTTCGAGTTTTCACCCTCTAGCGCCAGGTTTTTAAGCCTAAATTTAGAAATATGCATATTATCGTCGTATTCTCAAACCGGGAGCCCCGCGACTGCGGGGTCAGTTCCTACGAGTCACATTGGTCCCGTGGGAGGTGTTGCTGCCACCCACGGGGCCGTTCGGGGGTTGTTTCAAGTTTTCACCCTCTAACGCCATGTTTTAAAGCGTAAGTTTAGAAATATGCAAATTACCATCGTATTCTCAAACCGGGAGTCCCGCGGCTCTGGGTTCAGTTCCTTCGAGTCACACTGTCCCGTGGGAGGTGTTGGGGCCACCCACGGGGCCGTTCAGGGACTATTTCGAGTTTTCACCGACTAACGCCATGTTTTGAAGCCTAAATCTGTAAATATGCAAATTACCATAGTATTCTCAAACCGGGAGTCCCGCGGCTAAGGGGATAGTTCCTACGAGTCACATCGGTCCCGTGGGAGGTGTTGGTGGCTCCCACGAGGCCATTTGGGGGCTATTTCGAGTTTTCACCCTCTAACGCCATATTTTTTAACCTAAGTGTAGAAATATGTAAATTACCATCTTACTCTCAAGCCGGGAGTCTCGCTGGTACAGGGATAGTTCCTACGAGTCACATTGGTTCCCTGGGAGGTTTTTCTGCCACCCACGGGGCCGTTCGGGGGCTGTTTCGAGTTTTCACCCTCTAGTGCCTGGTTTTTAAGACTATGTCTAGAAATATGCAAATTACCATCGTATTCTTAAACTGAGAGTCCCGCGGCTGAGGTGTCAGTTCCTACGAGTTACATTGGTCTCGTGGGAGGTGTTGGTGCCACCCACGGGGACGTTCGGGGTCTGTTTCGAGTTCTTACCCTCTAACGCCATCTTTTTAAGCCTATGTCTCGAAATATGCAAATTATCATCGTATTCTCAAATCTGGAGTCCTACAGCTGCGCGACCACTTCCTACGAATTACATTGGTCCCGTGGGAGGTGTTGGTGCCACCCACGGGGACGTTCGGGGGATGTTTTGAGTTTTTTCCCTCTAACACCATGTTTTTAAGCTAGTGTTTACAATTATGCAAATTACCGTCGCATTCTCAAACCGGGAGTTCCGCAGCTGCGTGGTCTGTTCCTACGAGTTATTTTCCCTCTAACGCCATGTTTTTAAGCCTAAATCTTGAAATATGCAAATAACCACCGTATTCTCAAACCGGGAGTCCTGCGACTGCGGGGTCAGTTCCTACGAGTTATGTTGGTCTTATGAGAGGTGTAGGTGCCACCCACAAGGACGTTCGGGGGCTATTTTGAGTTATTAACATTTAACGCCGTGAATTTAAGCCCAAGTCTAGAAATAAGCAAATTATCATTGTATTCTCAAGTCGGGAGTCCCCCGACTGCGCGGCCAGTTCCTACGAGTAACATTAGTCCCGTGGGAGGTGTTGGTGCCACCCACGGGGCCGTTCGGGGGATGTTTTGAGGTTTCACCCACTAATGCCATGTTTTTTAGCGTAAGTCTAGAAATATGGAAATTACCATCGTATTTGCAAATCGGGAGTCATGTGGCAGCGGGGTCAGTTCCTACGAGTCACACTGGTCCCGTGGGAGGTGTTGATGCCACCCACGGGGACCTTCGGGGGCCGTTTCGAGTTTTCACCATCTAACGCCATGTTTTTAAGCCTAAGTCTAGAAATATGCAAATTACCGTCGTATTCTCAAACTGAGAGTCCCGCGGCTATGGGGTCAGTTCATATGAGTTATATTGGTCCCGTGGAAGGTGTTGGTGCCACCCACGGGGACGTTCGGGGTATGTTTTGAGTTCTCACCCTCTAACACAATGTTTTTAAGCCTATGTCAATAAATATGCAAATTATCATCGTATTCTCAAACCCGGAGTCCCGCGGCTACGCAACCAGTTCCTACGAGTTACATTGGTCCCGTGGGAGGTGTTAGTGCCATCCACGGGGCCGTTCGGGGGCTGTTCCGAGTTTTCATCCACTAATGCCATGCTTTTAAGCCTAAGTCTGGAATTATGCAATTTGCCATTGTATTCTCAAATTAGGATTCCCACGGTTGCGGGGTCAGTTCCTACGAGTTACATTGGTCCCGTGGGAGTTGTTGGTGCCACCCACGAGGTCGTCCGGGGGCTATTTTTAGTTTTTACCATCTAACACCATGTTTTTAAGCCTAAATTTAGAAATATGCATATTATCATAGTATTCTCAAACCGGGAGTCCCGCGACTGCGGTTTCAGTTCCTACGATTCACATTGGTCCCGTGGGAGTTATTAGTTTCAACCACGGGGCCGTTCGGGGGCTGTTTCGAGTTTTTGCCCTCTAATGCCATGTTTTTTGGCCTAAGTCTAGAAATATGCAAATTACTGTCGTACTCTAAAATCGGGAGTCCCGCGAATGCAGGGTCAGTTCCTAGAGTTTCATTGGTCTTATGGGAGGTGTTGGTGCCACCCACTGGGACATTCGGGGGATGTTTCCAATTTTCACCTTCAAGCACCATGTTTTTAAGACTATGTTTATAAATATGCAAACTACCTTCGTATTCTGAAACCTGGAGTCCTGCGGCTACGGGGCCATTTCCTACATGTTTCATTAGTCCCGTGGGAGGTGTCGGTGCCACCCACGGGGCCGTTCGAGGGTTGTTTCTTGTTTTCACCCACTAACACCATATTTTTAAGCTAAAGTCTAGAATTATGCAAATTACCATCGTATTCTCAAACCGGGAGTCCCGCGGCAGTGAGGTCTATTCCTACGAGTTACATTGGTCCCCTGGGAGGTGTTGGTGCCACCCACAGGGCAGTTCGGGGCCTGTTTCGAGTATGCACCCACTAACGCCATGTTTTTAACCCTAAATCTAGATATATGCAAATTAACGTCGTATTCCTAAATCGGGAGTCCCGCGACTGCGGGGTCAGTTCCTACTAGTTACATGGGTCCCGTGGGAGGTGTTGGTGCCACCCTCGGCGACGTTCGGGGGCTATTTCGAGTTCTCACCATCTAAGGCCATGTTTTTAACCCTAAGTCTAGAAATATGCAAATTATAATCGTATTCTCAAACCGGGAGTCTAGCAGCTGTTTCAATTTTTTCCCCTCAAATGCCATGTTTTTAGGCCTAAGTCTAGAAATATGAAAATTACTCTCGTATTCTCAAATCGGGAGTCCCGCGGATGCAGGGTCAGTTGCTAATGTTTCATTGGTCTTATGGGAGGTGTTGGTGCCACCCACGGGGACATTCAGGTGTTGTTTCCGGTTTTCACCTTCAAGCACCATGTTTTTAAGACTATGTTTAGAAATATGCAAACTACCCTCATATTCTGAAACCTGGAGTCCTGCGGCTACGGGGCCATTTACTACAGGTTTCATTAGTCCCGTGGGAGGTGTTGGTGCAACCCACAGGGCCGTTCAGGTATTGCTTCGAGTTTTCACCTTCTAACGCCATGTTTTTAATCCTAAGTCTAGAAATATGGAAATTACTGTCATATTCCCAAAGCGGGAGTCCCACGGCTGCGGGGTCAGTTCCTACGAGTCACATTGGTCCCGTGGGAGGTGTTCGTGCCCCCTACGGGTCCGTTCGGGGGCTGTTTCGAGTTTTCACCCTGTAATGCCATGTTTTTAAGCCTATGTCTAGAAATATGTAAATTACCATCGTATTCTCAAACCGGGAGTCCCGCGGCTGCGGGGTCAGTCCTACGAGTCACATTGGTCCCGTGGGAGGTGTTGGTGACAGCCACAGGGCCGTTCGGGGGACTGTTTCAAGTTTTAACCCTTAAACGCCATGTTTTTAAGCGTAAGTCTAGAAATATGAAAATTACAGTCATATTCTCAAACCGATAGTCCTAGGGCTGTGGGGTCTGTTTCTACGAGTCACACTGGTCCCGTGGGAGGTGTTGGTGCCACCCACGGGGCCGTTCGGGGGCTGTGTGGAGTTTTCACCCTCTAATGCCATGTTTTTAAGCCTAAGTCTATAAATATGCAAATTACAGTCGTATTCTCAAATCGGGATTCCCGCGGCTGCGAGGTCAGTTCATACAAGTTACATTGGTCCCGTGGGAGGTGTTGATGCCACCCACGGGGACGTTCGTGGGTTGTTGTGGGTTCTCACCCTCTAACACCATGTTTGTAAGACTATGTCTAGAAATATGCAAATTATCGTCGTATTCTCAAATCGGGAGTCCAACGACTGCGCGGCCACTTCCTACGAATTACATTAGTCCCATGGGAGGTGTCGGTGCCACCCACGGGGACGTTCGGGGGAAGTTTTGAGTTTTCACCCTCTAACACCATGTTTTTAAGCTAATGTCTATAATTATGCAAATTATCGTCGTATTGTCAAACTGGAGTCCTGCGACAGCGAGGTCTATTCCTACGAGTTACATTAGTCCCGTGGGAGGTGTTGGTGCCACCCACGGGGCCGTTCGGGGATTGTTTTGAGTTTTTACCCTCTAACGCCATGTTTTTAATCCTAAGTCTAGAAATATGGAAATTACCATCGTATTCCCAAAGCGGGAGTCCCATGGCTGCGGGATCAGTTCCTACGAGTCACATTGGTCCCGTGGGAGGTGTTGGTGCCCCCTACGGGGCCGTTCGGGGGCTTTTTTGAGTTTCCACCCTGTAACGCCATGTTTTTAAGCCTATGTCTAGAAATATGTAAATTACGATCATATTCTCAAACTAGGAGTCCCGCGGCTGCGGGGTCAGTTCCTATGAGTCACATTGATCCCATGGAAAATGTTGGTGACAGCCACGGGCCCGCGTTTTTCGGGGGGCTATTTCGAGCTTTCACGCTAAAACGCCATGTTTTTAAGCCTAAGTCTAGAAATATGAAAATTACTATCATATTCTCAAATCGAGAATCCTGGGGCTGTGGGGTCAGTTCCTACGAGTCACACTGGTCCCGTGGGAGGTGTTGCTGCCACTCACGGGGCCGTTCGGGGGCTGTGTGGAGTTTTCACCCTCTAACGCCATGTTTTTAAGCCTAAGTCTAAAAATATCAAAATTACTGTAGTATTCTCAAATCGGGAGTCCCGCAGCTGCGGGGTCAGTTCCTACGAGTTACATTGGTCCCGTGGGAGGTGTTGATGCCACCCACGGGGACGTTCGGGGGCTGTTGCGGGTTCTTACCCTCTAACGCCATGCTTTTAAGCATATGTCTAGAATTATGCAAATTGCCATCATATTCTCAAATCGGGAGTCCTACGGCTGCGCGGCCACTTCCTACGAATTACATTGGTCCCGTGGGAGGTGTTGGTGCCACCCACGAGGACGTTCGGGGGCTATTTTGAGTTTTCACCCTCTAACACCATATTTTTAAGCTAATGCCTAGAATTATGAAAATTATCGTCGGATTCTTAAACCCGGAGTCTCGCGGCTACGGGGTCAGTTCCAACGAGTTACATCAATCCCGTGGCAGGTGTTGGTGCCACCCACGAGGTCGTTCGGGGGCTAATTCGGGTTTTCACTCACTAACGCCATGTTTTTAAGGCTACATCTAGAAATATGCAAATAACCATCGTATTCTCAAACCGGGAGTCCTGCAACTGTGGGGTCAGTTCCTACGAGTTATGTTGGTCTCAAGAGAGGTGTTATGGCCACCCACGTGGACGTTTGGGGGCTATTTCGAGTTCTGACCCTCTAACGCCATGTATTTAATCCCAGGTGTAGAAATAAGAAAATTATCATTGTATTCTCAAACCGGGAGTCCCCGGCTGCGCGGCTAGTTCCTACGGGTTATATTAGTCCCGTGGGAGGTGTTGGTGCCACCCAAGGGTCCGTTCGGGGGCTGTTTCGAGGTTTCACCCACTAACGCCATGTATTGAAGCCTAAGTCTAGAAATATGCAAATTATCATTGTATTCTGAAAACAGGAGTCCTGAGGCAGTGGGGTTAGTTCCTACGAGTTACATTGAACCTGTGGGAGGTGTTGGTGCCCCCTACGGGTACGTTTGGGGGCTATTTCGAGTTCTCACCCTCTAACGCCATGTATTTAAGCCCATGTCTAGAAATAAGCAAATTATCATTGTATTTGCAAATCGGGAGTCCCCCGGCTGCGCGGCTAGTTCCTACGGGTTACATTAGTCCCGTGGGAGGTGTTGGTACCACCCAAGTGGCCGTTCGGGGGCTGTTTTGAGGTTTCACCCACTAACTCCATGTATTTAAGCCTAAGTCTAGAAATATGCAAATTATCGTGGTATTCTGAAAACAGGAGTCCCGAGGGAGTGGGGTAAGTTCCTACGAGTTACATTGGTCCTGTGGGAGGTGTTGATGCCAGCCACGGGGCCATTCGGGTGTGGTTTCGAGTTTTCACCCTCTAACGACATGTTTTTCTTAAATTTATAAATATGCAAATTACCATCGTATTCTCAAACGGGGAGTCCCGCAGCTGCGGGGTCAGTTCCTACGAGTTACATTGGTCCCGTGGGAGGTGTTGGTGCCACTCCCGGGGCCGTTCGAGGGTTGTTCCAAGTTTTCACCCACTAACGCCATGTTTTTAAGCCTAAGTCTAGAATTATGCAAATTGTCGTCGTATTCTCAAACCGGGAGTCCCAGGGCTGCGGGGCCAGTTCCTACGAGTTACATTGGTACAGTGGGAGGTGTTGGTGCCACCCACGAGGCCGTTCGGGAGCTGTTTCCAGTCTTCACCCTCTAACACCATGTTTTTAAGCCTAGGTTTAGAAATATCCAAATTACCATTGTATTCTCAACTGGGAGTCCCGCGACTGCGGGGTCAGTTCCTACGAGTAACATTGGTCCTCTGGGAGGTGTTGGTGCCACCCACGGGTCCGTTCGGGGGATGTTTCGAGTTTTGATCCTCTAACGCCATGTTCTTAAGACTAAGTCTAGAAATATGCAAATTGTGGTTGTATTCTCAAACCTGGAGTCTCGCGACTGCGAGGTTCGTTTCTATGAGTAAAATTGGTCCCATGGAAGGTGTTAGTGCCACCCACGGGGACGTTCGGGGGTTGTTTCGAGTTTTCACCCTCTGGCGCCAGGTTTTTAAGACTATGTATAGAAATATGAAAATTACTGTCGTATTCTCAAATCGGTAGTCCCGCAGCTGCGGGGTCAGTTCTTACGAGTCACATTGGTCCCGTGGGAGGTGTTGCTGCCACCCACGGGGCTGTTCGGGGGTTGTTTCGAGTTTTCACCCACTAACGCCATGTTTTTAAACTTAAATCTAGAAATATGAAAATTACCATCGTATTCTCAAACCGAGAGTCCGGCGACTGTGAGGTCAGTTCCTACGAGTTACATTGGTCCCGTGGAAGGTGTTGGTACCATCCACGAGGCCGTTCGGGGGCAATTTCAAGTTTTCACCCTCAAACACCATTTTTTAAGCCTAAGTTTAGAAATATGCAAATTACCATCGTATTCTCAAACCGGGAGTCCCGCAGCTACGGGGTCAGTTCCTACAAGTCACATTGAAGTGTTGGTGCCACCCACGGGGCCGTTCGGGGGCTTTTTTGAGTTTTCACCCTGGAACGCCATGTTTTTAAGCCTAAGTATAGAAGTATGCAAATTACCGTCGTATTCTCAAATCGGGAGTCCTGCGGCTGTGGGGTTAATTCCTACGAGTCATATTGGTCCTGTGGGAGGTGTTGGTGCCACCCACGGGCCGTTCGGGGGCTGTTTTTAGTTTTGTTCCTCTAACGCCATGTTCGTAAGACTAAGCCTAGAAATATGCAAATTTTTATCGTATTCTCAATACGGGATTCTCGAGACGGCGAGGTTAGTTCCTATGAGTAACATTGGTCCCGTGGGAGGTGTTGGTGCCACCCACAGGGCCGTTCGGGGGCTGTTTCGAGTTTTCACCCTCTAGCGTCAATTTTTTAAGCCTATGTCTAGAAATATGCAAATTACCATCGTATTCTCAAACCGGAAGTCCCGCGGCTACGGGGTTAGTTCCTACGAGTCACATCGGTCCCGTGGGAAGTGTTGGTGCCACCCACAAGGCCATTCGGGGGCTATTTCGAGTTTTCACCCTCTAACGGCATATTTTTTAACCTATGTAAATTATAATCTTACTCTCAAGACGGGAGTCTCGCAGCTGCGGGCCTAGTTCCTACGAGTCACATTGGTCCCCTGGGAGGTGTTGGTGCCACCTAGGGGGCCATTCGGGGGCTGTTTCGAGTTTTCACCCTCTAGCTCCTGATTTTTAAGCCTATGTCTAGAAATTTGCAAATTACCGTCCTATTCTCAAACCGAGAGTCCCGCGGCTGCTGGATCAGTTCCGACGAGTCACATTGGTCCCGTGGGAGGTGTTGCTGCCACCCACGGGGACGTTTAGGGTCTGTTTTGAGTACTCACCCTCTAACGCCAAGTTTTTATTCCTATGTCCAGAAATATGCAAATTATCGTCGTATTCTCAAATCGGGAGTCCCGCGACTGCGGGGTTAGTTCCTACGAGTCACACTGGTCCTACGAGAGGTGTTGGTGCCACCCACGGGGCCCTTCGGGGGCTGTTTGGAGTTTTCACCCCCTAACGCCTTTTTTTAAGCCTAAGTATAGAAATATGCAAATTATTATACTATTCTCAAACCGGGAGTCCCGCGGCTGCAGGGTTAGTTCCTACGAGTCACATTGGTAACGTGGGAGGTGTTGGTTCCACCCACGGGTCCGTTCAGGGGCTGTTTCGAGGTTTCACCCTCCAACACCATATTTTTAAGCCTAAATATAGAAATATTCAAATTACCGTCGTATTCTCAAATCGGGAGTCCCGCGGCTCTGGGGTCCGTTCCAACGAGTCACACTGGTCCTGTGGGAGGTGTTGGTGCCACCCACGGGGACCTTCGGGGTCTGTTTGTAGTTTTCACCCTCTAACGCCTTGTTTTTAATCCTAAATATAGAAATATGCAAATTACCATCCTATTCTCAAACCGGGAGTCCCGTGGCCGCGGGGTCAGTTCCTACGAGTCACATTGGTCCCGTGGGAGGTGTTGGTGCCACCCACGGGGATATTCGGGTGCTATTTCGAGTTTTCACCCTCTAATGCCAGGTTTTGCTTAAATCTAAAAAAAAGCAATTTACCATCGTATTCCCAAACCGGGAATCCCGTAGTTACGAGGTCAGTTTCTAAGAGTTACATTCATCCCTTGGGAGGTGTTGGTGCCACCCACGGGGACATTTAGAGGCTGTTTTGAGTACTCACCCTCTAACGCCAAGTTTTTGTTCCTATGTCCAGAAATATGTGAATTATCGCTGTATTCTCAAATCGGGAGTCCCGCGATTGCGAGGACAGTTCCTACGAGTCACACTAGTCCTCTAGGAGGTGTTGGTGCCACCCACGGGGCCCTTCGGGGGCTGTTTGGAGTTTTCACCCCCAAACGCCTTATTTTTGAGCCTAAGTATAGAAATATGCAAATTATTATACTATTCTCAAACCGGGAGTCCCGCGGCTGCAGGGTCAGTTCTTACGAGTCACATTGGCCCCGTGGGAGGAGTTGGTGCCACCTACGGGGTCGTTCGGGTGCTGTTTTGAGTTTTCACCCTCTAATGCCATGTTTTGCTTAAATCTAGAAATAAGAAATTTACTGTCATAGTCCCAAACCCGGAGTCTCGCGGTTGCGGGGTCAGTTTCTACGAGTTACATTCATCCCGTTGGAGGTGTTGGTACCACCCACGAGAACGTTCGGGGGCTGTTTCAAGTTCTCACCCTCTAACGCCATGTTTTTACGCGTATGTCTAGAAATATGTGAATTATCATCGTATTCTCAAACCGGGAGTCCCGCGGCTGCGCAGCAAGTTCCTATGAGTTACGTTTGTCTCGTGGGCGGTATTGGGGCCATTCACGGGGCCGTTCGAGGGCTGTTTCGAGTTTTCACCCTCTAACAACAGGTTTTTAAACGTATGTCTGGAAATATGCAAATTATCATCGTATTCTCAAACTGGGAGTCCTGCGGCTGCGCGACCAGTTCCTATGAGTTTTATTGGTCCCGTGGGAGGTGTTGGTGCCATCCACGGGGCCGTTTGGGGGCTGTTTCGAGTTTTCACCCACTAACGCCATCTTTTTAAGCCAATGTCTAGAAATATACAAATTACTATCGTATTCTAAAATCGGGAGTCCCGCAGCTGCGGTGTCAGCTCCTACGAGTTGCATTGGTCATGTGGGACGTGTTGGTGCCACCCACGGGGCCGTTCGTGGGCGGTTTCGAGTTTCACCCTCTAATGCAATGTTTTTAAGCCTAATTCTAGAAATATGCAAATTAGCATCGTATTCTCAAACCGGGAGTCCCGCGGCTGCGGGCTCAGTTCCTACGAGTCACACTGGTCCTGTGGGAGGTGTTGGTGCCACCCACGTGGCCCTGCGGGGGCGGTTTGGAGTTTTCATTCTCTAACGCCATGTTTTTAAGCATAAGTATAGACATATGCAAATTCCCATTGTATTCTAAAACCGGGAGTCCCGCGGCAGCAGGGTCAGTTCGTACGAGTCACATTGGTCCCGTGGGAGGTATTGGTGCCACCCACAAGGACGTTCGGGTGCTGTTTCAAGTTTTCACCCTCTAACACCAAGTTTTCACCCTCTAACACCATGTTTTCAAGTCACATTTGTCCCGTGGGAGGTGTTGGTGCCACCCACGGAGCAGTTCGTTGGCTGTCTCGGGTTTCAGCCTCTAACACCATGTTTAAAGCCTTAGTCAAGAAATATGCAATTTACCCTCGTATTCTCAAACCGGGAGTCCCGCGGCTGCGAGGTCAGTTCCTACGAGTCACATTGGTCCGGTGGGAGGTGTTGGTGCCACCCACGGGGCCCCTCGGGGGCTGTTTGTAGTTTTCACCCTCTAACGCCATGTTTTTAAGCCTAAGTATCGAAATATGCAAATTCTCATCATATTCTCAAACCGGGAGTCCCACGGCTATGGGGGCAGTTCCTACGAGTGACATTGGTCCCATGGGAGGTGTTGGTGCCACCCACGGTGCCATTCGGGGGTTGTTTCGAGTATTCACCCACTAACTCCATGTTTTTTAGCCTAAGTCAAGAATTATGCTAATTACCATCTTATTCTCAAACCAGGAGTTCCACGGCAACGGGGTCAGTTCCTACGAGTTACATTGGTCTCGTGGGAGGTGTTGGTGCCACCCACGGGGCCGTTCGGGGGTTGTTTTGTGTTCTCAAACTCTAATGCCATGGTTTGCTTAAATCTAGAAATAAGCAAATTACCGTCGTCTTCCCAAACCGAGAGTCCCACGGTTGCGGGGTCAGTTTCTACGAGTTACATTCATCCCGTGGGAGGTGTTGGCGCCACCCACGGGGACATTCGGGGGCTATTTCGAGTTCTCATCCTCTACCGCCATTTTTAAGCCTAAGTCCTGAAATATGAAAATTATCATGTATTCACAAACCAGGAGTCCCGCGATTGCGGGGTTAGTTCCTATGAGTTACATTTATCCCGTGGGAGGTGTTGGTGCCACCCACGGAGACGTTCGGGAGGTGTTTCGAGTTCTCACCCTCTAACGCCATGTTTTTAAGCCTATGTCCAGAAATCTCCAATTATCGTCGTAATCTCAAATCGGGAGTCCTGCGGCTGCGCGGCCAGTTCCTATGAGTTACATTGGTCCCGTGGGAGGTATTGGTGCCATCCGCGGTGCCGTTCGGGGGCTGTTTCGAGTTTTCACCCACTAACGCCATCTTTTTAAGCCTAAGTCTAGAAATATACAAATTACTGTCGTATTTTGAAATCCGGAATCCCGCAGCTACGGTGTCAGTTCCTACGAGTCGCATTAGTCATGTGGGAGGTGTTGATGCCACCCACGTGGCCGTTCGGGGGATGTTTTGAGTTTCACCCTCTAATGCCATGTTTTTAAGCCTAATTCTAGAAATACGCAAATTACCATCGTATTCTCAAACCGAGAGTCCCACGGCTACGGGCTGAGTTCCTACGAGTCACACTGGTTCTGTGGGAGGTGTTGGTGCCACCCACGTGGCCCTTCGGGGGCTGTTTGGAGTTTTCACCCTCTAACGCCATGTTTTTAAACATAAGTATAGTCATATGAAAATTACCGTCATATTCTAAAACTGGGAGTCCTGCGGCTGCGGGGTTAGTTCCTACGAGTCACATTGGTCCCGTGGGAGGTATTGGTACCTCCCATGGGGCCGTTCGGGTGATGTTTAAAGTTTTCACCCTCTAACGCCATGTTTTTAAGCCTAAGTATATAAATATGAAAATTACCATCGTATTCTCAAACTGGGAGTCCCGCGGCTGCGGGGTCAGTTCCTACGAGTCACATTGGTCCCGTGGGAGGTGTTAGTGCATCCCACGGGGCCATTCGGGTGCTGTTTTGAGTTTTCACCCTCTAACGGCATGTTTTTAAGCCTAATTCTAGAATTAGGCAAATTACCATCGTATTCTCAAATCGGGAGTCCCGCAGCTGTGGTGTCAGTTCCTACGAGTCAAATTAGTCCAGTGGGAGGTGTTGGTGCCACCCACGGGGCCGTTCGTGGGTTGTCTCGGGTTTCAGCCTCTAACACCATGTTTTAAGCCTAAGTCTAGAAAGATACAAATTACCCTCATATTCTCAAACCGGGAGTCCCGTGGCTGCGAAGTGAGTTCCTACGAGTCACACTGGTCCGGTGGGAGGTGTTGGTGCCACCCACGGGGCCCTTCGGGGGCTGTTTGTAGTTTTCACCCTCTAACGCCATGTTTTTAAGCCTAAGTATAAAAATATTCAAATTCTCATTGTATTCTCAAACCGGGAGTCCCGGGGCTATGGGGCCATTTCCTACGAGTGACATTGGTTCCGTGGGAGGTGTTGGTGCCACCCACGGTGCCATTCGGGGGCTGTTTCGAGTATTCACCCACTAACGCCATGTTTTTTAGCCTAAGTCAAGAATTATGCTAATTACCATCTTATTCTCAAACCGGGAGTTCCGCGGCAACAGGGTCAGTTCCTACGAGTTACATTGGTCCCGTGGGAGGTGTTGGTGCCACCCACGGGGCCGTTCGGGGGTTGTTTCGTGTTCTCACCCTCCTACGCCATGTTTTACTTAAATCTAGAAATAAGCAAATTATCGTCGTCTTCCCAATCCGAGAGTCCCGCAGTTGCAGGGTCAGTTTCTACGAGTTACATTCATCCTGTGGGAGGTGTTGGTGCCACCCACGGGGACATTCGGGGGCTATTTCGAGTTCTCATCCTCTAACGCCATGTTTTAAGCCTAAGTCTTGAAATATGAAAATTATCATCGTATTCACAAACCGGGAGTCCCGCGATTGCGAGGTCAGTTCCTATGAGTTACATTTATCCCGTGGGAGGTGTTGGTGCCACCCACGGAGACGTTCGGGGGGTGTTTCGAGTTCTCACCCTCTAACGCCATGTCTTTAAGCCTATGTCTAGAAATATGCAAATTATCATCGTATGCTCAAATCGGGAGTCCCGCGACTGCGCGGCCAGTTCCTATGAGTTACATTGGTCCCGTGTGAGGTGTTGGGGTCATCCACGTGGCCGTTCGGGGGCTGTTTTGAGTTTTCCCCCACTAACGCCATGTATTTAAGCCTAAGTCTACAAATATGAAAATTACCATCTTATTCTAAGACCGGAGGTCCCGCGGCTGCGGGGTCACATCCTACGAGTCACATTAGTCCCGTGGGAGGTGTTATTGCCACCCACGGGGCCATTCGGGGGCTGTTTCGAGATTTCACCCTCTAACGCCATGTTTTTAAGCATAATTCTAAAAATATACAAATTATCATCGTATTCTCAAATCAGGAGTCCCGCAGCTGCGGTGTCAGTTCCTACGAGTCACATTGGTCCCGTGGGAGGTGTTGTTGCCACCCACGGGGCCGTTCGGGGGCTATTTCCAGTTTCACCCTCTAACACCATGTTTTTAAGCCTAGGTTTAGATATATCAAAATTACCGTCATATTCTCAAACCAGGAGTCCCGCGGTTGCGAGGTCAGTTCCTACGAGTCACACTGGTCCTGTTGGAGGTGTTGGTGCCACCCACAGGGCTTTTCGGGGGATGTTTGGAGTTTTGACCCTCCAACGCCTTGTTTTTAAGCCAAAGTATAGAAATATGCAAATTATCATCCTATTATCAAATCGGGAGTCCCGCGGCTATGGGGTAAGTTCCTCCGAGTCACATTGGTCCCGTGGGAGGTGTTGGTGCCACCGTAGGGGCCGTTCGGGTGCTGTTTTGAGTTTTCACCCTCTAATTCCATGTTTTGCTTAAATTTAGAAATAAGCAATTTACCGTCGTATTCCGAAACCAGGAGTCCCGTGGTTTCGGGGTCAGTTTCTACGAGTTACATTCACCCCGTGGGAGGTGTTGCTGCCACCCACGGGGACGTTCGGGGGCTGTTTCGAGTTCTCACCCTCTAACGCCATTTTTTTCCGCCTATGTCTAAAAATATGTGAATTATCGTCATATTCTCGAACTGGAAGTCCCGCGGCTACGCAGCCAGTTTCTTTGAGTTACGTTTGTCCCGTGGGAAGTATTCGGGCCATCCACGGGGCCGTTCGAGGACTGTTTCGAGTTTTCACCCTCTAACACCATGTTTTTAAACCCATGTCTGGAAATATGCAAATTATCATCGTATTCTGAAACCGGGAGTCCCTCGGCGGCGCAGCCAGTTCTTACGAGTTACATTGGTCCCGTGGGAGGTGTTGGTGCCATCCACGGGGCCGTTCGGGGGCTGTTTCGAGTTTTCACCCACTAACACCATCTTTTTAAGCCTAAGTCTAGAAATATAAAAATTACCGTCGTATTCTGAAATCGGGAGTCCCGCAGCAGCGGTGTCAGTTCCTATGAGTCGCATTGGTCATGTGGGAGGTGTTGGTGCCACCCACGGGGCCGTTCGGGGTTGTTTCGAGTTTCACCCTCTAATGCCATGTTTTAAGCCTAATTCTAGAAATATGCAAATTACAATTGTATTCTCAAACTGAGAGTCACGCGGCTGCGGGCTGAGTTCCTACGAGTCACATTGGTCCTTTGGGAGGTGTTGGTGCCACCCACGTGGCCCTTCGGGGGCTGTTTTGAGTTTTCATCCTATAACGCCATGTTTTCAATCATAAGTATAGCGATACGCAAATTACCATCGTATTCTAAAACCGGGAGTCCCGCGGCTGCGGGGTCAGTTCCTACTAGTCACATTGGTCCCATGGGAGGTGTTAGTGCCACCCACGGGGTCGTTCGGGTGTTGTTTCAAGTTTTCACCCTCTAACGGCATGTTTTTAAGCCTAATTCTAGAATTAGGCAAATTACCCTCGTATTCTCAAATCGGGAGTCCCACAGCTGTGGTGTCAGTTCCTACAAGTCACATTTGTCCCGTGGGAGGTGTTAGTGCCACCCACGGGGCCGTTCGTGGGCTATCTCGGGTTTCAGCCTCTAACACCATATTTTAAGCCTAAGTCTAGAAATATGCAAATTACACTCGTATTCTCAAACCGAGAGTCCCGCGGCTGCGAGGTCAGTTCCTACGAGGCACACTGGTCCGGTGGGAGGTGTTGGTGCCACTCACGGGGCCCTTCGGTGTCTGTTTTTAGTTTTCACCCTCTAACGCCATGTTTTTAAGCCTAAGTTTAGAAATATGCAAATTCTCATCGTATTCTCAAACCGAGAGTCCCGCGGCTATGGGGCTAGTTCCTACGAGTGACATTGGTCCCGTGGGAGGTGTTGGTGCCACCCACGGTGCCATTCGGGGGCTGTTTCGAGTATTCACCCACTAACGCCATGTTTTTTAGCCTAAGTCAAGAATTATGCTAATTATCGTCTTATTCTCAAACCAGGAGTTCCGCGGCAACGGGGTCAGTTCCTACGAGTTACATTGGTCCCATGGGTGGTGTTGGTGCCACCCACTGGGACGTTTGGGGGCTATTTCGAGTTTTCACCCACTAACGCTATGTGTTTAAGAATAACTCTAGAATTATGCAAATTACCGTCATATTCTCAAATCGGGAGTCCCGCAGCTGTGGTGTTAGTTCATGTGAGTCACATTTATCCCGTGGAAGGTGTTGGTGCCACCCACGGGGCCGTTCGTGGGTTGTCTCAAGTTTCAGCCTCTAAGACCATGTTTTAAGCCTAAGTCTAGAAATATGAAAATTACCCTCGTATTCTCAAATCGAGAGTCCCGCGGCTGCGAGGTCAGTTCCTACGAGTCACACTGGTCCGGTGGGAGGTGTTGGTGCCACCCACGGTGCCCTTCGGTGGCTGCTTGTAGTTTTCACCCTCTAGCCCCATGTTTTTAAGCCTAAGTATAGAAATATGCAAATTCTCATCGTATTCTCAAACCGGGAGTCCCGCGGCAATGGGGCCAGTTCCTTCGAGTGACATTGGTCCCGTGGGAGGTGTTGGTGCCACCCACAGTGCCATTCGGGGGCTGTTTCGAGTATTCACCCACTAACGACATGTTTTTTAGCCTAAGTCAAGAATTATGCTAATTACCGTCTTATTCTCAAATCGGGAGTTCCGCGGCAACGGGGTCAGTTCCTACGAGTTACATTGGTCCCGTGGGAGGTGTTGGTGCCACACCCGGGGCCGTTCGGGGGTTGTTTTGTGTTCTCACCCTCTAAAGCCATGTTTTGGTTAAATTTAGAAATAAGCAAATTATCGTCGTCTTCCCAAACCAAGAGTCCCATGGTTGCGGGGTCAGTTTCTATGAGTTACATTCATCCCGTGGGAGGTGTTGGCGCCAGTCACGGGGACATTCGGGGGTTATTCGAGTTCTCATCCTCTAACGCCATGTTTTAAGCCTAAGTCTTGAAATATGAAAATTATCGTCGTATTCACAAACCGGGAGTCCCGCGATTGCGAGGTCAGTTCCTATGAGTTACATTTATCCCGTGGGAGGTGTTGGTGCCACCCAAGGAGACGTTCGGGGGCCGTTTGGAGCTTCACCCTCTAATGCCATGTTTTTAAGCCTAATTCTAGAAATATGAAAATTACCATTGTATTCTCAAACCGAGAGTCCCGCGGCTACGGGCTCAGTTCCTACGAGTCACACTAGTCCGGTGGGAGGTGTTGGTGCCACCCACGTGGCCCTTCGGGGTCTGTTTGGAGTTTTCACCCTCTAATGCCATGTTTTTAAGCATAAGTATAGACATATGCAAATTACTGTCATATTCTAAAACCGAGAGTCCCGTGGTTGCGGGGTCAGTTCCTACGAGTAACATTGGTCAGTGGGAGGTATTGGTGCCACCCACGGGGCCGTTCGGGTGCTGTTTCATGTTTTCACCCTCTAACGCCATGATTTTAAGCCTAAGTTTAGAAATATGTAAATTAGCATCGTATTCTCAAATCGGGAGTCCCGCGGCTGCGGGGTCAGTTCCTACGAGTCACATTGGTCCCGTGGTAGGTGTTAGTGCCACCCACGGGGCCGTTCGGGTGTTGTTTCGAGTTTTCACCCTCTAACGGCATGTTTTTAAGCCTAAGTCTAGAATTAGGCAAATTACCATCGTATTCTCAAATCGGGAGTCCCGCAGCTGTGGAGTCAGTCCCTACGAGTCACATTTGTCCCGTGGGAGGTGTTGGTGCCACCCACGGGGCTATTCGGGTGCTGTTTCAAGTTATCACCCTCTAACGCCATGTTTTTACGCCTATGTCTAAAAAAATGCAAATTATCGTCGTATTCTCAAATCGGGAGTCTCGTGGTTTCGCAGCCAGTTCATATGAGTTACGTTTGTCTAGTGGGAGGTGTTGGTGCCACCCATGGGGCCCTTCGGTGGCTGTTTGTAGTTTTCACCCTCTAACCCCATGTTTTTAAGTCTAAGTATAGAAATATGCAAATTCTCATCGTATTCTCAAATCGAGAGTCCCGCGGAAATGGGGCCAGTTCCTTCGAATGACATTGGTCCCGTGGGAGGTGTTGGTGCCACCCACGGTGCCATTCGGGGGCTGTTTCGAGTATTCACCCACTAACGCCATGTTTTTTAGCCTAAGTCAAGAATTATGCTAATTACCATCTTATTCTCAAACCGGGAGTTCCGCGGTAACGGGGTCAGTTCCTATGAGTTACATTGGTCCCGTGGGAGGTGTTGGTGCCACACCCGGGGCTGTTCGGGGGTTGTTTTGTGTTCTCACCCTTTAACGCCATGTTTTGGTTAAATTTAGAAATAAGCAAATTATCGTCGTCTTCCCAAACCGAGAGTCCCATGGTTGCGGGGTCAGTTTCTATGAGTTACATTCATCCAGTGGGAGGTGTTGGCGCCAGTCACGGGGACATTCGGGGGCTATTTCGAGTTCTCATCCTCTAACGCCATGTTTTAAGCCTAAGTCTTGAAATATGAAAATTATCGTCATATTCACAAACCGGGAGTCCCGCGATTGCGAGGTCAGTTCCTATGAGTTACATTTATCCCGTGGGAGGTGTTGGTGCCACCCACGGAGACGTTCGGGGGCCGTTTGGAGTTTCACCCTCTAATGCCATGTTTTTAAGCCTAATTCTAGAAATATGCAAATTACCATCGTATTCTCAAACTGAGAGTCCCGCGGCTGTGGGATCAGTTCCTACGAGTCACACTGGTCCGGTGGGAGGTGTTGGTGCCACCCACGTGGCCCTTCGGGGGCTGTTCGGAGTTTTCACCCTCTAACGCCATGTTTTTAAGCATAAGTATAGACATATGCAAATTACTGTCGTATTCTAAAACCGAGAGCCCCGCGGCTGCGGGGTCAGTTCCTACGAGTAACATTGGTCACGTGGGAGGTATTGGTGCCACCCACGGGGCCGTTCGGGTGCTGTTTCAAGTTTTCACCCTCTAACGCAATGATTTTAAGCCTAAGTTTAGAAATATGCAAATTATCATCGTATTCTCAAACCGGGAGTCCCGCGGCTGCGGGGTCAGTTCCTACGAGTCACATTGGTCCCGTGGTAGGTGTTAGTGGCACCCACGGGGCCGTTCGGGTGTTGTTTCGAGTTTTCACCCTCTAACGGCATGTTTTTAAGACTAAGTCTAGAATTAGGCAAATTACCGTCGTATTCTCAAATCGGGAGTCCCGCAGCTGTGGTGTCAGTTCCTACGAGTCACATTTGTCCCGTGGGAGGTGTTGGTGCCACCCACGGGGCTATTCGGGTGCTGTTTCAAGTTCTCACCCTCTAACGCCATGTTTTTACGCCTATTTCTAGAAATATGTGAATTATCATCGTATTCTCTAACCGGGAGTCCCGCGGCTGCGCAGCCTGTTCCTATGAGTTACGTTTGTCTCGTGGGAGGTATTAGGGCCATTCACGGAGCCGTTTGAGGGCTGTTTCGAGTTTTCACCCTCTAACACCATGTTTTTAAACCTATGTCTGGAAATATGCAAATTATCATCGTATTATCAAATCGGGAGTCCCGCGGCTGCACGACCAGTTCCTATGAGTTACATCGGTCCCGTGGGAGGTGTTGGTACGATCCACGGGGCCGTTCGTGGAATGTTTCGAGTTTCACCCTCTAATGCCATGTTTTTAAGCCTAATTCTAGAAATATGCAAATTAGCATCGTATTCTCAAATCGGGACTCCCGCGGCTGCGGGCTCAGTTCCTACGAGTCACACTGGTCCTGTGGGAGGTGTTGGTGCCACCCACGTGGCCCTGTGGGGGCTGTTTAGAGTTTTCACCCTCTAACGCCATGTTTTTAAGCATAAGTATAGACATATGCAAATTACCATTGTATTATAAAACCGGGAGTCCCACGGCTGTGGGGTCAGTTCCTACGAGTCACATTGGTCCCGTGGGAGGTATTGGTGCCACCCAGGGGGCGGTCCGGGTGCTGTTTCAAGTTTTCACGCTCTAACGCCATATTTTTAAGCCTAAGTATAGAAATATGCAAATTACCATAATATTCTCAAATCGGGAGTCCCGCGGCTGTGGGGTCAAATCCTACGAGTCACATTGGTCCCGTGGGAGGTGTTTGTGCCACCCACGGGGCCGTTCGGGTGCTATTTTGAGTTTTCACCGTCTAACAGCATGTTTTTAAGCCTAAGTCTAGAATTAGGCAAATTACCATCGTATTCTCAAATCGGGAGTCCCGCAGCTATGGTGTCAGTTCCTACGAGTCCAATTTGTCCCGTGGGAGGTGTTGGTGCCACCCACGGGGCTGTTCGTAGGCTATTTCGGGTTTCAACCTCTAACACCATATTTTTAAGCCTAAGTCTATAAATATGAAAATTACCCTCGTATTCTCAAACTGGGAGTCCCGCGGCTATGAGGTCAGTTCCTACGAGTCACACTGGTCCAGTGGGAGGTGTTGGTGCCACCCACGGGGCCCTTCAAGGGCTGTTTGGAGTTTTCACCCTCTAA
Organism: Sambucus nigra; assembly: GCA_949130495.1. Classification (NCBI taxonomy): domain Eukaryota; kingdom Viridiplantae; phylum Streptophyta; class Magnoliopsida; order Dipsacales; family Adoxaceae; genus Sambucus; species Sambucus nigra. The sequence goes on along the minus strand of OX422215.1, from coordinate 163,743,932 downwards.
CGCCATGTTTTTAAGGCTAAGTATAGAAATATGAAAATTACCATCGTATTCTCAAACCAGGAGTCCCGCGGCTGCGGGGTTAGTTCCTACGAGTCACATTGGTCCCGTGGGTGGTGTTAGTGCCATCCACGGGGCCGTTCGGGTGCTGTTTCGAGTTTTCATCCTCTAAGGCCATGTTTTTTAGCCTATGTCTTGAAATATGAGAATTATCATCATAGTATCAAACCGGGAGTCCCGTGGCTATAGGGCCAGTTCCTACGAGTTACGTTGGTCCTGTGGGAGGTGTTGGTGCCACCCACGGGGCCGTTCGGGGGCTGTTTTGAGTTTTCTCCCAGTAACGCCATATTTTTAAGCGTATGTCTAGAATTATACAAATTACTATTGTATTCTCAAACTGGGAGTCCCGAGGCTATGGGGTCAGCTCCTACGAGTTACATTGGTCCCGTGGAGAGGTGTTTGTGCCACCCACGGGGCCGTTCGGGGGTTATTTCGAGTTTTCATCCTTTAACGCTATGTTTTGCTTAAATCTAGAAATATGCAAATTACCTTCGTATTCTCAAATCGGGAGTTTCGCGGCTGCGGGGTAAGTTCCTACGAGTTACATTGGCCCCGGGGGAGGTTTTGGTTGCACCCACGGGGACATTCGGGGGCTGGTTCATGTTTTCACCCTCGAACGTCTTGTTTTTAAGCCTAAGTCTAGAAATATGCAAATTTCCATTGTACTCTCAAATCGGGAGTCCTGCGGCAGCGGGGTAAGTTCCTACGAGTCACATTTGTCCTGTGGGAGGTCTTGGTGCCACCCACGGGGATGTTCGGGGGCTATTTCGAGTTCTCACAATCTAACGCCATGTTTTTAAGCCTAAGTCTAGAAATATGCAAATTATCTTCGTATTCTCAAACCTGGAGTCCCGCGGGTGCGCGACCTGTTGAAACGAGTTACATTTGTCCCGTGGGAGGTGTTGGTGCCACCCACGGGGACGTTCGGGGGCTGTTTTGAGTTCACACACTCTAACGCCATATTTTTAAGCCTAAATCTAGAAAATATGAAAATTATCGTCGTATTCACAAATCGGGAGTCCCACGGCTGCGGGGTCAGTTCTTTCGAGGTACATTGGTCCCGTGGGAGGTGTTGGTGCCACCCACATGGCCGTTCAGAGATCATTTTGAGTTTTCACCCTCTAACGCCATGTTTTGATTAAATCTAGAAATATGCAAATTACCGTCGTATTCTCAAACCGAAAGTCCCGCGGTTGCTAGGTCAGTTCCTACGAGTTACATTTGTCCCGTGGGAGGTGTTGGTGCCACCCACGGGGACGTTTGGGGGCTGTTCCGAGTTCTGACCCTCTAATGCCATGTTTTTAAGCCTAAGTCTATAAATATGCAAATTATCATCGTATTGTCAAATTGTGAGTCACACGGCTGTGCGGCCAGTTCCTGCGAGTTACATTGGTCCTGGGGGACGTGTTGGGGCCATCCACGGGACCGTTTGGTGGATGTTTCAAGTTTTCACCCTCTAACGCCATGTTTTTAAACCTAAGTCTAGAAATAAGGAAATTATAGTTGTATTCTCAAATCGGGTGTCCCGCGGCTGCGGGATCAGTTCCTACGAGTCACATTGGTCCCGTGGGAGGTGTTGGTGCCACCCACGGGGCCGTTCGGGGGTTGTTTCGAGTTTTCACCCTATAACGCCATGTTTTTAAGCCTAAGTCTAGAAATATGCAAATTACCGTCGTATTCTCAAACGGGGAGTCCCGCGACTGCGGGGTCAGTTCCTACGAGTTACATTGGTCCCGTGGGAGGTGTTGGTGCCACCCACAGGGTTATTCGGGGGCTGTTTCGAGTTTTCACCCACTAATGCCCTATTTTTAAGCCTAAGTCTAGAAGTATGCAAATTATCGTCGTATTGTCAAACCGGCAGTCCCACGAGTGGGGGATCAGTTCTATGAGTTAGAATGGTCACGGGGGATGTTTTGAGTTCTCACCCTTTAACGACATGTTTTTAAGCCTAAGTCTAGAAATGAGAAAATTATAATCGTATTCTCAAACATGGAGTCCTCCGGCTTCTCGACCAGTTCCTACGACTGACATTGGTCCCGTGTGAGGTGTTGGTGCCACCCACGGTGCCATTCGAGGGCTGTTTCGAATTTTCACCCACTAACGCCATGTTTTTTATCCTAATATAAGAATTATGCTAATTACCGTCGTATTCTCAAAATGGGAGTTCCGCGGCTACAGGGTCAGTTCTTACGAGTTACATTTGTCCCGTGGGAGGTGTTGGTGCCACCCATGGGGCCGTTTGGGGGATGTTTCCAGTTTCACCCTCTAACACCATGTTTTTAACCCTAAGTCTAGAAAAATCAAAATTACCATCGTATTCTCAAACCAGGAGTCCCGCGGCTGCGCGACCAGTTCCTAAGAGTTACATTGGTCCCGTGGCATGTGTTGGTGCCACCCACGGGGATGTTCGGGGGCTGTTTGGAGTTTTCACCCTCTAACGCCTTATTTTTAAGCCTAAGTATAGAAATATGCAAATTACCATCCTATTCTCAAACCGGGAATCCAGCGGCTGGGTGGTCAGTTCCTACGAGTCACATTGGTCCCGTGGGAGGTGTTGGTGCCACCATAGGGGCCGTTCGGATGCTATTTTGAGTTTTCACCCTCTAATGCCATGTTTTGCTTAAATTAAGAAATAAGCAATTTACCGTCGTATTCCCAAACCAGGAGTCCCGCGGTTGAGGGGTCAGTTTCTACGAGTTACATTCTTCCCGTGGGAGGTGTTGGTTCCACCCACGGGGACTTTCGGGGGATGTTTCGAGTTCTCACCCTCTAACGCCATGCTTTTATGCCTATGTCTAGAAATATGCGAATTATCATCGTATTCTCAAACCGGTAGTCCCGCGGCTGCGCAGCCAGTTCCTATGAGTTACATTGGTCCACCCACGGGGACATTCGGGGGCTGGTTCGGGTTTTCACCCTCTAACGCCATGTTTTTAAGCCTAAGTCTAAAAATATGAAAATTATCATCGTTTTCATAAATCGGGAGTCCCACGGCTGCGGGGTCAGTTCCTACGAGTTACATTGGTCCCGTGGGAGGTGTTGGACCCACCCACGGGGCCGTTCGTGGATTGTTTAGAGTTTTCACCCTCTAATGCCATGTTTTGCTTAAATCTAAAAATATACAAATTACCATCGTATGCTCAAACCGGGAGCCCCGCAGCTGCGAGGTCAGTTCCTACGAATTACATTTGTCCTGTGGGAGGTGTTGGTGCCACCCATGGGGATGTTCGGGGGCTGTTTCTAGTTCTCACAATCTAACCCCATGTTTTTAAGCCTAAGTCTAGAAATAGGCAAATTATCTTTGTATTCTTAAACCGGGAGTCCCGCGGTTACGTGACCAGTTCAAACGAGTTACATTTGTCCCATGGGAGGTGTTGGTGCCACCCACGGGGACGTTCGGGGGCTGTTTCGAGTTCTCACCCTCAAACGCCATGTTTTTAAGCATAAGTCTAGAAATATGAAAATTATCGTCGTATTCACAAATCGGGAGTCCCGCGGCTGCGGGGTCAGTTCCTTCAAGTTACAATGGTCCCGTGGGAGGCGTTGGTGCCACCCACAGGGCTGTTCAGAGGTCGTTTTGAGTTTTCACCCTCTAACGCCATGTTTTGATTAAATCTAGAAATATGCAAATTACCATCGTTTTCTCAAATCGAAAGTCCCGCAGTTGCTAGGTCAGTTCCTACGAGTTACATTTGTCCCGTGGGAGGTGTTGGTGCCACCCACGGGGACGTTTGGGGGCTGTTTCGAGTTCTCACCCTCTAACGCCATGTTTTTAAGCCGAAGTCTAGAAATATGCAAATTATCATCGTATTCTCAAATTGTGAGTCGCACGGCTGCGCGGCCATTTCCTGCGAGTTACATTGGTCCCGGGGGACGTGGTGGGGCCATCCACGGGACCGTTTGGGTGATGCTTCAAGTTTTCACCCTCTAACGCCATGTTTTTAAACCTTAGTCTAGAAATAAGGAAATTATTGTTGTATTCTCAAATCGGGTGTCCCGCGGCTGCGGGATCAGTTCCTACGAGTCACATTGGTCCCGTGGGAGGTGTTGGTGCCACCCACGGGGCCGTTCGGGGGCTGTTTCGAGTTTTCACCCTCTAAAGCCATGTTTTTAAGCCTAAGTCTAGAAATATGCAAATTACCGTCGTATTCTCAAACGGTGAGTCCCGCGGCTGCGGGGTCAGTTCCTACGAGTTACATTGGTCCCGTGGGAGGTGTTGGTGCCACCCACGGGGTTGTTCGGGGGTTGTTTCGAGTTTTCCCCCACTAATGCCATATTTTTAAGCCTAAGTCTAGAAGTATGGAAATTATCGTTGTATTGTCAAACCGGCAGTCCCTCGAGAGCGGGGTCAGTTCTATGAGTTAGAATGGTCCCGTGGGTGGTGTTGGTGCCACCCACGGGGACGTTCGGGGGATATTTCGAGTTCTCACCCTTTAACGACATGTTTTTAAGCCTAAGTATAGAAATGAGAAAATTATAATCGTATTCTCAAACCTGGAGTCCTCCGGCTTCTCGACCAGTTCCTACGAGTGACATTGGTCCCGTGTGAGGTGTTGGTGCCACCCAGAGTGCCATTCGGTAGCTGTTTCGAGTTTTCACCCACTAAAGCCATATTTTTTATCCTAATATAAGAATTATGATAATTACCGTCGTATTCTCAAACAGGGAGTTCCGTGGCTGCGGGGTCGGTTCCTACGAGTTACATTTGTCCCGTGTGAGGTGTTGGTGCCACCCACGGGACCGTTCGGGGGATGTTTCCAGTTGCACCCTCTAAGATCATGTTTTTAACACTAAGTCTAGAAAAATGTAAATAACCGTCGTATTCTCAAATCGAGAGTCCCGCGGCTGCGCGACCAGTTCCTAAGAGTTACATTGGTCACGTGGCATGTGTTGGTGCCACCCACGGGGACGTTCGGGGGCTGTTTGGAGTTTTCACCCTCTAACGCCTTGTTTTTAAGCCAAAGTATAGAAATATGCAAATTACCATCCTATTCTCAAACCGAGAGTCCAGCGGCTGGGTGGTCAGTTCCTACGAGTCACATTGGTCCCATGGGAGGTGTTAGTGCCACCCTAGGGGCCGTTCGGGTGATGTTTTGAGTTTTCACCCTCTAATGCCATGTGTTGCTTAAATCTAGAAATAAGCAATTTATCGTCGTATTCCCAAACCGGGAGTCCCGCGATTACGGGGTCAGTTTCTACGAGTTACATTCATCCCGTGGGAGGTGTTGGTGCCACCCACGGGGACGTTTGGGGGCTGTTTCGAGTTCTCACCCTCTAAAGCCATGTTTTTACGCCTATGTCTAGAAATATGCAAATTACCATCGTATTATCAAACCGGTAGCCCCGCTGCTGCGATGTCAGTTCCTACGAGTTACATTTGTCCCATGGGAGGTATTGGGGCCATTCACGGGGCAGCTCGAGGGATATGTCTGGTTTTCACCCTCTAACACCATCTTTTTAAACCTATGTCTGGAAATATGCAAATTATCATCGTATTTTCAAACCGGGAGTCCCGCGGCTGCGCGGCCAGTTCCTATGAGTTAGATTGGTCCCGTGGGAGGTGTTGGTGCCATCTACGGGGCTGTTCGGGGGTTGTTTCGAGTTTTCACCCACTAACGCCATCTTTTTAAGCCTAAGTCTAGAAATATACAAATTACCGTTGTATTCTGCAATCGGGAGTTCGGCAGCTGCGGTGTCAGTTCTTACGAGTCGCATTGGTCATGTGGGAGGTGTTGGTGCCTCCCACGGGGCCTTTCGTGCGCTGTTTCGAGTTTCGCCCTCTAATGCCATGTTTTTAATCCTAATTCTAGAAATATGAAAATTACCATCATATTCTCAAACCGGGAGTCCCGCGGCTACGGGGTCAGTTCCTACGAGTCACATTGGTCCCGTGGGAGGTGTTGGTGACACCCACGGGGCCGTTCGGGTGCTGTTTCGAGTTTTCACCCTCTAACGTCATGTTTTTTAGCCTATGTCTAGAAATATGCAAATTACCATCGAACTCTGAAACATGGAGTCCCGTAGTTGCGGGGAGTTCCTACGAGTCACATTGGTCCCATGGGAGGTGTTGGTGCCACCCACGGGGACGTTCGGGGGCTGTTTTGAGTTCTCACCCTCTAACACCATGTTCTTAAGCCTAAGTCTAGAAATATGATAATTATCATCGTATTATCAAACCGGGAGTCCCGTAGCTATAGGGCCAGTTCCTACGAGTTACGTTGGTCCTCTAGGAGGTGTTGGTGCCACCCACGGGGCCGTTCGGGGGATGTTTTGAGTTTTCACCCACTAATGCCATGTTTTAAGCCTCAGTCTAGAATTATACAAATTACCATTATATTTTTAAACTGGGAGTCCCGCTACAACGAGGTCAGTTCCTACGAGTTACATTAGTCCCGTGGGCAGGTGTTTGTGCCACCCACGGGGCCGTTCGGGGGTTATTTTGAGTTTTCACCCTCTAACGCCATGTTTTGCTTAAATATAAAAATATGCAAATTACCTTCATATTCTCACACTGGGAGTCTCGCGGCTGCGGGGCAAGTTCCTACGAGTTACATTGGCCCCGTGGGAGGTGTTGTTTCCACCCACGGGGACATTTTGGGGCTGGTTCGGGTTTTCACCCTCTAACGCCATGTTTTAAAGCCTAAGTCTAAAAATATGAAAATTATCGTCGTATTCACAAATCGGGAGTCCCGCGGCCGCGGGGAAAGTTCCTACGAGTTACATTGGTCCCGTGGGAGGTGTTGGACCCACCCACAGGGCCGTTCGTCGATTGTTTAGAGTTTTCACCCTCTAACGCCATGTTTTGCTTAAATCTAAAAATATACAAATTATCATCGTATTCTCAAACCGGGAGCACCGCAGCTACGAGGTCAGTTCCTATGAGTTACATTTGTCCCGTGGGAGGTGTTGGTGCCACCCACGGGGAAGTTCGGGGGCGGTTTCGAGTTCTCACAATCTACGGCCATGTTTTTAAGCCTAAGTCTAGAAATATGCAAATTATCTTTGTATTCTTAAACCGGGAGACCCGCGGCTACGCGACCAGTTCAAACAAGTTATATTTGTCCCGTGGGAGGTGTTGGTGCCACCCACGGGGACGTTCGGGGGCCATTTCGAGTTATCACCCTCAAATGCCATGTTTTTAAGCATAAGTCTAGAAATATGAAAATTATCGTCGTATTCACAAATCGGGAGTCCGGCAGCTGCGGGGTCAGTTCCTTCGAGTTACATTGGTCCCGTGGGAGGTGTTGGTGCCACCCACAGGGCCGTTCGGAGGTCGTTTTGAGTTTTCACCCTCTAACGCCATGTTTAGATTAAATCTAGAAATATGCAAATTACCTTCGTATTCTCAAACCGAAAGTCCCGCTGCTGCTGGGTCAGTTCTTACGAGTTAAATTTGTCCCGTGGGAGGTGTTGGTTCCACCCACGGGGACGTTTGGGGGTTGTTTCGAGTTCTCACCCTCTAACACCATGTTTTTAAGACAAAGACTAGAAATATGCAAATTATCATCGTATTCTCAAATTGTGAGTCACGCGGCTGCGCGGCCAGTTCTTGCGAGTTACATTGGTCCGGGGGGACGTGTTGGGGCCATCCACGGGACCGTTTGGGTGATGTTTCGAGTTTTCACCCTCTAACACCATGTTTTTAAACCTATGTCTAGAAATATGGAAATTATTTTCGTGTTCCCAAATCGGGTGTCCCGTGGCTGCGGGATCAGTTCCTACGAGTCACATTGGTCCATTGAGAGGTGTTGGTGCCACCCACGGGGCCGTTCGGGTGTTGTTTCGAGTTTTCACCCTCTAACGCCATGTTTTTTAGCCTATGACTAGAAATATGAAAATTACTATCGAACTCTCAAACCTGGAGTCCCACAGCTGCGCGCAGTTCCTACGAGTCACACTGGTCCCATGGGAGGTGTTGGTGCCACCCACGGGGACATTTGGGGGCTGTTTCGAGTTCTCACCCTCTAACACCATATTTTTAAGCCAAAGACTAGAAATATGCAAATTATCATCGTATTCTCAAATTGTGAGTCACACGGCTGCGCGGCCAGTTCTTGCGAGTTACATTGGTCCGGGGGGACGTGTTGGGGCCATCCACGGGACCATTTGGGTGATGTTTCGAGTTTTCACCCTCTAACGCCATGTTTTTAAACCTTTGTCTAGAAATATGGAAATTATTTTCGTGTTCCCAAATCGGGTGTCCCGCGGCTGCGGGATCAGTTCCTATGAGTCACATTGGTCCATTGAGAGGTGTTGGTGCGACCCACGGGGCCGTTCGGGTGCTGTTTCGAGTTTTCACCCTCTAACGCCATGTTTTTTAGCCTATGACTAGAAATATGAAAATTACTATCGAACTCTCAAACCTGGAGTCCCACATCTGCGCGCAGTTCCTACGAGTCACACTGGTCCCATGGGAGGTGTTGGTGCCACCCACGGGGACATTTGGGGGCTGTTTCGAGTTCTCACCCTCTAACACCATATTTTTAAGCCAAAGACTAGAAATATGCAAATTATCATCGTATTCTCAAATTGTGAGTCACACGGCTGCGCGGCCAGTTCTTGCGAGTTACATTGGTCCCGGGGGACGTGTTGGGGCCATCCACGGGACCATTTGGGTGATGTTTCAAGTTTTCACCCTCTAACGCCATGTTTTTAAACCTTTGTCTAGAAATATGGAAATTATTTTCGTGTTCCCAAATCGGGTGTCCCGCGGCTGCGGGATCAGTTCCTATGAGTCACATTGGTCCATTGAGAGGTGTTGGTGCCACCCACGGGGCCGTTCGGGTGCTGTTTCGAGTTTTCACCCTCTAACGCCATGTTTTTTAGCCTATGACTAGAAATATGAAAATTACTATCGAACTCTCAAACCTAGAGTCCCACAGCTGCGCGCAGTTCCTACGAGTCACACTGGTCCCATGGGAGGTGATGGTGCCACCCACGGGGACGTTCGGGGGCTATTTCGAGTTCTCACCCTCTACCGCCATGTTCTTAAGCTTAAGTATAGAAATATGAGAACTATCATCGTATTATCAAACCGGGAGTCCCGCGGCTATAGGGACAGTTCCTACGAGTTACGTTGGTCATTTGGGAGGTGTTGGTGCCACCCCCGGTGCCGTTCGGGGGATGTTTTGAGTTTTCACCCACTAATGCCATGTTTTTAAGCCTAAGTCTAGAATTATACAAATTACCATTGTATTCTTAAACTAGGAGTCTCGCTGCTACGAGGTCACTTCCTACGAGTTACATTGGTCCCGTGCGGAGGTGTTTGTGCCACCCACGGGGCCGTTTGGGGGTTATTTCGAGTTTTCACCCTCTAGCGCCATGTTTTGCTTAAATCTAAAGATATGCAAGTTACCTTCGTATTCTCAAACCGGGAGTCTCACGGCTGCGGGGTAAGTTCCTACGAGTTACATTGGCCCCGTGGGAGGTGTTGGTTCCACCCACGGGGACATTCGGGGGCTGGTTCGGGTTTTCACCCTCTAACGCCATGTTTCTAAGCCTAAGTCTTAAAATATGAAAATTATCGTCCTATTCACAAATCGGGAGTCCCGCGGCTGCGGGGTCAGTTCCTACGAGTTACATTGGTCCCGTGGGAGGTGTTGGACCCACCCACGGGGCCGTTCGTGGGTTATTTAGAGTTTTCACCCTCTAACGCCATGTTTTGCTTAAATATAGAAATATGCAAATTACCATCGTATTCTCAAACCGGGAGCCCCACAGCTGCGATGTCAGTTCCTACGAGTTACATTTGTCCTGTGGGAGGCGTTGGTGCCACCCACGGGGATGTTCGGGGGCTGTTTCGAGTTCTCACAATATAACGCTATGTTTTTAAGCGTCAGTCTATAAATATGCAAATTATCTTTGCATTTTCAAACCGGGAGTCCCGCGGCTGCGCGACCAGTTCAAACGAGTTACATTTGTCCCGTAGGAGGTGTTGGTGCCACCCACGGGGACGTTCGGGGGCTGTTTCGAGTTCTCACCCTCAAATGCCATGTTTTTAAGCCTAAGTCTAGAAATATGAAAATTATCGTCGTATTCACAAATCGGGAGTCCCGCGGCTGCGGGGTCAGTTCCTTCGAGTTACATTGGTCCCGTGGGAGGTGTTGGTGCCACCCACAGGGCCGTTCGAAGGTCGTTTTGAGTTTTCACCCTCCAACGCCATGTTTTGATTAAATCTAGAAATATGAAAATTACCATCGTATTCTCAGACCGAAAGTCCCGTTGCTGCTGGGTCAGTGCCTACGAGTTACATTTGTCCCGTGGGAGGTGTTGGTGACACCCAAGGGGACGTTTGGGGGTTGTTTCGAGTTCTCACCCTCTAACTCCATGTTTTTAAGCCAAAGTCTAGAAATATTCAAATTATCATCGTATTCTAAAATTGTGAGTCACACGGCTGCATGGCCAGTTCCTGCCAGTTACATTGGTCCTGGGGGACGTATTGGGGCCATCCACGGGACCGTTTGGGGGATGTTTCGAGTTTTCACCCTCTAACTCCATGTTTTTAACCATATGTCTAGAAATACGTAAATTATTGTCGTATTCTCAAATCGGGTGTCCCGCGACTGCGGGATCAGTTCCTACGAGTCACATTGGTCCCGTGGGAGGTGTTGGTGCCACCCACGGGGCCGTTCGGGGGCTGTTTGCAGTTTCACCCTCTAACACCATGTTTCTAATCCTAGGTTTAGATATATCAAAATTACCATCATATTCTCAAACCGGGAGTCCCGCGATTGCGGGGTCAGTTCCTACGAGTCACACTGGTCCGGTGGGAGGTGTTGGTGCCACCCACATGGCCCTTCGGGGGATGTTTGGAGTTTTCACCCTCTAACGCCATATTTTTAAGCATAATTATAGACATATGCAAATTACTGTCATATTCTAAACCGGGAGTCCCTTGACTGCGGGGTCAGTTCCTACGAGTCACATTGGTCCCGTGGGAGGTATTGGTGCCACCCACGGGGCCGTTCGGGTCCTGTTTCAAGTTTTCACCCTCTAACGCCATGTTTTTAAGCCTAAGTATAGAAATATGCAAATTATCATCGTATTGTCAAATCGGGAGTCCCGCAGCTGCGGGGTCAGTTCCTATGAGTCACATTGGTCCCGTGGGAGGTCTTAGTGCCACCCACGGGGCCGTTCGGGTGCTGTTTCGAGTTTTCACCCTCCAACGGCATGTTTTTAAGCCTAAGTCTCGAATTAGGCAAATTACCGTTGTAGTCTCAAATCAGGAGTCCCGCAGCTGTGGTGTCAGTTCCTATGAGTCACATTTGTCCCGTGGGAGGTGTTGGTTCCACCCACGGGGCCGTTCGTGGGTTGTCTCAAGTTTTCACCCTCTAACGCCATGTTTTTAAGCCTAAGTCTTGAAATATACAAATTAGCATCATATTCTCAAATCAGGAGTCCCGCAACTGCGGTGTCAGTTCCTACGAGTCACATTGGTCCCGTGGGAGGTGTTGGTGCCACCCACGGTGCCGTTCGGGGGCTGTTTCCAGTTTCACCCTCTAACACCATGTCTATAAGCCTAGGTTTAAATATATCTAAATTATCATCATATTCTCAAACCGGGAGTCCCGCAATTGCGGGGTCAGTTCCTACGAGTCACACTAGTCTTGTGGGAGGTGTTGTGCCACCCACGGGGCCCTTCGGGGGCTGTTTGGAGTTTTCACCATCTAACGCCGTATTTTTAAACCTAAGTATAGAAATATACAAATTACCATCATATTCTCAAACCGGGAGTCCCGCGGCTGCTGGGTCAGTTCCTACGAGTCACATTCGTCCCGTGGGAGGTTTTGGTGACACCCTAGGGGCCGTTCGGGTGCTGTTTTGAGTTATCACCCTCTAATGCCATGTTTTGCTTAAATTTAGAAATAAGGAATTTACCGTCGTATTCCCAAACCTGGAGTCCCGTGGTTGCGGGGTGAGTTTCTACGAGTTACATTCATCCCGCGGGAGGTGTTAGTGCCACCCACAGGGCCGTTTGGGGGCTGTTTCGAGTTCTCATCCTCAAACGCCATGTTTTTACGTCTATGTCTAGAAATATGCAAATTATCATCGTATTCTCAAACCGGGAGTCCCGCGGCTACGTGGCCAGTTCTTATGAGTTATATTGGTCCCGTGGGAGGTATTTGCCCCATCCACGGGGCCGTTCGAGGGTTGTTTCGAGTTTTCACCCTCAAACACCATGTTTTTAAACCTATGTATGTAAATATGCAAATTATCATCGTATTCTCAAACCGGGAGTCCCGCGGCTGCGCGGCCAGTTCCTATGAGTTACATTGGTCCCGTGGGAGGTGTTGGTGCCATCCACGGGGCCATTCGGGGGCTGTTTCGAGTTTTCACCCACTAACACCATATTTTTAAGCCTAAGTCTAGAAATATAGAAATTATCATCGTATTCTGAAATCGGGAGTCCCGCAGCTACGATGTCAGCTCCTACGAGTCACATTGGTCATGTGGGAGGTGTTGGTGCCACCCACGGTGCCGTTCGTGGGCTGTTTCGAGTTTCACCCTCTAATGCCTTATTTTTAAGCCTAATTCTAGAAATATGCAAATTACCATCGTATTCTCAAACTGGGAGTCCCGCGGCTGCGGGCTCAGTTCCTACGAGTCACACTGGTCTTGTGGGAGGTGTTAGTGCCACCCACGTGGCCCTGCGGGGGCTGTTTGGAGTTTTCACCCTCTAACGCCATGTTTTTAAGCATAATTATAGACATATGAAAATTACCATCGTATTCTAAAACCGGGAGTCCCGCGGCTGCGGGGTCAGTTCCCTATAAGCCACATTGGCCTCGTGGGAGGTATTGGTGCCATCCATGGGGCCGTCCTGGTGTTATTTCAAGTTTTCAACCTCTAACGCCATGTTTTTAATCCTAAGTCTAGAAATATGAGAATTATCATCGTATTATCAAATCGGGAGTCCCGTGGCTATAGGGCCAGTTCTTACGAGTTACGTTGGTCCTGTGGGAGGTGTTAGTGCCACCCACGGGGCCGTTCAGGGGCTCTTTTGAGTTTTGACCCACTAACGCCATGTTTTTAAGCCTAAGTCTAGAAATATAAAAATTACCATCGTATTCTAAATTCGGGAGTCCCGCAGCTGCGGTGTCAGTTCCTACGAGTCGCATTGGTCATGTGGGAGGTGTTGGTGCCACCCACGGGGCCGTTCGTGGGCCGTTTCGAGTTTCACCCTCTAATGCCATGTTTTTAAGCCTAAGTCTATAAATAATCAAATTACCATCGTATTCTCAAACGGGGAGTCCCGCGACTGCGGGGTCAGTTCCTACAAGTTACGTTGGTCCTGTGGGAGGTGTTGGTGCCACCCACGGGGCCGTTCAGGGGCTGTTTTGAGTTTTCACCCACTAACGCCATGTTTTTAAGCCTAAGTCTATAATTATACAAATTACTATTGTATTCTCAAACTGGGAGTCCCGCGGCTACGGGGTCAGCTCCTACGAGTTACATTGGTCCTATGGGGAGGTGTTTGTGCCACCCACGGGGCCGTTCGGGGGTTATATCGAGTTTTCACCCTCTAACTCCATGTTTTTCTTAAATAAAAAAATATGCAAATTACCTTCGTATTCTCAAACCGGGAGTCTCGCGGCTGCGGGTTACGTTCCTACGAGTTACATTGGCCCCGTGGGAGGTGTTGGTTTCACCCACGGGGACATTTGGGGGCTGGTTCGGGTTTTCACCCTCTAACGCCTTATTTTTAAGCTTAAGTCTAGAAATATGAAAATTATCATCGTATTCTCAAATCGGGAGTCCCGCGGCTGCGGGGTCAATTCCTACGAGTTACATTGGTCCCGTGGAAGATGTTGGACCCACCCACGGGGCCGTTCGTGGGTTGTTTTGAGTTCTCACCCTCTAACGCCATGTTTTGCTTAAATCTAGAAATATGCAAATTACCATCGTATTCTCAAACCGGGAGTCCCGCAGCTGCGAGGTCAGTTCCTACGAGTTACATTTGTCCTGTGGGAGGTGTTGGTGCCACCCACGCGGATGTTCGGGGGCTGTTTTGAGTTCTCACAATCTAACGCCATGTTTTTAAGCTTAAGTCTAGAAATATGCAAATTATCTTCGTATTCTCAAACCGGCAGTCCCGCGGCTGCGCGACCAGTTCAAACGAGTTACATTTGTCCCGTGGGAGGTGTTGGTGCCACCCACGGGGACGTTCGGGGGATGCTTTGATTTTTCACCCTCTAACGCCATGTTTATAAGCCTAAGTCTTGAAATAATCAAATTACCATCCTATTCTCAAACGGGGAGTCCCGCGACTGCGGGGTCAGTTCCTACGAGTTACATTGGTCCCGTGGGAGGTGTTGGTGCCACCCACGGGGCTGTTTGGGGGCTGTTTCGAGTTCTCACCCACTAATGCCATATTTTTAAGCCTAAGTCTGGAAATATGAAAATTATAATCGTATTCTCAAACCGGCAGTCCCGCGGCTGCGCAACCAGTTCCTATGAGTTACATTGGTCCCGTGGGAGGTGTTGGTTCCATCCACAGGGCCGTTCGGGGGCTGTTTCAAGTTTTCACTCACTAACGCCATCTTTTTAAGCCTAAGTCTAGAAATATACAAATTACCGTCGTATTCTAAAATCAGGAGTCCCGCAGCTGCGGTGTCAGTTCCTACGAGTCGCATTGGTCATGTGGGAGGTGTTGGTGCCACCCACGGGGCCGTTCGTGGGCTGTTTTGAGTTTCACCCTCTAATGCCATGTTTTTAAGCCTAATTCTAGAAATATGCAAATTACCATCGTATTCTCAAACTGGGAGTCCCGCGTCTGCGGGCTCAGTTCCTACGAGTCACACTGGTCCTGTGGGAGTTGTTGGTGCCACCCACGGGGCCGTTCGGCTGCTGTTTCAGGTTTTCACCCTCTAACGCCATGTTTTTAAGCCTAAGTATAGAAATATGAAAATTACCATCGTATTCTCAAATCGGGAGTCCCGCGGCTGCGGAGTCACTTCCTACGAGTCACATTGGTCCCGCGGGAGGTGTTAGTGCCACCCACGGGGCCGTTCGGGTGTTGTTTCGAGTTTTCACCCTCTAACAGCATGTTTTTAAGGCTAAGTCTAGAATTAGCAAAATTACGGTCGTATTCTCAAATCAGGAGTCCCACGGCAGTGGTGTCAGTTCCTACGAGTCACATTTGTCCCGTGGGAGGTGTTGGTGCCACCCACGGGGCCGTTCGTGGGCTGTTTCGGGTTTCAGCCTCTAACACCATGTTTTTAAGCCTAAGTCTAGAAATATGCAAATTACCGTCATATTCTCAAACCGGGAGTCCCGCGGCTGCGAGGTCAGTTCCTACGAGTGACACTGGTCCGGTGGGAGGTGTTGGTGCCACCCACGGGGCCCTTCGGGGACTGTGTGGAGTTTTCACCCTCTAACGCCATGTTTTTAACCCTAAGTATAGAAATATGCAAATTACCATCGTATTCTCAAACCGAGAGTCCCGCGGCTGCGGGGTCAGTTCCTACGAGTCACATTAGTCCCATGGGAGGTGTTGGTGCCACCCACAGGGCCGTTCGGGTGCTGTTTCGAGTTTTCACCCTCTAACGCCATGTTTTTTAGCCTATGTCTAGAAATATGCAAATTACCATTGAACTGTCAAACCTAGAGTCCCGCAGCTACGGGCAGTTCCTACGAGTCACATTGGTCCCGTGGGAGGTGTTGGTGCCACCCACGGGGCCGTTCGGGTGCTGTTACTAGTTTTCACCCTCTAACGCCATGTTTTTAGCCTATGTCTAGAAATATGCAAATTACCATTGAACTCTCAAACCTGGAGTCCCGCACCTACGGGCAGTTCCTACGAGTCACATTGGTCCCGTGGGAGGTGCTGGTGCCACCCACTAGGACATTCGGGGGCTGTTTCGAGTTCTCACCCTCTAACGCCATATTTTTATGCCTAAGTCTAGAAATATACGAATTATCATCGAATTCTCAAACCGAGAGTCCCGCGACTACGCATCTAGTTCCTATAAGTTACATTGGTCCCATGGGAGGTATTGGGGCCATCCACGGGGCTGTTCGAGGGCAGTTTTGAGTTTTCACCCAGTTTGAGAATACGACGATAATTCGCATATTTGTAGACATAGGCATAAAAACATGGCGTTAGAGGGTGAGAAGTTGAAACATCCCCCGAACGTCCCCGTGGGTGGCACCAACACCTCCCAGGGGACCAATGTGACTCGAGTCACATTTTTCCCGTGGGAGGTGTTGGTGCCACCCACGGGGCCGTTCGTGGGCTGTTTCGGGTTTCAGCCTCTAACACCATGTTTTTAAGCCTAAGTCTAGAAATATGCAAGTTACCCTCATATTCTCAAACCGGGAGTCCCGCGGCTGTGAGGTCAGCTCCTACGAGTCACACTGGTCCGGTGGGAGGTATTGGTGCCACCCAGGGGCCCCTTCGGGGGCTGTTTGGAGTTTTGGTGTTGGTGCCACCCACAGGGCCGTTCGGGTGCTGTTTTGAGTTTTCACCCTCTAACGCCATGTTTTTTTGCCTATGTCTAGAAATATACAAATTACCATCAAACTCTCAAACCTGGAGTCCCACAGCTACGGCCAGTTCCTGCGAGTTACATTGGTCCCGTGGGAGGTGTTGGTGCCACCCACGGGGACGTTCGGGGGTTGTTTCGAGTTCTCACCCTCTAACGTCATGTCTTTATGCCTATGTCTAGAAATATGCGAATTATCGTCGTATTCTCAAACCGGGAGTCCCGCGGCTGCGCAGCCAGTTCCTCGGAGTCACATTGGTCCCGTGGGAGTTGTCTGTGCCACCCACGGGGACGTTCGGGGGCTGTTTCGAGTTTTCACCCTCTAACGGCATGTTTTTATGCCTATGTCTAGAAATATGCGAATTATCATCGTATTCTCAAACCGTTAGTCCCGCGGCTGAGGAGTCAATTCCTACGAGTCACATTGGTCCCGTGGGAGGTGTTAGTGCCACCCATGGGGCCGTTCGGGTGCTGTTTCGAGTTTTCACCCTCTAACGGTAAGTTTTTAAGCCTAAGTCTAGAATTAGAAAAATTACAGTCGTATTCTCAAATGGGGAGTCCCGCAGCTATGGTGTCAGTTCCTACGAGTCACATTTGTCCCGTGGGAGGTGTTGGTGCCACCCACGGGGCCGTTCGTGGGTTGTTTTGGGTTTCAGCCTCTAACACCATGTTTTTAAGCCTAAGTCTAGAAATATGCAAATTACCCTCATATTCTCAAACCGGGAGTCCTGCAACTTTGAGGTTAGTTCCTACGAGTCACACTGGTCCGGTGGGAGGTGTTGGTGCCACCCACGGGCCCCTTCGGGGGCTGTTAGGAGTTTTCACCCTCTAACGCCATATTTTTATGCCTAAGTATAGAAATATGCAAATTACCATCGTATTCTCAAATGGGAGTCCCGCGGATGCGAGGTCAGTTCCTACGAGTCACATTGGTCCCGTGGGAGGTGTTGGTGCCACCCACAGGGCCGTTCGGGTGCTGTTTTGAGTTTTCACCCTCTAATGCCATGTTTTTTTGCCTATGTCTAGAAATATGGAAATTACCATGAAACTCTCAAACCTGGAGTCCCACAGCTACGGCCAGTTCCTGCGAGTTACATTGGTCCCGTGGGAGGTGTTGGTGCCACCCACGGTGACGTTAGGGGGCTGTTTCGAGTTCTCACCCTCTAACGTCATGACTTTATGCCTATGTCTAGAAATATGTGAATTATCGTCGTATTCTCAAACCGGGAGTACCGCGGCTACGCAGCCAGTTCCTAGGAGTCACATTGGTCCCGTGGGAGTTGTTGGTGCCACCCACGGGGACGTTCGGGGGCTGTTTCGAGTTTTCACCCTCTAACGCCATGTTTTTATGCCTATGTCTAGAAATATGCGAATTATCATCGTATTCTCAAACCGTGAGTCCCGTGGCTGCGAGGACAGTTCCTACGAGTCGCATTGGTCATGTGGGAGGTGTTGGTGCCACCCACGGGGCCGTTCGTGGGTTGTTTCGAGTTCTCACCCACTAATGCCATATTTTTAAGCCTAAGTGTAGAAATATGCACATTATCGTCCTATTCTCAAACCGGCAGTCCCGCGAGTGTGGGGTCCGTTCCTACGAGTTAGAATGGTCCCGTGGGTGGTGTTGGTGCCACCCACGGGGACGTTCGGGGGCTGTTTCGAGTTCTCACCCTCTAACGACACATTTTTAAGCCTTAGTCTAGAAATGAGAAAATTATAATCATATTCTCAAACCTGGAGTCCTGCGGCTTCGCGACCAGTTCCTACGAGTGGCATTGGTCCCGTGTGAGGTGTTCGTGCCACCCACGGTGCCATTCGGGAGCTGTTTCGAGTTTTCACCCACTAACGCCATGTTTTTTAGCCTAATTCAAGAATTATGCTAATTACCGTCATATTTTCAAACCGGGAGTTCCGCGGCTACCGGGTCAGTTCCTACGAGTTACATTTGTCCCGTGGGAGGTGTTGGTGCCACCCACGGGGCCATTCGGGGGCTGTTTCCAGTTTCACACTCTAACACCATGTTTTTAACCCTAAGTCTAGAAAAATTCAAATTACTGTCGTATTCTCAAACCGGGAGTCCCGCGGCTGCCCGACCAGTTCCTAAGAATTACATTGGTCGCGTGGCATGTGTTGGTGCCACCCACGGGGACGTTCGGGGGCTGTTTGGAATTTTCACCCTGTAATGCCTTGTTTTTAAGCCTAAGTATAGAAATATGCAAATTACCATCCCATTCTCAAATCGGGAGTCCAGTGGCTGCGAGTCAGTTCGTACGAGTCACATTGGTCCCGTGGGAGCTGTTGGTGCCACCCTAGGAGCCGTTCGGGTGCTATTTTGAGTTTTCACCCTCTAATGCCATGTTTTGCTTAAATCTATAAATAAGCAATCTATCGTCGTATTCCCAAATCGGGAGTCCCGTGGTTACGGGGTCTGTTTCTACGAGTTACATTCATCCCGTGGGAGGTGTTGGTGCCACCCACGGGGACGTTCGGGGGCTGTTTCGAGTTCTCACCCTCTAACACCATGTTTTTACGCCTATATCTAGAAATATGCAAATTATCATCGTAGTCTCAAACTGGTAGTCCCGCGGCTACGCAGCCAGTTCCTATGAGTTACATTGGTCCCGTGGGAGGTATTGGGGCCATTCACGAGGCCGTTCGAGGGCTATTACGAGTTTTCACCCTCTAACACCATGTTTTTAAACCTATGTCTGGAAATATGAAAATTATAATCGTATTCTCAAATCGGGAGTCCCGCGGCTGCACGACCAGTTCCTATGAGTTACATTGGTCCCTTGGGAGGTGTTGGTGCCATCCACGGGGCCGTTCGGGGGCTATTTCAAGTTTTCACCCACTAACGCCATCTTTTTAAGCCTAAGTCTAGAAATATACAAATTATCGTCGTATTCTGGAATCGGGAGTCCCGCAGCTGCGGTGTGAGTTCCTACGAGTCGCATTAGTCATGTGGGAGGTGTTGGTGCCACCCACGGGGCCGTTCGTGGGATGTTTCGAGTTTCACCCTCTAATGCCATGTTTTTAATCCTAATTCTAGAAATATACAAATTACCATCGTATTCTCAAACTGGGAGTCCCGCGGCTGCGGGCTCAGTTCCTACGAGTCACACTGGTCCTGTGGGAGGTGTTGTTGCCACCCACGGGGCCGTTCGGGTGTTGTTTCAGGTTTTCACCCTCTAACGCCATGTTTTTATGCCTAAGTATAGAAATATTCAAATTACCATCGTATTCTCAAATCGGGAGTCCCGCGGCTGCGGAGTCAGTTCCTACGAGTCACATTGGTCGCGTGGGAGGTGTTAGTGCCACCCATGGGGCCGTTCGGGTGTTGTTTCGAGTTTTCACCCTCTAACGGCAAGTTTTTAAGCCTAAGTCTAGAATTAGCAAAATTACAGTCGTATTCTCAAATCGGGAGTCCCGCAGCTATGGTGTCAGTTCCTACGAGTCACATTTGTCCCGTGGGAGGTGTTGGTGCCACCCACGGGGCCGTTCGTGGGTTGTTTTGGGTTTCAGCCTCTAACACCATGTTTTTAAGCCTAAGTCTAGAAATATGCAAATTACCCTCATATTCTCAAATCGGGAGTCCTGCAACTTTGAGGTTAGTTCCTACGAGTCACACTGGTCCGGTGGGAGGTGTTGGTGCCACCCACGGGCCCCTTCGGAGGCTGTTAGGAGTTTTCACCCTCTAACACCATATTTTTATGCCTAAGTATAGAAATATGCAAATTACCATCGTATTCTCAAATGGGAGTCCCGCGGATGCGAGGTCAGTTCCTACGAGTCACATTGGTCCCGTGGGAGGTGTTGGTGCCACCCACGGGGCCGTTCGGGTGCTGTTTTGAGTTTTCACCCTCTAATGCCATGTTTTTTTGCCTATGTCTAGAAATATGCAAATTACCATGAAACTCTCAAACCTGGAGTCCCACAGCTACGGCCAGTTCCTGCGAGTTACATTGGTCCCGTGGGAGGTGTTGGTGCCACCCACGGGGACGTTTGGGGGCTGTTTCGAGTTCTCACCCTCTAACGTCATGACTTTATGCCTATGTCTAGAAATATGCGAATTATCGTCGTATTCTCAAACCGGGAGTACCGCGGCTACGCAGCCAGTTCCTAGGAGTCACATTGGTCCCGTGGGAGTTGTTGGTGCCACCCACGGGGACGTTCGGGGGCTGTTTCGAGTTTTCACCCTCTAACGCCATGTTTTTATGCCTATGTCTAGAAATATGCGAATTATCATCGTATTCTCAAACCGTGAGTCCCGCGGCTGCGAGGTCAGTTCCTACGAGTCGCATTGGTCATGTGGGAGGTGTTGGTGCCACCCACGGGGCCGTTCGTGGGTTGTTTCGAGTTCTCACCCACTAATGCCATATTTTTAAGCCTAAGTGTAGAAATATGCACATTATCGTCGTATTCTCAAACCGGCAGTCCCGCGAGTGTGGGGTCCGTTCCTACGAGTTAGAATGGTCCCGTGGGTGGTGTTGGTGCCACCCACGGGGACGTTCGGGGGCTGTTTCGAGTTCTCAACCTCTAACGACACATTTTTAAGCCTAAGTCTAGAAATGAGAAAATTATAATCGTATTCTCAAACCGGGAGTCCTGCGGCTTCGCGACCAGTTCCTACGAGTGGCATTGGTCCCGTGTGAGGTGTTCGTGCCACCCACGGTGCCATTCGGGAGCTGTTTCGAGTTTTCACCCACTAACGCCATGTTTTTTAGCCTAATTCAAGAATTATACTAATTACCGTCGTATTTTCAAACCGGGAGTTCCGCGGCTACCGGGTCAGTTCCTACGAGTTACATTTGTCCCGTGGGAGGTGTTGGTGCCACCCACGGGGCCATTCGGGGGCTGTTTCCAGTTTCACACTCTAACACCATGTTTTTAACCCTAAGTCTAGAAAAATTCAAATTACTATCGTATTCTCAAACCGGGAGTCCCGCGGCTGCCCGACCAGTTCCTAAGAATTACATTGGTCGCGTGGCATGTGTTGGTGCCACCCACGGGGACGTTCGGGGGCTGTTTGGAATTTTCACCCTGTAATGCCTTATTTTTAAGCCTAAGTATAGAAATATGCAAATTACCATCCCATTCTCAAACCGGGAGTCCAGTGGCTGCGGGTCAGTTCGTACGAGTCACATTGGTCCCGTGGGAGCTGTTGGTGCCACCCTAGGAGCCGTTCGGGTGCTATTTTGAGTTTTCACCCTCTAATGCCATGTTTTGCTTAAATCTAGAAATAAGCAATCTATCGTCGTATTCCCAAATCGGGAGTCCCGTGGTTGCGGGGTCTGTTTCTTCGAGTTACATTCATCCCGTGGGAGGTGTTGGTGCCACCCATGGGGACGTTCGGGGGCTGTTTCGAGTTCTCACCCTCTAACACCATGTTTTTACGCCTATATCTAGAAATATGCAAATTATCATCGTAGTCTCAAACTGGTAGTCCCGCGGCTACGCAGCCAGTTCCTATGAGTTACATTGGTCCCGTGGGAGGTATTGGGGCCATTCACGAGGCCGTTCGAGGGCTATTTCGAGTTTTCACCCTCTAACACCATGTTTTTAAACCTATGTCTGGAAATATGAAAATTATAATCGTATTCTCAAATCGGGAGTCCCGCGGCTGCGCGGCCAGTTCCTATGAGTTACATTGGTCCCTTGGGAGCTGTTGGTGCCATCCACGGGGCCGTTCGGGGGCTATTTCAAGTTTTCACCCACTAACGCCATCTTTTTAAGCCTAAGTCTAGAAATATACAAATTACCGTCGTATTCTGGAATCGGGAGTCCCGCAGCTGCGGTGTCAGTTCCTACGAGTCGCATTAGTCATGTGGGAGGTGTTGGTGCCACCCACGGGGCCGTTCGTGGGATGTTTCGAGTTTCACCCTCTAATGCCATGTTTTTAAGCCTAATTCTAGAAATATGCAAATTACCATCGTATTCTCAAACTGGGAGTCCCGCGGCTGCGGGCTCAGTTCCTACGAGTCACACTGGTCCTGTGGGAGGTGTTGTTGCCACCCACGGGGCCGTTCGGGTGTTGTTTCAGGTTTTCACCCTCTAACGCCATGTTTTTATGCCTAAGTATAGAAATATTCAAATTACCATCGTATTCTCAAATCGGGAGTCCCGCGGCTGCGGAGTCAGTTCCTACGAGTCACATTGGTCGCGTGGGAGGTGTTAGTGCCACCCATGGGGTCGTTCGGGTGCTGTTTCGAGTTTTCACCCTCTAACGGCAAATTTTTAAGCCTAAGTCTAGAATTAGCAAAATTACAGTCGTATTCACAAATCGGGAGTCCCGCAGCTGTGGTGTCAGTTCCTACGAGTCACATTTGTCCCGTGGGAGGTGTTGGTGCCACCCACGGGGCCGTTCGTGGGCTGTTTCGGGTTTCAGCCTCTAACATCATGTTTTTAAGCCTAAGTCTAGAAATATGCAAATTACCCTCATATTCTCAAACCGGGAGTCCCGCGGCTGTGAGGTCAGTTCCTACGAGTCACACTGGTCCGGTGGGAGGTGTTGGTGCCACCCACGGGGCCCTTCGGGGGCTGTGTGGAGTTTTCACCCTCTAACGCCATGTTTTTAAGCCTAAGTATAGAAATATGCAAATTACCATCGTATTCTCAAACCGGGAGTCCCGCGGCTGCGGGGTCAGATCCTACGAGTCACATTGGTCCCATGGGAGGTGTTGGTGCCACCCACGGGGCCGTTCGGGAGCTGTTTCGAGTTTTCACCCTCTAATGCCATGTTTTTTAGCCTATGTCTAGAAATATGCAAATTACCATCGAACTCTCAAACCTGGAGTCCCGCAGCTACGGGCAGTTCCTACGAGTCACATTGGTCCCGTGGGAGGTGTTGGCGCTACCCACGTGTCCGTTCGGGTGCTGTTACGAGTTTTCACCCTCTAACGCCATGTTTTTTAGTCTATGTCTAGAAATATGCAAATTACCATTGAACTCTCAAACCTGGAGTCCCGCAGCTACGGGCAGTTCCTACGAGTCACATTGGTCCCGTGGGAGGTACTGGCGCCACCCACTAGGACGTTCGGGGGCTGTTTCGAGTTCTCACCCTCTAACGCCATGTTTTTATGCCTAAGTCTAGAAATATACGAATTATCATCGTATTCTCAAACCGGGAGTCCCGCGACTGCGCAACTAGTTCCTATGAGTTACGTTGGTCCCATGGGAGGTATTGGGGCCATCCATGGGGCCGTTCGAGGGCTGTTTCGAGTTTTCACCTGATTTGGGAATACGACGATACTTCGCATATTTGTAGACATAGGCATAAAAACATGGTATTAGAGGGTGAGAACTTGAAACAGCCCCCGAACGTCCCCGTGGGTGGCACCAACACCTCCCATGGGACCAATGTGACTCGAGTCTCATGTTTCCGGTGGAAGGTGTTGGTGCCACCCACGGGGCCGTTCATGGGCTGTTTCGGGTTGGTGCCACCCACGGGCCCCTTCGGGGGCTGTTTGGAGTTTTCACCCTCTAACGCCATATTTTGATGCCTAAGTATAGAAATTTGCAAATTACCATCGTATTCTCAAACTGGGAGTCCCGCGGATGCGAGGTCAGTTCCTACGAGTCACATTGATCCCGTGGGAGGTGTTGGTGCCACCCACGGGGCCGTTTGGGTGCTGTTTTGAGTTTTCACCCTCTAACGCCATGTTTTTTTGCCTGTGTTTAGAAATATGCAAATTACCATCAAACTCTCAAACCTGGAGTCCTGCAGCTCGGGGAGTTCCTACGAGTCACATTGGTCCCGTGGGAGGTGTTGGTGCCACCCACGGGGACGTTCGGGGGCTGTTTAGAGTTCTCACCCTCTAACGCCATGTCTTTATGCCTATGTCTAGAAATATGCGAATTATCCTCCTATTCTCAAACCAGGAGTCCCGCGGCTGCGTGGCCAATTCTTATGAGTTACATTGGTCCCGTGCGAGGTATTGGCCCCATCCACGGGGCCGTTCGAGGGCTGTTTCGAGTTTTCACCCTCTAACACCATGTTTTTAAACCAATGTCTGGAAATATGCAAATTATCATCGTATTCTCAAACTGGGAGTCCCGCGGCTCTGCGGCCAGTTTCTATGAGTTACATTGGTCCCGTGGGAGGTGTTGGTGCCATCCACGGGGCCATTCGGGGGCTGTTTCGAGTTTTCACCCACTAACGCCATCTTTTTAAGCCTAAGTCAAGAAATATACAAATTATCATCGTATTCTGAAATCGGGAGTCCCGCAGCTACGGTGTCAGCTCCTACGAGTCACATTGGTCATGTGGGAGGTGTTGGAGCCACCCACGGTGCCGTTCGTGGGCTGTTTCGAGTTTCACCCTCTAATGCCATGTTTTTAAGCCTAATTCTAGAAATATGCAAATTACCATCGTATTCACAAACCGGGAGTCCCGCGGCTGCGGGTTCGGTTCCTACGAGTCACACTTGTCTTGTGGGAGGTGTTGGTGCCACCCACGTGGCCCTGCGGGGGATGTTTGGAGTTTTCACCCTCTAATGCCATGTTTTTAAGCATAAGTATAGACATATGAAAATTACCATCGTATTCTAAAACCGGGAGTCCCGCGGCTGCAGGGTCAGTTGCTACGAGTCACATTGGTCCCGTGGGAGGTATTGGTGCCTTCCACGGGGCCGTCTGGGTGTTATTTCATGTTTTCAACCTCTAACGCCATGTTTTTAAGCCTAATTCTAGAAATATGAGAATTATCATCGTATTATCAAATCGGGAGTCCCGCGGCTATAGGGCCCGTTCTTACGAGTTACGTTGGTCCTGTGGGAGGTGTTGGTGCCACCCACGGGGCCGTTCAGGGGCTGTTTTGAGTTTTCACCCACTAACGCCATGTTTTTAAGCCTAAGTCTAGAATTATACAAATTACTATTGTATTCTCAAATTGGGAGTCCCGCGGCTACGGGGCCAGCTCCTACGAGTTACATTGGTCCTGTGGGGAGGTGTTTGTGCCACCCACGGGGCCGTTCGGGAGTTATATCGAGTTTTCACCCTCTAACTCCATGTTTTTCTTAAATCTAGAAATATTCAAATTACCTTCGTATTCTCAAACCAGGAGTCTCGCGGCTGCGGGGTACGTTCCTACGAGTTACATTGGCCCCGTGGGAGGTGTTGGTTTCACCCACGAGGACATTTGGGGCCTGGTTTGGGTTTTCACCCTCTAACGCCTTATTTTTAAGCTCAAGTCTAGAAATATGAAAATTATCGTCGTATTCTCAAATCGGGAGTCCCGCGGCTGCGGGGTCAATTCCTATGAGTTTGAATGGTCCCGTGGGAGGTGTTGGACCCACCCACGGGGCCGTTCGTGGGTTGTTTTGAGTTTTCACCCTCTAACGCCATGTTTTGCTTAAATCTAGAAATATGCAAATTACCATCGTATTCTCAAACCGGGAGTCCCGCAGCTGCGAGGTCAGTTCCTATGAGTTACATTTGTCCTGTGGGAGGTGTTGGTGCCACCCACGGGGATGTTCGGGGGCTGTTTCGAGTTCTCACAATCTAACGCCATGTTTTTAAGCCTAAGTATAGAAATATGCAAATTATCTTCGTCTTCTCAAACCGGCAGTCCCGCGGCTGCGCAACCAGTTCAAACGGGTTACATTTGTCCCGTGGGAGGTGTTGGTGCCACCCACGGGGACATTCAGGGGCTGTTTCGAGTTCTCACCCTCTAACGCCATGTTTTTAAGTCTAAGTCTAGAAATATGAAAACTATCGTCGTATTTACAAACCGGGAGTCCCGCGGCTGCGGGTTCAGTTCCTTCGAGTTACATTTGTCCCGTGGGAGGTGTTGGTGCCACCCACAGGGCCGTTCGGAGGTCGTTTTGAGTTTTCACCCTCTAACGCCATGTTTTGATTAAATCTAGAAATATGAAAATTACCGTCGTATTCTCAAACCGAAAGTCCCACGGCTGCTAGGTAAGTTCCTACGAGTAACATTTGTCCCGTGGGAGGTGTTGGTGCCACCCACGTGGATGTTTGGTGGTTGTTTCGAGTTCTAACCCTCTAACGCCATGTTTTTAAGCCTAAGTCTAGAAATATGCAAATTATCATTGTATTCTCAAATTGTGAGTCGCACGGCTGCGCGGACAATTCCTGCGAGTTACATTAGTCCCGGGGAACGTGTTGGGGCCATCCATGGGGCCGTTTGGGGGATGTTTCGAGTTTTCACCCTCTAACGCCATGTTTCTAAACCTAAGTCTAGAAATATGGAAATTATTGTCCTATTCTCAAATCGGGTGTCCCGCGGCTGCTGGATCAGTTCCTACGAGTCACATTGGTCCCGTGGGACGTGTTGGTGCCATCCACGGGGCCGTTCGGGGTCTGTTTCGAGTTTTCACCCTCTAACACCATGTTTTTAAGCCTAAGTCTAGAAATAATCAAATTACCATCATATTCCCAAACGGGGAGTCCCACGACTGCGGGGTCAGTTCCTACGAGTTACATTGGTCACGTGGGAGGTGTTGGTGCCACCCACGGGGCTGTTCGGGGGCTGGTTCGAGTTCTCACCCACTAATGCCATATTTTTAAGCCTAAGTGTATAAATATGCACATTATCATCGTATTCTCAAACCGGTAGTCCCGCGAGTGCGGGGTCCGTTACTACGAGTTAGAATGGTTCCGTGGGTGGTGTTGGTGCCACCCACGGGGACGTTCGGGGGCTGTTTCGAGTTCTCACCCTCTAAGGACACATTTTTAAGACTAAGAGAAATGAGAAAATTATAATTGTATTCTCAAATCTGGTGTCCTGCGGCTTCATGAATAGTTCCTACGAGTGGCATTGGTCCCGTGTGAGGTGTTGGTGCCACCCACGGTGCCATTCGGGAGCTGTTTCGAGTTTTCACCCACTAATGCCATGTTTTTTAGCCTAATTCAAGAATTATTCTTTTTTACCGTCGTATTTTCAAACCGGGAGTTCCGCGGCTACGGGGTCAGTTCCTACCAGTTACATTTGTCCCGTGGGAGGTGTTGGTGCCACCCACGGGGCCATTTGGGGGCTGTTTCAAGTATCACTCTCTAACACCATGTTTTTAACCCTAAGTCTAGAAAAAATCAAATTACCATCGTATTCTCAAATCGGGAGTCCCGCGGCTGCCCGACCAGTTCCTAAGAATTACATTGGTCGCGTGGCATGTGTTGGTGCCACCCACGGGGACGTTCGGGGGCTGTTTGGAATTTTAACCCTGTAATGCCTTGTTTTTAAGCCTAAGTATAGAAATATGCAAATTACCATCCCATTCTCAAACCGGGAGTCCAGCGGCTGCGGGTCAGTTCGTACGAGTCACATTGGTCCCGTGGGAGCTATTGGTGCCACCCTAGGTGCCGTTCGGGTGTTGTTTTGAGTTTTCACCCTCTAATGCCATGTTTTGCTTAAATCTAGAAATAAGCAATTTACCGTCGTATTCCCAAATCAGGAGTCCCGCGGTTGCAGGGTCAGTTTCTACGAGTTACATTCATCCCGTGGGAGGTGTTGGTGCCACCCACGGGGACGTTCGGGGGATGTTTTGAGTTCTCACCCTCTAACGGCATGTTTTTACGTTTATATCTAGAAATATGCAAATTATCGTCGTAGTCTCAAACCGGTAGTCCCGCGGCTGCGCATCCAGTTCCTATAAGTTACATTGGTCCCATGGGAGGTATTGGAGCCATTCACGAGGCCGTTCGAGGGCTATTTCGAGTTTTCACCCTCTAACACCATGTTTTTAAACCTATGTCTGGAAATATGAAAATTATAATCGTATTCTCAAACCGGCAGTCCCGCGGCTGCGCGACCAGTTCCTATGAGTTACATTGGTCCCGTGGGAGGTGTTGGTGCCGCCCACGGGGCCGTTCGGGTGCTGTTTCAGGTTTTCACCCTCTAACGCCATGTTTTTAAGCATAATTATAGAAATATGAAAATTACCATCCTATTCTCAAATCGGGACTCCCGCGGCTGCGGAGTCAGTTCCAACGAGTCACATTGGTCCCGTTGGAGGTGTTAGTGCCACCCACGGGGCCGTTCGGGTGCTGTTTCGAGTTTTCACCCTCTAACGGCAAGTTTTTAAGCCTAAGTCTAGAATTAGCAAAATTACAGTCGTATTCACAAATCGGGAGTCCCGCAGCTGTGGTGTCAGTTCCTACGAGTAACATTTGTCCCGTGGGAGGTGTTGGTGCCACCCACGGGGCCATTCGTGGGATGTTTCGGGTTTCAGCCTCTAACACCATGTTTTTAAGCCTAAGTCTAGAAATATGCAAATTACCCTCATATTCTCAAACCGGGAGTCCCACGGCTGCGAGGTCAGTTCCTACGAGTCACAATGGTCCGGTGGGAAGTGTTGGTGCCACCCACAGGGCCCTTCGGGGGCTGTGTGGAGTTTTCACCCTCTACGCAATTTTTTTAAGCCTAAGTATAGAAATATGCAAATTACCATCGTATTCTAAAACCCGGAGTCCCGTGGCTGCGGGGTCAGTTCCTACGAGTCACATTGGACCCGTGGGAGGTGTTGGTGCCACCCACAGGGCCGTTCGGGTGATGTTTCGAGTTTTCACCCTCTAACACCATGTTTTTTAGCCTATGTCTAGAAATATGCAAATTACCATCGAACTCTCAACCTGGAGTCTCGCAGCTATGGGCAGTTCCTACAAGTCACATTGGTCCCGTGGGAGGTGTTGGTGCCACCCAGGGGGCAGTTCGGGTGCTGTTACGAGTTTTCACCCTCTAACGCCATGTTTTTTAGCCTATGTATAGAAATATGAAAATTACCATTGAACTATCAAACCTGGAGTCCCGCAGCTACGGGAAGTTCCTACGAGTCACATTGGTCCCATGGGAGGTGCTGGTGCCACCCACTGGGACGTTCGGGGGCTGTTTCGAGTTCTCACCCTCTAACGCCATATTTTTATGCCTAAGTCTAGAAATATACAAATTATCATCGTATTCTCAAACCGGGAGTCCCGTGACTACGCAGCTAGTTCCTATAAGTTACATTGGTCCCGTGGGAGGTATTGGGGCCATCCACAGGGCCGTTCGGGGGCTGTTTCGAGTTTTCACCCAGTTTGAGAATACGACGATAATTGGCATATTTGTAGACATAGGCATAAAAACATGGCGTTAGAGGGTGAGAACTTGAAACAGCCCTCGAACGTCCCCGTGGGTGGCACCAACACCTCCCCCGGGACCAATGTGACTCGAGTCACATTTTTCCCGCGGGAGGTGTTGGTGCCACCCACGGGGCCATTCGTGGGCTGTTTTGGGTTTCAGCCTCTAACACCATATTTTTATGCCTAAGTATAGAAATATGAAAATTACCATCGTATTCTCAAACTGGGAGTCCCGCGGATGCGAGGTCAGTTCCTACGAGTCACATTGGTCCCGTGGGAGGTGTTGGTGCCAACCACGGGACCGTTCGGGTGCTGTTTTGAGTTTTCACCCTCTAACGCCATGTTTTTTTGCCTATGTCTATAAATATGCAAATTACCATCAAACTCTCAAACCTGGAGTCCCACATCTGCGGCCAGTTCTTGCGAGTTACATTGCTCCCGTGGGAGGTGTTGGTGCCACCCACGGGGACGTTCGGGGGATGTTTCGAGTTCTCACCCTCTAACGTCATGTCTCTATGCCTATGTCTAGAAATATGTTAATTATCGTCGTATTCTCAAATCGGGAGTCCCGCGACTGCGCAGCCAGTTCCTAGGAGTCACATTGGTCCCGTGGGAG
The DNA here is from genome assembly GCA_949130495.1 of Sambucus nigra. Classification (NCBI taxonomy): domain Eukaryota; kingdom Viridiplantae; phylum Streptophyta; class Magnoliopsida; order Dipsacales; family Adoxaceae; genus Sambucus; species Sambucus nigra. The sequence goes on along the minus strand of OX422215.1, from coordinate 163,713,701 downwards.
TTGTTGGTGCCACCCACGGGGACGTTCGGGGGCTATTTCGAGTTTTCACCCTCTAACGCCATTTTTTATGCCTATGTCTAGAAATATGAGAATTATCCTCGTATTCTCAAACCATGAGTCCCGCGGCTGCGAGGTCAGTTCCTACGAGTCACATTGGTCCCGTGGGAGGTGTTAGTGCCACCCATGGGGCCGTTCGGGTGCTGTTTCGAGTTTTCACCCTCTAACGACAAGTTTTTAAGCCTAAGTCCAGAATTAGAAAAATTACAGTCGTATTCTCAAATCGGGAGTCCCGCAGCTATGGTGTCAGTTCCTACGAGTCACATTTGTCCCGTGGGAGGTGTTGGTGCCACCCACGGGGCCGTTCGTGGGCTGTTTTGGGTTTCAGCCTCTAACACCATGTTTTTAAGCCTAAGTCTAGAAATATGCAAATTACCCTCATATTCTCAAACCGGGAGTCCCGCGACTTTGAGGTTAGTTCCTACGAGTCACACTGGTCCAGTGGGAGGTGTTGGTGCCACCCACGGGCCCCTTCGGGGGCTGTTAGGAGTTTTCACCCTCTAACGCCATATTTTTATGCCTAAGTATAGAAATATGCAAATTACCATCGTATTCTCAAACTGGGAGTCCCGCGGATGCGAGGTCAGTTCCTACGAGTCACATTGGTCCCGTGGGAGGTGTTGGTGCCACCCACGGGGCCGTTCGGGTGCTGTTTTGAGTTTTCACCCTCTAATGCCATGTTTTTTGCCTATGTCTAGAAATATGCAAATTATCATTAAACTCTCAAACCTAGAGTCCCACAGCTACGGCCAGTTCCTGCGAGTTACATTGGTCCCGTGGGAGGTGTTGGTGCCACCCACGGGGACGTTTGGGGGCTATTTCGAGTTCTCACCTTCTAACGTCATGTCTTTATGCCTATGTCTAGAAATATGTGAATTATCGTCGTATTCTCAAACCGGGAGTACCGCGGCTACGCAGCTAGTTCCTAGGAGTCACATTGGTCCCGTGGGAGTTGTTGGTGCCACCCACGGGGACGTTCGGGGGCTGTTTCGAGTTTTCACCCTCTAACGCCATGTTTTTATGCCTATGTCTAGAAATATGTGAATTATCATCGTATTCTGAAACCGTGAGTCCCGCGGCTGCGAGGTCAGTTCCTACGAGTCGCATTGGTCATGTGGGAGGTGTTGGTGCCACCCACGGGGCCGTTCGTGGGTTGTTTCGAGTTCTCACCCACTAATGCCATATTTTTAAGCCTAAGTGTAGAAATATGCACATTATCATCGTATTCTCAAATCGGCAGTCCCGCGAGTGTGGGGTCCGTTCCTACGAGTTAGAATGGTCCCGTGGGTGGTGTTGGTGCCACCCACGGGGACGTTCGGGGGCTGTTTCGAGTTCTCACCCTCTAACGACACATTTTTAAGCCTAAGTCTAGAAATGAGAAAATTATAATCGTATTCTCAAACCTGGAGTCCTGCGGCTTCGCGACCAGTTCCTACGAGTGGCATTGGTCCCGTGTGAGGTGTTGGTGCCACCCACGGTGCCATTCGGGAGCTGTTTCGAGTTTTCACCCACTAACGCCATGTTTTTTAGCCTAATTCAAGAATTATGCTAATTACCGTCGTATTTTCAAACCGGGAGTTCCGCGGCTACCGGGTCAGTTCCTACGAGTTACATTTGTCCCGTGGGAGGTGTTGGTGCCACCCACGGGGCCATTCGGGGGCTGTTTCCAATTTCACACTCTAACACCATGTTTTTAACCCTAAGTCTAGAAAAATTCAAATTACCGTCGTATTCTCAAATCGGGAGTCTCGCGGCTGCCCGACCAGTTCCTAAGAATTACATTGGTCGCGTGGCATGTGTTGGTGCCACCCACGGGGACGTTCGGGGGCTGTTTGGAATTTTCACCCTGTAATGCCTTGTTTTTAAGCCTAAGTATAGAAATATGCAAATTACCATCCCATTCTCAAACCGGGAGTCCAGCGGCTGCGGGTCAGTTCGTACGAGTCACATTGGTCCCGTGGGAGCTATTGGTGCCACCCTAGGGGCCGTTCGGGTGCTATTTTGAGTTTTCACCCTCTAATGCCATGTTTTGCTTAAATCTAGAAATAAGCAATCTATCATCGTATTCCCAAATCGGGAGTCCCGCGGTTGCGGGGTCTATTTCTACGAGTTACATTCATCCCGTGGGAGGTGTTGGTGCCACCCACGGGGACGTTCGGGGGCTGTTTCGAGTTCTCACCCTCTAACACCATGTTTTTACGCCTATATCTAGAAATATGCAAATTATCATCGTAGTCTCAAACCGGTAGTCCCGCGGCTACGCAGCCAGTTCCTATGAGTTACATTGGTCCCGTGGGAGGTATTGGGGCCATTCACGAGGCCGTTCGAGGGCTATTTTGAGTTTTCACCCTCTAACACCATGTTTTTAAACTTATGTCTGGAAATATGAAAATTATAATCGTATTCTCAAACCGGGAGTCCCGCGGCTGCGCGGCCAGTTCCTATGAGTTACATTGGTCCCGTGGGAGGTGTTGGTGCCATCCACGAGGCCGTTCGGGGGCTATTTCTAGTTTTCACCCACTAACTCCATCTTTTTAAGACTATGTCTAGAAATATACAAATTACCGTCGTATTCTGAAATCGGGAGTCCCGCAGCTGCAGTGTCAATTCCTACGAGTCGCATTGGTCATGTGGGAGGTGTTGGTGCCACCCACGGGGCCGTTCGTGGGCTGTTTCGAGTTTCACCCTCTAATGCCATGTTTTTAAGCCTAATTCTAGAAATATGCAAATTACCATCATATTCTCAAACTGGGAGTCCCGCGGCTGCGGGCTCAGTTCCTACGAGTCACACTGGTCCTGTGGGAGGTGTTGGTGCCACCCACGGGGCCGTCCGGGTGTTGTTTCAGGTTTTCACCCTCTAACGCCATGTTTTGTAGCCTAAGTATAGAAATATGCAAATTACCATCGCATTCTCAAATCGGGAGTCCCGCGGCTGCGGAGTCAGTTCCTACGAGTCACATTGGTCGCGTGGGAGGTGTTAGTGCCACCCACGGGGCAGTTCGGGTGCTGTTTCGAGTTTTCACCCTCTAACGGCAAGTTTTTAAGCCTAAGTCTAGAATTAGAAAAATTACAGTCGTATTCTCAAATCGGGAGTCCCGCAGCTGTGGTGTCAGTTCCTACGAGTCACATTTGTCCCGTGGGAGGTGTTGGTGCCACCCACGGGGCCGTTCGTGGGCTGTTTCGGGTTTCAGCCTCTAACACCATGTTTTTAAGCCTAAGTCTAGAAATATGCAAATTACCCTCATATTCTCAAACCGGGAGTCCCGCGGCTGCGAGGTCAGTTCCTACGAGTCACACTGGTCCGGTGGGAGGTGTTGGTGCCACCCACGGGGCCCTTCGGGGGCTGTGTGGAGTTTTCACCCTCTAATGCCATGTTTTTAAGCCTAAGTATAGAAATATGCAAATTACCATCGTATTCTCAAACCGGGAGTCCCGCGGCTGCTGGGTCAGATCCTACGAGTCACATTGGTCCCATGGGAGGTGTTGGTGCCACCCACGGGGCCGTTCGGGAGTTGTTTCGAGTTTTCACCCTCTAACGCCATGTTTTTTAGCCTATGTCTAGAAATATGCAAATTACCATCGAACTCTCAAACCTGGAGTCCCGCAGCTACGGGCAGTTCCTACGAGTCACATTGGTCCCGTGGGAGTTGTGGGTGCCACCCACGTGTCCGTTTGGGTGCTGTTACGAGTTTTCACCCTCTAACGCCATGTTTTTTAGCCTATGTCTAGAAATATGAAAATTACCATTGAACTCTCAAACCTGGAGTCCCACAGCTACGGGCAGTTCCTACGAGTCACATTGGTCCCGTGGGAGGTGCTAGTGCCACCCACTAGGACGTTTGGGGGCTGTTTCGAGATCTCACCATCTAACGCCATGTTTTTATGCCTAAGTCAAGAAATATACGAATTATCATCGTATTCTCAAACCGGGAGTCCCACGACTGCGCAACTAGTTCCTATGAGTTACATTGGTCCCATGGGAGGTATTGGGGCCATCCATGGGGCCGTTCGAGGGCTATTTCGAATTTTCACCCAGTTTGAGAATACGAGGATCATTTGGATGTTTCTATACTTAGGCTTATAAATATGGCGGTAGAGGGTGAGAACTCGAAACAGTCCCCGAACGTCCTAGTGGGTGGAACCTACACCTCCCACGGGACCAATGTAACTCGTAGGACCTGAACCCGTAGCCGCGGGACTCCCAGTTTGAGAATACGATGGTAATTTGCATATTTCTAGATTTAAGTAAAACATGGCGTTAGAGGGTGAAAACTCGAAACAACCCCCAAACGTCCTCGTGGGTGGTACCAACACCTCCCACGGGACCAATGTAACTTGTAGGAACTGGTCGCGCAGCCGCGTGACTCCCGGGTTGAGAATACAACGATAATTTGCATATTTATATACTTAGGCTTAAAAACATGGTGTTAGAGGTGAAAACTCTAAACAGCCACTGAACGGCCCCGTACGTGGCACCAACACCTCCCCCGGGATGAATGTGACTTGTAGGAACTGACCGCGCAGCCACGGGACTCCCGATTTGATAATACGATGGTAATTTTCATATTTCTAAACTTCGGCTTAAAAACATGGCGTTAGTGGGTGAAAACTCGAAACATCCCCCCAATGGCCTCTGGGGTGGCACCAACACATCCCACGGGATCAATTTAACTCGTAGGAACTGGCCACACAGCCGCGGGACTCCCGGTTTGAGAATACGACGATAATTTGCGCGTTTCTATACTTAGGCTTAAAAATATGGCGGTAGAGGGGGAGAACTCGAAATAGCCCCCGAACATCCCCGTGGGTGGCACCAAGACCTCCCACGGGACCAATGTAACTCGTAGGACCTGACTCCGAGTTGGAGAATACGATGGTAATTTGCATATTTCTAGATTTAAGTAAAACATGGAGTTAGAGGGTGAAAACTCGAAACAATCCCTGAACGGCCCCGTGGGTGGCACTAACACCTCCCATGGGACCAATGTAAGTCGTAGGAACTGACCCCGCATCCGCGGGAGTCCCGATTTGAGAATACGTCTATAATTTGCATGTTTCTAGAGTTATGCTTAAAAACATAGCGTTAGTGGGTGAAAACTTGAAATAGACCCTGAACGTCCCCGTGGGTGGTACCAAAACCTCCCACGGGACCAATGTAACTCGAAGGAACTGGCCCCGCAGCCGCGTGACTCTCGGTTTGCAAATACGACGACAATTTGCAGATTTCTACACTTAGGCTTACAAACATGGTGTTAGTAGTGAAAACTCTAAACAGCCACTGAACGGCCCCGTGCGTTGAACCAACACCTCCCACGGGACCAATGTAACCCGTAGGAAATGTCCCCGCAGCCGTAGGACTCCCGGTTTGATAATACGATGGTAATTTGCATATTTTTAGATTTAGGCGTAAAAACATGGCGTTAGAGGGTGAAAACTCGAATCAGCCCCCGAACGTCCACGTGGGTGGCATTAAGACCTCCCACGGGACTAATGTAACTCGTAGGAACTGACCCCGCAGCCGCGGGACTCCCGATTTGAGAATACTACAATAATTTGCACATTTCTAGACTTAGGCTTAAAAATATGGCGATAGAGGGTGATAACTTGAAATAGCCCCCGAAGGTCCCGAGGGTGGCACCAACACCTCCCATGGGACCAATGTAACTAGTAGGAACTGACCTCTCAGCCACGGGACTCCGGTTTTAGAATACGACGATAATTTTCACAGTTGTAGAATTAAACAAAATAAGGCGTTAGACGGTGAGAACTCAAAAAAAACCCCGAACATCCCCATGGGTGGCACCAACACCTCCCACGGGACCAATGTAACTCATAGGAACTGACCCCGCAGCCGCGGGACTCTCGGTTTGAGAGTACGACGGTAATTTGCATATTTCTAGACTTTGGCTTAAAAACATGGCGTTAGAGTGTGAGAACTCGAACCAGCCCCCGAACGTCCCCGTGGGTGGCACCAACACCTCCCATGGGACAAATGTGACTCGTAGGAACTGACCCCGCAGTTGCATATTTCTTGACTTTGGTTTAAAAACATTGCGTTAGAGGATAAGAACTCGAAACAGCCCCCGAACGTCCCGGTGGGTGGCACCAACACCTCCCACGGGACCAATGTAACTCGTAGGACCTGACTCCCGATTTCAAAGTACGACGGTAATTTGCATATTTCTAGACTTAGGCAAAAAAATATGGCGTTAGAGGGTGAAAACTTGAAACATCCCCCGAATGGCCCCGTGGGTGACACCAACACCTCCCACATGACCGATGTGACTCGTAGGAATTGACCCCGCAGCCGCGGGACTCCCAGTTTGAGAATACGATGGTAATTTGCATAATTATAGGCTTAGGCTTAAAAACATGGCGTTAGAGGGTGGAAACTTGAAACAACCCCCGAACGACCCCGTGGGTGGCACCAACACATCCCACGAGACCAATGGAACTCGTAAGAACTAACCCCGCAGCCGCAGGACTCCCAGTTTGAGAGTACGATGGTAATTTGCATATTTCTACATTTAAGTAAAACATGGCGTTAGAGGGTGAAAACTCAAAACAGCCTCCGAACGGCCCAGTGGGTGGCACCAAAACCACCCATGGGACCAATGTAACTCGTAGGAACTGACCCCGCAGCCGCGGGACTCCCGATTTGAGAATATGATGGTAATTTGCATAATTCTAGAGTTATTCTTAAAAACATACCGTTAGTGGGTGAAAACTCGAAATAGCCACCAAATGTCCCAGTGGGTGGTACCAATACCTCCTGCGGGACCAATGTAACTCGTAGGAACTGGCCCCGCCGCTGCGGGACTCCCGGTTTGAGAATACGACGATAATTTGCATATTTCTAGACTTTGGCTTAAAAATATGGCGGTAGAGGGTGATAACTCAAAACGGCCCCCGAATGTCCCCGTGGGTGGCACCAACACCTCCCATGGGACAAATGTGACTCGTAAGAAACTGACCCCGCAGTCGCGGGACTTTCGGTTTGAGAATACGATGATAATTTGGATATTTCTAGACTTTGGTTTAAAAACATGGCATTGGAGGATGAGAACTCGAAACATCCCCCGAACGTCCCCGTGGGTGGTATCAACACCTCCCACGGGACCAATGTAACTCCTAGGAACTGACCCTGCAATCACGGGACTCCCGGTTTAAGAGTACAATGATAATTTGCATATTTCTAGATTTAAGCAAAACATGGCATTAGAGGGTGAAAACTCAAAACAACCCCCGAACAGCCCCGTGGGTGGCACCAAAACCTCCCATGGGACCAATGTAACTCGTAGGAACTGACCCTGCAGCCGTGGGACTCCCGATTTGAGAATACGACGGTAATTTCCATAATTCTAGAGTTATGCTTAAAAGCATAGCGTTAGTGGGTGAAAACTCGAAATATCCCCCAAACGTCCCCGTGGGTGGTACCAATACCTCCTACCGGACCAATGTAACTCGTAGGAAATGGCCCCGCAGCCGCGGGACTCCCGGTTTGAGAATACGACGATAATTTGCATATTTCTAGACTTGGGCTTAAAATATGGCGGTAGAGGGTGATAACTCGAAATAGCCCCCGAACGTCCCCGTGGGCGGCACCAACACCTCCCATGGGACCAATGTAACTCGTAGGAACTGACCCCTCAGCCGCGGGACTCCCGGTTTGAGAATACGATGGTAATTTGAACATTTCTAGATTTAAGCAAAACATGGCGTTAGAGGGTGAGAACTCAAAATAACCCCCAAGCGGCCTCGTGGGTGGCACCAACACCTCCCATGGGACAAATGTAACTCGCAGGAACTGACCTCGCAGCAGCGGGACTCTCGATTTGAGAATACGATGGTAATTTGCATAATTCTAGTGATATGATTAAAAACATAGCGTTAGTAGGTGAAAACTCGAAATAGCCCTCGAACGTCCCCGTGGGTGATATCAACACCTCCCACGGGACCAATGTAACTCGTAGGAACTGGCCCTGCAGCCCCGGGACTCTCGGTTTGAGAATACGATGACAATTTGCATATTTCTACACTTAGGCTTAAAAACATGGCATTAGAGGGTGAGAACTCGAAACAGCCCCCGAACGGCCGCTTGGTGGAACCAACACCTCCCACGGGACCAATGTAACTCGTAGGAACTGACCCCGCAGCCGTGGGACTCCCGGTTTGAGAGTAAGATGGTAATTTGCATATTTCTGGACTTAGGCTTAAAAACATGGCGTTACAGGGTGAGAACTCGAATCAGCCCCCGAACGTTCCCGTGTGTGGCACCAACACCTCCCACGGGACCAGTGTGACTTGTAGGAACTGACCCTGCAGTCGCGGGACTTTCAGTTTGAGAATATGACGATAATTTGCATATTTCTAGACTTTGGCTTAAAAACATGGCGTTAGAGGATGAAAACTCGAAACAACCCCCGAACGGCCCCGTGGTTGGGACCAACACCTCCCTCGGGACCAATGTAACTCATAGGAACTGACCCCGCATCCATGGGACTCCCGGTTTTAGAATACGAAGGAATGTTGCATACTTCCAGACTTAGGCTTAAAAACATGGTGTTATAGGGTGAAAACTCGAAACAGCCCCCGAACGGCCCCGTGGGGGGCACCAACACCTCCCACGGGACCAATATAACTCGTAGGAACTGACCCCGTAGCTGCGGGACTCCCGATTTGAGTGTACGATAGTAATTTCCACATTTCTAGACTCAGGCTTAAAAACATGGCGTTAGAGGGTGAGAACTCGAAACATCCCCCGAACGTCCCCGTAGGTGGTATTAAGACCTCCCACGGGACCAATGTAACTCGTAGGAACTGACCCCGCAGTCGCGGGAATCCCAGTTTGAGTGTGTGATGGAAATTAGCATTTTTCTTGACTTAGGCTAAAAAACATGGCGTTAGAGGGTGAAAACTCAAAACAGCCACCGAACTGCCTCGTGAGTGGCACCAACACATCCCACGGGACCAATGTGACTCCTAGGAACTGACCCCGCAGCCCCGAGACTCGCGGTTTGAGAATACGATGGTAATTTGCATAATTCTAGAGTTATTCTTAAGAACATAGCGTCAGTGGGTGAAAACTCGAAATAGCCCCCGAACGTCCCCGTGGGTGGTGCCAACACCTCCCATGGAACCAATGTAACTCGTAGGAACTGGCCCCGCAGCCGCCGGACTCCCGATTTGAGAATATGACAATAATTTGCATATTTCTAGACTTAGGCTTAAAAATATGGCGTTAGAGGGTGAGAACTCGAAAAATCCCCCGAACGTCACCGTGGGTGGCACCAACACCTCCCACGGGACAAATGTGACTGGTAGGAACTGACCCCGCAGTCACGGGACATTCGGTTTGAGAATACGATGGTAATTTGCATATTTCTAGACTTTGGCTTAAAAACATGGCGTTAGAGGATGAAAAATCGAAATTGCCCCCGAACGGCCCCGTGGGTGGGACCAACACCTTCCACGGGACCAAATTAACTCGTAGGAACAGGCCGCGCGGCTGCGGGACTCCCGATTTGAGAACACGACGAAAATTTGCATATTTCTAGACTTGGGCTTAAAAATATGCCGGTAGAGGGTGATAACTCAAAACAGCCCCCGAACGTCCTCGTGGGTGGCACCAACACCTCCCACGGGACCAATGTAACTCGTAGGAACTGACCCTGCAATCGCGGGACTCCAGATTTGAGAATACGATGATAATTTTCATATATATAGACTTAGGCTTAAAAATATGGCGTTAGAGGGTGAGAACTCGAAAAAGCCCTCGAACGTCACCGTGGGTGGCACCAACACCTCCCACGAGACAAATGTGACTGGTAGGAACTGACCCCGCAGTCAGCGGGACTCCCAGTTTGAGTGTAAGATAGTAATTTGCACATTTCTAGACTCTGGCTTAAAAACATGGCGTTAAGGGGTGAGAACTCGAAACAGCCCCCGAACGGCCCCGTGGGTGGGACCAACACCTCCCACGGGACCAATGTAACTCGTAGGAACTGACCCCGCAACCGCGGGACTCCCGGTTTGAGAATACAATGGTAATTTGCATGCTTCTAGACTTAGGCTTAAAAACATGGTGTTAGAGGGTGAAAACTTGAAACAGCCCCCGAACGTCCCCGTGGGGGGCACCAACACCTCCCACGGGACCAATGTAAGTCGTAGTAATTGACCCCGCTGCCGCAGGACTCCCGATTTGAGTGTACGACAGTAATTTGAATATTTCTAGACTCGGGCTTAAAAACATGGAGTTAGAGGGTGAGAATTCGTAACAGCCCCTGAACGTCCCCATGGGGGACACCAAGACCTCCCACGGGACCAATGTATCTTGTAGGAAATGAACCCGCAGTCACGGGAATCCCGGTTTGTGCGTACGACAGAAATTTACATATTTCTTGACATAGGCTTAAAAATAGGGCGTGAGAGGGGGAAAACTGGAAACAATCCGAGAACGGCCCCGTGGGTGGCACCAACACCTCCCACGGGGCCAGTGTAACTCATAGGAACTGACCCCGCTGCCGGGGGACTCTCGGTTTGACACTTCAACGGTAATTTGCATATTTCCAGACATAGACTCAAACACATGGCGTTAGAGGGTGAAAACTCGAAACAGCCCCCGAACAACCCCGTGGGTGGCACCAACACCACCCACGGGACCAATGTAACTCGAAGGTACTGGTCGCGCACTTGTGGGACTCCTGGATTGAGAATACAATGATAATTTATATATTTCTAGACTTAGGCCTAAAAATATGGCATTAGAAGGTGAGAACTCGAAACAGCCCCCGAACGTCCCCGTGAGTGGCACCAAGACCTCCCAGGGGACCAATGTGACTCGAAGGAACTGACCCCGCAGCCGTGGGACTCCTGGTTTGAGAATACGATATAAATTTGCATATTTCTACACTTAGGCTTAAAAACATGGCGTTAGAGGGTGAAAACTCGAAACATCCCCCGAACATCCCCGTGGGTGGCACCAACACCACCCACGGGACGAATGTGACTCGTAGGAACTGACTGCGCAGTCGCGGGACTCCCGGTTTGAGAATACGATGGTAATTTGCATATTTCTAGACTATGGCTTAAAAACACGGCGTTAGTGGGTGAAAACTCGAAACAACCCCCGAATGGCCCCACGGGTGGCACCAACACATCCCACAGAACCAAATTAACCCGTAGGAACTAGCTGCGTATCGACGGGACTCCCGGTTTGAGAATACGACGTTAATTTCCATGTTTCTAGACTTAGGATTAAAAATACGGTGGTAGAGGGTAAGAACTCGAAACAGCCCCCAAACGTCCCCGTGGGTGGCACCAACACCTCCCACTAGACCAATGTAACTCGTAGGAACTGACCCCGCAGCCGCGGGACTCCACGTTTCAAAATACGTTGGTAATTTCCATATTTCTAGATTTAAGCAAAACATGGCGTTAGAGAGTGAAAACTCGAAACAGCCCCCGAACGTCCCCGTGGGTGGCACCAACAGCTCACAAGGGACCAATGTAACTCATAGGAACTGAACCCGCAGCCGCGGGACTCCAGATTTGAGAATACGATGGTAATTTGCATAATTCTAGAGTTATGCTTAAAAACATAGTGTTAGTGAGTGAAAACTCGAAATAGCCCCAGAACATCCCCGTGGGTGGAACCAACACCTCCCACGGGACCAATGTAACTCGTAGGAAATGGCCCCGTAGCCGCGGGACTCCCGGTTTGAGAATACGATGATAATTTGCATATTTCTAGACATAGCCTTAAAAATATGGCGTTAGAGGGTGAGAAGTCGAAATAGCCCCCGAACGTCCCCGTGGGTGGCACAAACACCTCCCACAGGAACAATGTAACTCGTAGGAACTGCCACTACAGCCGCGGGACTCCCGATTTGAGAGTACGATGGTAATTTGCATATTTCTAGACTTAGGCTAAAAAACATGGCGTTAGAGGGTGAAAACTTGAATCAGCCCCCAAACATCCCCGTGGGTGGCACCAATACCTCCCACGGGACCAATGTGAGTCGTTGGAACAGACCCCGCACTAGCGGGACTCCTGGTTTGAGAATACAACGGTAATTTTCATATTTCTAGACTTTGTCTTAAAAACATGGTGTTAGAGGGTGAAAACTTGAAACACCCCCGAACGGCCCCGTGGGTGGGACCAACACCTCCCACGGGACCAATGTAACTCGTAGGAACTGACCCCGCAGCCGCGGGACTCCCGGTTTGAGAATACGACGATATTTTGCATACTTCTAGACTTAGGATTAAAAACTTGGTGTTAGAGGGTGAAAACTCAAAACAGCCCCCGAACGGCCCCGTGGGGGGCACTAACACCTCCCACAGGGCCAATGTAACTCATATGAACTAACCCCGCTGCCGCGAGACTCCAGATTTGAGAATACGACGGTAATTAGCATAATTCTAGAGTTATGCTTAAAAACATAGCGTTAGTGAGTGAAAACTCGAAATAGCCCCCGAACGTCCCCGTGGGTGGTACCAACACCTCCCACGGGACCAATGTAACTAGTAGGAAATGGCCCCGCAGCCGCGGGCCTCCCGCTTTGAGAATACAATGATAATTTTCATATTTCTAGACTTAGCCTTAAAAATATGGCGTTAGAGGGTGAGATATCGAAACAGCCCCCGAACGTCCCCGTGGGTGGCACCAACACCTCCCACAGGACCAATGTAACTCGTAGGAACTGACCCCGCAGCCGCGAGACTCCCGGTTTGAGAGTACGATGGTAATTTGCATATGTCTAGACTTAGGCTTAAAAACTTGTCGTTAGAGGGTGAAAACTCGAATCAGCCCCCAAACGTCCCCGTGGGTGGCACCAATACCTCCCACGGGACCAATGTGACTCGTAGGAACTGACCCCGCAGTAGCGGGACTCCCGATTAGAGAATACGACTGTAATTTGCATATTTCTAGACTTTGGCTTAAAAACATGGCATTAGAGGGTGAGAACTCGAAACAGCCCTCGAACGGCCCCGTGGGTGGCACCAACACATGCCACGGTAATTTGCATATTTCTAGATTTAAGCAAAACATGGCTTTAGAGGATGAAAATTAGAAACAAATCCCGAACGGCCCCGTGGGAGGGACCAACACCTCCCACGGGACCAATGTAACTCGTAGGAACTGACCCCGCAGCCGCGGGACTCCCGATTTGAGAATACGACGGTATTTTGCATACTTTTAAACTTAGGCTTAAAAACATGGTGTTAGAGGGTGAAAACTCAAAACAGCCCCCGAACGTCCCCGTGGGGGGCACCAACACCTCCCACGGGAACAATGTAACTCGTAGGAACTGACCCCACAGCCGCAGGACTCCCGGTTTGAGTATAGGACAGTAATTTTCGCATTTCTAGACACAGGCATAAAAACATGGCATTAGAGGGTGAGAACTCGAAACTGCCCCCGAACGTCCCCGAAGGTGGTACCAAGACCTCCCACGGGACCATTATAACTCGTAGGAACTGACCCCGCAGTCGCTGCAATACTGGCTTGTGTGTATGACGGAAATTAGCATTTTTCTTGACTTAGGCTGAAAAATATGGCGTTAGAGGGTGAAAACTGAAAACAGACGCCGAACGGCCCCGTGACGGGCCCCGAGACTCGCGGTTTGAGAATACGATGGTAATTTGCATAATTCTAGAGTTATGCTTAAAAACATAGCGTTAGTGGGTGAAAACTCAAAATAGCCCCCGAACGTCTCAAATGGGTGGTACCAACACGTCCCACGGGACCAATGTAACTCGTAGGAACTGGCCCGGCAGCCGCGAGATTCCCGATTTGAGAATATGACTATAATTTGCATATTTCTAGACTTAGGCTTAAAAACATGGCGTTAGAGGGTGAGAACTCGAAACATCCCCCAAACGGCCACGTGGGTGGCACCAACACTTCCCACGGGACCAAATTAACTCGTAGGAACTGGTCGCGCAGCCGCCGGACTCTCGGTTTGAGAATACGACGAAAATTTGCATATTTCTAGACTTGGGCTTAAAAATATGGCGGTAGAGGGTGATAACTCAAAACAGCCCCCGAACGTCCCCGTGGGTGGCACCAACACCTCCCATGGGACCAATGTAACTTGTAGGAACTGACCCCTCAGCCGCGGGACTCCCGATTTGAGAATAGGATTGTAATTTGCACATTTTTAGATTTAAGCAAAACATGGCGTTAGAGGGTGAAATCTCAAAATAACCCGCGAACGGCCCCGTGGGTGGCACCAACACCTCCCATGGGATAAATGTAACTCGTAGGAACTGACCCCACAGCCGCGGGACTCCCGATTTGAGAATAAGACCGTAATTTACATAATTCTAGTGATATTCTTAAAAACATAGCGTTAGTGGGTGAAAACGCGAAATAGCCCCCGAACGTCCCCGTGGGTGATACCAACACCTCCCACGGGACCAATGTAACTCGTAGGAACTGGCCCCGCAGCCGCGGGACTCCCGATTTGAGAATACGACGATAATTTGCATATTTTTAGACTTAGGCTTAAAAATATGGCGTTAGAGGGTGAGAACTCGAAACAGCCCCAAACGTCCCTGTGGGTGGCACCAATACCTCCCACGGGACCAATGTGACTCGTAGGAACTGACCCCACAGTAGCGGGACGCCCGGTTAAAGAATACAACGGTAATTTGCATATTTCTAGACATTGGCTTAAAAACATGGCGTTAGAGGGTGAAAACTCGAAACAGCCCCCGAACGGCCCCGTGGGTCTGACCAACACCTCCCACGGGACCAATGTAACTCATAGGAACTGGCCCCGCAGCCACGGGACTCCCGGTTTGAGAATACGACGATAATTTTCATATTTCTAGACATGGGCTTAAAAATATGGCGGTAGAGGGTGATAACTCGAAACATCACCCGAACGTCCTCGTGGGTGGCACCAACACCTCCCATGGGACCAATGTAACTCGTAGGAACTGGCCCCACAGCCGCGAGACTCCCGGTTTGAGAATACGATGATAATTTGCATATTTTTAAATTTAAGCAAAACATGGCGTTAGAGGGTAAAAACAAAAAATAACCCCCGAACGGCCCCGTGGGTGGCACCAAGACCTCCCATGGGACAAATGTAACTCGTAGGAACTGACCCCGCTGCAGCGGGACTCCCGATTTGAGAATACGACGATAATTTGCATATTTCTACACTTAGGCTTAAAAACATGGCATTAGAGGGTGAGAACTCGAAACAGCTCCCTAACGTCCTCGTGGGTGGCACCAACACCTCCCACGGGACCAATGTAACTCGTAGGAACTGACCCCGCAGTCGCGGGACTCCCGGTTTGAGAGTACGACGGTAATTTGCATATTTGTGGACTTAGGCTTAAAAACATGGCGTTAGAGGGTGAGAACTCCAATCAGCCCCCGAACGTCCCCGTGGGTGGCACCAACACCTCCCACGGGACCAGTGTGACTCGTAGGAACTGACCCCGCAGTCGCGGGACTTTCTGTTTGAGAATACGACGGTAATTTGCATATTTCTAGGCTTTGGCTTAAAAACATGGCATTAGAGGCTAAAACTTGAAACAGTCCCCGAACGGCGCCGTGGGTGGGACCAACACCTCCCACGGGACAAATCTAACTCGTAGGAACTGACCCCGCAGCCGTGGGACTCCCGGTTTGAGAATACGATGGCATTTTGCATACTTCTAAACTTAGGCTTAAAAACATGGTGTGAGAGGGTGAAAACTCGAAACGACCCCCGAACAGCCCCGTGGGGGGCACCAACACCTCTCACGGGACCAATGTAACTCGTAGGAACATACCCCGCAGCCGCGGGACTCCCGGTTTGAGGGTACGACTGTAATTTTCACATTTCTAGACTCAGGCTTAAAAACATGGCGTTAGAGGGTGAGAACTTGAAACTTCCCCCGAACGTCCCCGAAGGTGGTACCAAGACCTACCACGGGACCATTGTAACTCGTAGGAACTGACCCCGCAGCCGCAGGACTCCCGGTTTCAAAATACGTTGGTAATTTGCATATTTCTAAAACGTAAAATAGTCACAAAATGGTACCATTGTAACTCGTAGGAACTGACCCCGCAGTCGCGGGAATCCCAGTTTGAGTGTATGATGGAAATTAGCATTTTTCTTGACTTAGGCTTAAAAACATGGCGTTAGAGGGTGAAAACTGAAAACAGACGCCGAACGGCCCCGTGACTGGCACCAACACATCCCACGGGACTAATGTGACTCCTAGGAACTGACCCCGCAGCCCCGAGACTCGGGGTTTGAGAATACGACGGTAATTTGCATAATTCTAGAGTTATGCTTAAAACATAGCATTAGTGGGTGAAAACTCGAAATAGCCCCCCAACGTCCCTGTGGGTGGTACCAACACGTCCCACGGGACCAATGTAACTCGTAGGATTATGCCCCGCAGCCGCGAGACTCCCTATTTAAGAATATGACGATAATTTTCATATTTCTAGACTTAGGCTTAAAAACATGGCGTTAAAGGGTGAGAACTCGAAACAGCCCCCGAACGGCCCCGTGGGTGGCACCAACACTTCCCACGGGACCAAATTAACTCGTAGGAACTGGTCGCGCAACCGCGGGACTCCCGGTTTGAGAATACGACGATAATTTGCATATTTCTACACTTAGGCTTAAAAACATGGCGTTAGTGGGTGAAAACTCGAAACAGCCCCCGAACTGCCCCGTGGGTGGCACCAACACCTCCCACAGGACGAATGTGACTTGTAGGAACTAACCGCGCAGTCGCGGGACTCCCGGTTTGACAATATGAAGGTAATTTGCATATTTCTAGACTATGGCTGAAAAACATGGCGTTAGTGGGTGAAAACTCGAAACAACCCCCGAATGGCCCCATGGGTGGCAAGAACACATCCCACATTACCAAATTAACCCGTAGGAACTGGCCGCGCATCCGCGGGACTCCCAGTTTGAGATTACAACAATAATTTGCATGTTTCTAGACTTAGGCTTAAAAATATGGCAGTAGAGGGTGAGAACTCGAAACAGCCCCCAAACGTCCCCGTGGGTGGTACCAACACCTCCCACGGGACCAATATAACTCGTAGGAACTGACCCCGCAGCCGCGGGACTCCCGGTTTCAAAATACGTTGGTAATTTGCATATTTCTAGATTTAAGCAAAACATGGCATTAGAGGGTGAAAACTCGAAACAACCCCCGAACGGCCCCCGAACGGCCCCGTGGGTGGCACCAACACCTCCCATGGGACCAATGTAACTCGTAGGAACTGACCCCACAGCCGCGACACTCCCGATTTGAGAATTCGACAGTAATTTGCATAATTCTAGAGTTATGCTTAAAAACATAGCGTTAGTGAGTGAAAACTCGAAATAGCCCACGAACGTCCCCGTCGGTGGTCCCAACACCTCCCACGGGACCAATGTAACTAGTAGGAAATGGCCCCGCAGCCGCGGGCCTCCCGCTTTGAGAATACAATGATAATTTTCATATTTCTAGACTTAGCCTTAAAAATATGGCGTTAGAGGGTGAGATATCGAAACAGCCCCCGAACGTCCCCGTGGGTGGCACCAACACCTCCCACAGGACCAATGTAACTCGTAGGAACTGACCCCGCTGCCGCGAGACTCCCAGTTTGAGAATATGATGGTAATTTGCATATTTCCAGACTTAGACTCAAAAACATGGCGTTAGTGGGTGAAAACTCGAAGCATCTCCCAAATGTCCCCGTGGATGGCACCATCACCTCCCACGGTACCAATGTAACTCGTAGGTACTGGTCGCGCAGCTGCGGGACTCCCAGATTGAGAATACGATGATAATTTGCATTTTTCTAGACTTAGGCTTAAAAACATGGCGTTAGAGGGTGAGAACTCGAAATAGCCCCCGAACGTCCCTGTGGGTGGCACCAACACCTCCCACGGGACCAATGTAACTCGTAGGTACTGGCCGCGCAGCTGCGGGACTCCGGGATTGAGAATACGATGATAATTTGCACTTTTCTAGACTTATTATTAAAAAAATAACGTTAGTGAGTGAAAACTCAAAATAGCCCCCGAACGTCCCCATGGGTGGTACTAACACCTCCCAGGGGACCAATGTAACTAGTAGGAAATGGCCCCGCAGCCGTGGGACTCCCGGTTTGAGAATATGATGGTAATTTGCATATTTCTACACTTAGGCTTAAAAACATGGCGTTAGAGGGTGAAAACTCGAAATAGCCCCCGAACATCCCCGTGGGTGGCACCAACACCTCCCACAGGACGAATGTGACTCGTAGGAACATACCTCACTGTCGCGGGACTCCCAGTTTGAGAATACGATGGTAATTTTCATATTTCTAGAATTTGGCTTAAAAACATGGCGTTCGTGGGTGAAAACTCGAAACAGCCCCCGAATGGCCCCATGGGTGGCACCAACACATCCCACGGAACCAAATTAACTCGTAGGAACTGGTCGCGCATCCGCGGGACTTCGATTAGAGAATACGACGATAATTATCATGTTTCTAGACTTAGGCTTAAAAATATGGCGGTTGAGGGGAAGAACTCGAAACAACCCCCAAACGTTCCCGTGGGTGGCACCAACACCTCCCACGGGACCAATGTAACTCGTAGGAACTAACCCCGCAGCCGCGGGACTCCCGGTTTGAAAATATGATGGTATTTTTATATTTCTAAATTTAAGCAAAATATGGCGTTAGTGGGTGAAAACTTGAAACAACCCTCGAACGGCCCCGTGGGTGGCACCAACACCTCCCATGGGACCAATGTAACTCGTAGGAACGGACCCCGCAGCCACGGGACTCACGATATGAGAATACGAGTTATTCTTAAAAAAATAGCGTTAGTGGGTGAAAACTCTAAATCGCCTCCGAACGTCCCCGTGGGTGGTACCAACACCTCCCACGGGACCAATGTGACTCCTAGGAACTGACCCCGCAGTCGCGACACTCCCGATTTGAGAATACGATGGTAATTTGCATATTTTTAGACTTAGGCTTAAAAACAGGGCGTTATAGGTGGAAAACTGGAAAAAGCCCCAGAACGGCCCCGTGGGTGGCACCAATACCTCCCACGGGACAATTTTAACTCATAGGAACTAACCTCGCTGCCGCGGGACTCCCTGTTTGAGAATACGATGGTAATTTACATATTTCCAGACTTAGGCTAAAAAACACGACGTTAGTGGGTGAAAACTCGAAACATCTCCCAAACGGCCCCGTGGGTGGCACCAACACCTCCCACGGGACCAATGTAACTCGTAGGTACAGGTCGCGCAGCTGCGGGACTCTTGGATTGAGAATACGATGATAATTTGCATATTTCTAGACATAGGCTTAAAAACATCTCTTTACAGGGTGAAAACTCGAAACAGCCTTCAACAGCCCCGTGGGTGGCACCAACACCTCCCAAGGGACGCATGTAACTCGTAGGAACTGTCCCCGCAGCCGCGGGACTCCCGGTTTAAGAGTACAATGGTAATTTTCATATTTCTAGACTTAGGCTTAAAAACATGGTGTTAGAGGGTGAAAACTCGAATCAGCCCCCAAACATCCCCGTGGGTTGAACCAACACCTCCCACGGTACCAATATGACGCGTAGGAACTGACCCCGCGGAAGCGGAACTCCCGATTTGAGAATACGATGGTAATTTGCATATTTCTATACTTTCCCTTAAAAACATGGCGTTAGAGGGTGAAAACTCAAAACACCCCCCGAACGGCCCCGTGGGTGGCACCAACACCTCCCATAGGACCAATGTAACTCGTAGGAACTGGCGCGCAGCCGCGGGACTCGCGGTTTGAGAATACGATGATAATTTGCATAATTTTAGACTTAGGTTTAAAAACACAGCGTTAGAGGGTGAGAACTCGAAACATCCCCCGAACGTCCCCGTGGGTGGGACCAAGACCTCCCACGAGACCAATGTCACTCGTAGGAACTGACCCCGCAGCCGCGGGACTACTGGTTTTAGTGTATGATAGTAATTTGCATATTTCTTTACTTAGGCCTAAAAACATGGCGTTAGACGGTGAAAACTTGAAATAGCCGTTGAACGGCCCCGTGGGTGGCACCAACACCTCTCATGAGACCAATGTGACTCCTAGAAACTAACACCGCAGCCGCGGGACTCCCGGTTTGAGAATACGAAGGTAATTTGCATATTTCTAGACTTAGGCTTAAAAACATGCCGTTAGAGGGTGAGACATCCAAACATCCACCGAACTTCCCCCGTGGGTGGCACCAACACCTCCCACGGGACCTATGTAATTCGTAGGAAATGACCCCTCAACCGCGGGACTCCCGGTTTGAGAGTACAACGGTAATTTGCATATTTTTAGACTTAGGCTTAAAAACATGGCGTTAGAGGGTGAAAACTCGAAACAGCCCTAGAACGACCCCGTGGGTGGCACGAACACTCCCACGGGTCCAACATAACTCTTACGAACTGACCCCGCAGCCGCGGGACTCCCGGTTTGAGAGTACGATGGTAATTTGCATATTTGAAGACTTAGCTTAAAAACATGGCGTTAGAGGGTGAGAACTCGAAACAGCCCCCGAACGTCACCATGGGTGGGACCAAGACCTCCCACGGGACCAATGTGACTCGTAGGAACTGACCCCACAGCCGCGGGACTCCCTGTTTCAGTGTACGACAGTAATTTGCATATTTCTTGACTTGGGTTTAAAAACATGGCGTTAGAGGGTGAAAAAGTCAAAAGAGTCGCTGAACGGCCCCGTGGGTGGCACGAACACCTCTCACGAGACCAATATGACTCCTAGGAACTAACCCCGCAGCCGCAGGACTCTCAGTTTGATAATACGACGGTAATTTGCATATTTCTAGACTTAGGATTAAAAACATGGCGTTAGAGGGTGAGAACTCGAAACATCCCCCGAACGTCCCCGAGGGTGGCACCAACAGCTCCCACGGGACCATTGTAACTCGTAGGAACTGACCCCGCAGCCGCGGGACTCCCAGTTTAAGAATACGACGGTAATTTACATACTTCTAGACTTAGGCTTAAAAACATGGTGTTAAAGGGTGAAAACTCGAAATTGCCCCCGAACGACCCCGTGGGAGGCACCAACACCTCCCACGGGACCAATGTAACTCGTAGGAACAGATCCCGCTGCCGCGGGACTCCCGGTTTGAGAATATGATGGTAATTTTCATATTTCTAGACTTAGGCTTAAAAACATGGTGTTAGAGGGTGAAAACTCGAATCATCCCCCAAATGTCCTCATGGGTGGAACCAACACCTCCCACGGGACCAATATGACTCGTAGGAACTGACCCCGCGGTAGCGGGACTCCCGATTTGAGAATACATTGGTAATTTGCATATTTCTAGACTTTCGCTTAAAAACATGGCGTTAGAGGGTGAAAACTCGAAACAGCCACCGAATGGCCCCGTGGGTGGCACCAACACCTTCCATAGGACCAATGTAACTCGTAGGAACTGGCGAACAGCCGCGGGACTCGCGGTTTGAGAATATGACGTTAATTTGCATAATTTTAGACTTAGGTTTAAAAACACAGCGTTAGAGGGTGAGAACTCGAAACATCCCCCGAACGTCATCGTGGGTGGGACGAAGACCTCCCACGGGACCAATGTGACTCGTAGGAACTGACATCGCAGCCGCGGGACTCCTTGTTTCAGTGTACGATAGTAATTTGCATATTTCTTGACTTAGGCTTAAAAACACGGCGTTAGCGGGTGAGAAACGAAACAACCACCGATCGGCCCCGTGGGTGGGACCAACACCTCCCACGGCACCAATGTAACTCGTAGGAACTAACCCCACAGCCGCGAGACACCCGGTTTGAGAATACGACGGTAATTTGCATACTTCTAGACATAGGCTTGAAAACATGGTGTTACAGGGTGAAAACTCGAAATAGCCCCCGAACGACCCCGTGGGAGGCACCAACACCTCCCACGGGACCAATGTAACTCGTAGGAACAGACCTGGTAGCCGCGGGACTTCCAGTTTGAGTGTACAATAGTAATTTGCATATTTCTAGACTCAGGCTTAAAAACATGGCATTAGAGGGTAAGAACTCAAAACAGCCACAGAACGGCCCCGTGGGTGGCACCAACACCTCCCACGGGACCAATGTAACTCATAGGAACTAATCCCGCAATCGCGGGACTCACGGTTTGAAAATACGACGGTAATTTGCATATTTCTAGACTTAGACTCAAAAACATGGCATTTGTGGATGAAAACTCAAAACATCTCCCAAATGGCCCCGTGGGTGGCACCAACACCTCCCACGGGACCATTGTAACTCATAGGTACTGGCCGCGCAGCTGCGGGACTCTCGGATTGAGAATACGATGATAATTTGCATATTTCTAGACTTAGCTTAAAAACATGGCGTTAGAGGGTGAGAACTCGAAATAGCCCCCGAACATCCCTATGAGTGGCACCAAGACCTCCTACGGGGCCAATGTTACACGAAGGAACTGACCCTGGAGCCGTGGGACTCCCGGTTTGAGAATACGATGATAATTTGCATACTTCTAGACTTAGGCTTAAAAACATGGTGTTAGAGGGTGAAAACTCGAAATAGCCCCCGAACGACCCCGTGGGAGGCACCAACACCTCCCATCGGACCAATGTAACTCGTAGGAACAGACCCCGCAGCCGCGGGACTCCCAGTTTGAGTGTACAATAGTAATTTGCATATTTCTAGACTCAGGCTTAAAAACATGGCGTTAGAGGTTGAGAACTCAAAACAGCCCCAGAACGGCCCCGTGGGTGGCACCAACATCTCCCACGGGACCAATATAACTCATAGGAACTATCCCGCTGCCGCGGGACTCCCGGTTTGAGAATACGACGGTAATTTGCATATTTCTAGACTTAGACTCAAAAACATGGCGTTAGTGGGTGAAAACTCAAAACATCTCCCTAATGGCCCCGTGGGTGGCACCAACACCTCCCACGGGACCATTGTAACTCGTAGGTACTGGCCGCGCGGCTGCGGGACTCTCGGATTGAGAATACGATGATAATTTGCATATTTCTCGACTTATCTTAAAAACATGGCGTTAGAGGGTGGGAACTCGAAACAGCCCCCGAACGTCCCTGTGAGTGGCACCAAGACCTCCCACGGGGCCAATGTTACTCGAAGGAACTGACCCTACAGCCGTGGGACTCTCTGTTTGAGAATACGATGATAATTTGTATATTTCTACACTTAGGCTTAAAAACATGGCGTTAGAGGGTGAAAACTTGAAACAGCCCCCGAACTGCCCCGTGGGTGGCACCAACACTTCCCACGGGACGAATGTGACTTGTAGGAACTAACCACGCAGTCACGGGACTCTCGGTTTGAGAATACGATGGTTTTTTGCATATTTCTAGACTATGGCTGAAAAACATGGCGTTAGTGGGTAAGAACACGAAACATCCCCCGAACGTCCCCGTGGGTGGCACCAACAGCTCCCACGGGACCAATGTAACTCGTAGGAACTGACCCCGTAGCCATGGGACTCTCGGTTTGAGAATACGACGGTAATTTGCATACTTCTAGACTTAGGCTTAAAAACATGGTGTTAGAGGGTGAAAACTCGAAATTGCCCCCGAACGACCCCGTGGGAGGCACCAACACCTACCACGGGACCAATGTAACTCGTAGGAACAGATCCCGCTGCCGCGGGACTCCCAGTTTGAGAATATGACGGTAATTTTCATATTTCTAGACTCAGGCTTAAAAACATGGCGTTAGAGGGTGAGAACTCAAAACAGCCCCAGAACAGCCCCGTGGGTGGCACCAACACCTCCCACGGGACCAATGTAACTCATAGGAACTAATCCCGCTGCCGCGGGACTCCCAGTTGGAGAATACAATGGTAATTTGCATATTTCTAGACTTAGGCTTAAAAACATGGTGTTAGAGGGTGAAAACTCGAATCAGCCCTCAAACGTCCCCGTGGGTGGCACCGACACCTCCCACGGGAACAATATGACTCGTAGGAACTGACCCCGCGGTAGCGGGACTCCCGATTTGAGAATACGATGGTAATTGGCATATTTCTAGACTTTTGCTTAAAAACATGGCGTTAGAGGGTGAAAACTCGAAACAGCCCCCGAACGGCCCCGTGGGTGGCACCAACACCTCCCATAGGACCAATGTAACTCGTAGGAACTGGCGCGCAGCCGCGGGACTCGCGGTTTGAGAATATGATGATAATTTGCATAATTTTAGACTTAGGTTTAAAAACACAGTGTTAGAGGGTGAGAACTCAAAACATCCCCCGAACGTCCCTGTGGGTGGGACCAAGACCTCCCACAAGACCAATGTGACTCGTAGGAACTGACCCCGCAGTCGCGGGACTCTCGGTTTGAGAGTACGATGGTAATTTGCATATTTCAAGACTTAGGCTTAAAAACATGGCCTTTGAGGGTGAGAACTCGAATCAGCCACCGAACGTCCCCGTGGGTGGCACCAACACCTCCCACAAGAACAATGTGACTCGTAGGAACTGACCCCGCAGTCGCGGGACTTTCGGTTTTAGAATACGACGGTAATTTGCATATTTCTAGACTTAGGCTTAAAAACATGGCGTTAGAGGGTGAAAACTCGAAACAGCCCCCGAATGGCCCCGTGGGTGGCACCAACACCTCCCACGGGATGAATGTGGCTCGTAGGAACTGACCGCGCAGTCGCGGGACTCCCGGTTAGAGAATACGATGGTAATTTTCATAATTCTAGACTATGGATTAAAAACATGGTGTTAGAGGGTGAAAATTCGAAACAACCCCCGAACGGCCCCGTGGGGGCACCAACACCTCTCACGGGACCAATGTAACTCGTAGGAACATACCCCGCAGCCGCGGGACTCCCAGTTTGAGGGTACGACTGTATTTTTCACATTTCTAGACTCAGGCTTAAAAACATGGCGTTAGAGGGTGAGAACTCGAAACTGCCCCCGAACGTCCCCGAAGGTGGTACCAAGACCTCCCACGGGACAATTGTAACTCATAGGAACTGACCCCGCAGCCGCGGGACTCCCGGTTTGAGAGTACGACGGTAATTTGCATATTTCTAGACTTAGGCTTAAAAACATGGCGTTAGAGGGCGAGAACTCGAATTAGCCCCCGAACGTCCCCGTGGGTGGCACTAACACCTCCCACGGGACCAATGTGATTCGTAGTAACTGACCCCGCAGTCGTGGGACTTTCGGTTTGAGAATACGACGGTAATTTGCATATTTCTAGACTTTGGCTTAAAAACATGGCGTTAGAGGATGAAAACTTGAAACAGCCCCCGAACGGCCCCGTGGGTGGGACCAACACCTCCCACGGGACCAATGTAACTCGTAGGAACTGACCTCGCAGCCGCGGGACTCCCGGTTTGAGAATACGAAGGTATTTTGCATACTTCTAGACTTAGGGTTAAAACCATGGTGTTAGAGGGTGAAAACTAGAAATAGGCCTTGAACGGCTCCGTGGGGGGCACCAACACCTCCCACGGGACCAATGTAACTCGTAGGAACTGACCCCGTCGCCGCGAGACTTCCGGTTTGAGTGTACGACATTAATTTGCACATTTCTAGACTCAGGCTTAAAAACATGGCGTTAGAGGGTGAGAACTCGAAACAGCCCCCGAACGTCCCCGTGGGTGGCACCAAGACCTCCCACGGGACCAATGTAACTCGTAGGAACTGACCCTGCAGTCGCGCGAATCTGGGTTTGACTGTATGATGGAAATTTGGATATTTCTTGACTTAGGCTTAAAAACATGCCATTAGAGGGTGAAAACTCAAAACAACCGTCGAAAGTCTCCGTGCATGGCACCATCACATCCCATGGGACCAATGTGACTCCTAGGAACTGAGCCCGCAGCCGCGAGACTCCCGGTTTGAGAATACGACGGTAATTTGGATAATTCTAGAGTTATGCTTAAAAACATAGCGTTAGTGGGGTAAACCAGAAATAGCCCCCGAACGACCTCATGGGAGGCACCAACACCTCCCACGGGACCAATTGAACTCGTAGGAACAGACCCCGCAGCCGCGGCACTCCCAGTTTGACTGTACAGTAGTAATTTGCATAATTCTAGAC